>CM062813.1:638875990-639475990 GCA_031772625.1 Pinus tabuliformis | reverse complement strand
ACCCATCAATATAAGAACCCTTTACCCCCTATATACCCCACAATATATTAAGTCAATTTTTCTTTAATATATCCCGCAATATGAACCCACATGGTATGGTATTGGTCCCCCCAGTGAAGCCCCCATGTTTTATTTCTAGATAAAGACTTCTATTTTTGATATGCGGACAAAAAGAAAAAATATTTCCATCCACACTAGAGGTTGTTTCTGTCATAGTAACGCCCTTTATCCTGCAGTCTTGCATTCTCCTAACCAAGAGTCAGAATCAAGTGTGGTTTCTCTCACTAATGCTCATAATCATAAAATTGAACACTAAACAATAAAATGGGAGGAGCTAATCTTTCCTGAGGGTTGGGTGACAGATATTCCCAGAACACCAAAAAAATTCAGAACATTACTTCCGCACAAATCAGAGAATATTTTTCCTTTGCAGTCCTTTCTTTCCCCCGCAGATCTACTATTTCCATAATACAAATAGTGCATGTAGTAATAGAGTACAAAAAAACTATACCCATTGTTGTTGAATCATCTGCCACATCATCCTCCATATGTAAAATCTGTCTCCATATTGAACTATTTGAACTTTCTCAAGTTTTAATTTTTTTCTTAACTAGAAGTTAAATGCCCTGCTTGCCAATATCTAGTCAACCTACAAAGCCTTGTATATTTGACCATCCATAGAAATCATAATCCAAGAACTGGAGAAACTCCTTCTGATATGTTAAACAACTCTTATCCAAATCCTAAAGGCAACGATATCTCATTCCCTCGTGATGAAGTTCTTGTCATTCCAAATTATTAGTGGTGTCATAGAAATAAATAGTTAGTGTCTTTTATGGTCATAATTTACATTAAAAGGATTCAACATTAAGTTCTAACTATCTATATGGGTATAATTTTCGATCAATTTCATCAAAAGCCTTGAGTTATCGAAATTGGAAATTTGAATTTGCTAAAATTGCAATTTGCTAAAATTTCTAATTCTTTATAGATCTAAAAATATATTTTAAATTATAGGAAAACATTTTTATTTTAAAAACCAAAAACATATAATTAGGAATTAAATTTCACAATATTTACACTTATTTTCATTATTTAATTATCAAATATTGATATTATAAAATTCTAATTTTTTAACTCATCAATTTGATGGATGACTTTAAACTTTAAACATATATATAAACAATTTAAGATAAATTCCAAACAATAAAAAGCAGCAGGTGAGTCGGCCTATTGTGACTTCAAGATAAGGGTAGAATGCATCAATGGTGTTGAGACTTTAAGATAAACATAGATTGACCTATAATGGATCTTTTGACTTATTAGAAAACATTTTCACTCAGACCACACAATTCTAAAGCTTGAAGTTTAAAGGATTACCTCACCTCAAATTTCCACATCTATGGGCCATTGGTATTCTTTATCAAAATTTTAACTTAATTTTCGAGCTATCTCTCAGTGAAATAATAATTTCACTCTTTCTATTGAGAGCTTTAAGTAGTTTCTTTAATTGAGATGATAAGCTCATTCTACTACCCAGTATGTGGGGATGCGTAAGATTCCATCTGAGTTTACACATGCCCCTTTAAAATAAAAATAAAAATAAATTAATTAATCTTTAAATAGAAAAATAGTGTATGCTATAATAAAAAAATGAATATGATGTAAAATAATTTGAAGTAAAAAAAATTGTGAATAAGATCTTTAAACCTTATACTTGTCAAAAATATTTCAAGATGGCATTTAAATAAACTATTTGAAGATCTGCATTGACTAATTTATGTCAATATTGACTTCATATATATCTCTATATAGAAAAGAATTTGTTAAAATCAAATATTTTAATGTTACATATAAAAAAATATTCAATGTGGGTTATCAATAAAATATTTTAAGAGGAATTAATATTAACATATACTCAAAAATGTATTAATAATCAAAAAACCGTTTTACTTTGTGATATAAAATGTCTCAATATACATGTTATATAAAATAATTTAATGTCAATTATGTATATATTATAAATAATTAAAAAAAATTATATGTATCATGAAACAAAATAACTTTTCATGGTTTAAACATTTATTTGGTTATATATATATATATATATATATATATATATATATATATATATATATATATATATATAGCATTTAAAAATACAATTTAAACAATGAAAAATTACACATTGTATTTTGCAATCTAAAGAAATTTGACTCCTCTAGGCTCATGCTATGTTGGTGTTAGTACAATGGCGATGGATCTTGGTTTTTGTAAAAGGGGTCTATTTATTAAATTGATTAGAAAAGAAATTGATTTTGTGGTTGGATATAGAAATGTCAAATGTGTGGTTACCAAGGCTATGGTGGGCTTGATACAGTGATACTTGAATCCAAATACAATTAGGTTTTGAGCTTTTAGTTGTTGGCATGCGAGTGAGGGAGCTCTTTTCTTACAAGAAGATTACAATTTTCTTCAAAATGCATGGTCTTTGCATGTCAAAATCCTCCCAGATTTACATTTAAAAGTGGGATCAAACTTGTTGTATTATTTATAATGTCCTTGTTCAATCCAACTCATCACATTAAAAGTTGAGATATATTGTTACATACATTTTAACCAAATTATGTGAAAATTTTTCAAAATTTATTTAGCAAAATTTGTAAAAATTTTGGAATTACATAAATAATGACTATATAATTGTACCAAATTATTAGCTAATTTAACAATATGAATGAGTATGACTAAATATGCTTAAACTTTCTAAAATAATATATAATATTACTATGAAAATATATTTTATCTTTACTCAAAATTTACAGTTAAAAACCTATTATATTATATAATATTTCAATAATGAATAAAAATAAAATAAAATATAATAATATTTTAAATAAAAACCTGTTATAAAAAAAATACTTTGGCGTGTAAGAGTGCCCATCAAATTCATTCCCCATATATATCAGTTAAACCACCAATAACTTTATAAAATCTGATAATAATATCTTCATTCCCCACATATAACAATTCAACCAGCAATAACTTTCTAAAATCTGATCATAATATCTCCAAATTTGCCAACTAAAACGTCACACATTAGGATAAGCGAAACAAAATCTCCAGAACCCTTTCTTCGAATTAAAAATCAAAATTTGTGGCGGAAGAAACAGATCTGCAGATAAGATTAGATAGACACTGGTGGGTCGTCGACGGATAAGATTAAGATCGATACATGCCTGTACTTGTGTCGACGTGTCTTAACGATTCACAAGGCACGATGACGACGATGGACCTCATTTGAACGACAAAGGATTTTATTCTGTAAAAAATAATTATGGCCAACCACATTAACTCTAACTTTGTGAAGCAGGTTGGAATGGCATGGGCATGATTTGACCGACCACGGATTTTATTTTCTAAAAAATTATTGTCACCAAGCGCATTAACTCTGTCTCTATGAGGTTGCTGGGAATTCGAAACCGCAGAGATTGGATCGTTCAATTTGATGGTTAACGGAATTACGCACTGCAATATTTTTTTTGAAATATTTAAATTTGTATTTTAAATAACGAACCATAATAATTTTATTAAAAAATATTATTAAATTAAATTAAAAAATATAAAAAAATTCATATTTGTAAAAAATATTATTAAATTAAATTATAAAAATATAAAAAAATTCATATTTGTTATTTTATTATTGATTTTTACTTTCAAAATCTTAATTAAAGATATCTATTCTAAACTTCTATCACAATTAGTACCCCATAAAATTTAAAACAAAACCCAAAAGACCACTTTTATCCCTCCTCATTCAAAAATATCATCTAAAGATATCCCTTCACCCTCATCATATTAGCATATCAAATTCTACTTCTTTAAGTTAGTATTTAACTATATAAATATTCTTTGAAATTTTAAAATCCAACTTATCCAAATTCTAACGATAACTAAATAAGTATATAAATTAAGTATATAAACGTTTTTTTTTGGAAACTTTGAAAATTGTAAAGAAAAGAAAAAAAATTCAACTTAAATAATAATAAAGTATTTTGAATTATCATCTAAATGAATTTGTTGCCGACGTATTTCAAACCAATGTCGTTCATTATCACGATGATAATCTGATCTAATTAGGATAAAAGTAAATAAAAAATAAGAGTTGGAAAAAATTATTAAAATAAATCAGAAATAGTAAATTAATATAAAAATTTTAAATTTATAAATAATAATAATAAGGTAGGGGATAAATTTTTATAAGATTATATAAAGAGTAAAAATGTTAAATCTTAAAAAACGATTAAAATAGGAAATAATAATTTGAACAAATTAAATAATGAGATAAAATAATAAAAATTTAATTACAAATTACAAGCCAATTATAAATAAATAATTCAGAATAAATAAAAATTAAAAATAAATAACTATTAAGGCCAAATACTAGGATAAATAATAATAGTATAGAATAGATAATTGTTATAAATCTTAATATATATAAAGATATTAAATAGGGAAAGAGGGATAAATAATGGTAAGGAAAAAATAATATATATATATATATATATATATATATATATATATATAAAGGAAAGGAATAAAGAAATTATTAATGAGTTAAGGGATATTATAAAGATGAATTAAAAGAGAAAAATAGGAAAAGAGAGGGAGTAATCGAAGAAAAGAATAAAGAGGGAAACGAGGGGAGGGAGGAAGACAAACTTAGAAGGAATCTAAGATGAAGATAATTTTAAGCAGATAATGGGGATCTAATTTCCAGTAATCTCTAGCCATCATCCTTGTTCAAATTGTTGGTGACTCTCTTCTCAATCTCAATAGCTTATCCGAACTTTTTGTGATGATAATGTGAAATCCTTGTAAGGACCTAAGTATCCTCAATACAAATGTGATCCTTTGTTTTAACAGAGTGTTCATCAAGAGCCGAAGAGCAAGGGAGATTGTGCCTAATGTCAACAACATGCTCTTGAATTCTATGGTTTACAGACTTACCTATTTCACCTGTATATGGCTTCCCACAAGAACAAGGGATCATGTAAACCCCCTTAGCGTTGGAGGGATTGATACGATCATCAAGAGATCTCAGGGAATATCTTATAGTATTAACCGACTTAAAGGTCACAAAGATATTGTCATTATTAAGAATACGAGCCAACTTGTCTGTTGTTCCATGAATAAAAGTAAGATGGACAATGACAATAGAATCAGTACAATTAGCCTTAGCTCTAGGCCCTTTTGCTACTTTTTGGAAGGCTTTCAGGCCTTGATGCTTACTATAACCATTGTTCATGAAAACCTCTAAAAGATGAGCTTTCTCATCATCGATATGAAGATCATGACAAATTATAAGGGCCCTGGTAGCAAGGGTGTTCAAAACACCAAATGTTTGAGTCGGTGATGATAGGAATTGGCATAAAGGCATTGCTTACTATGTGTTTTCTTATAGAAAAATTGATGGGAGATAGAGCCATCCTCCTTCTTGGTGATGAGGACATCAAGAAAGGGAATGTTGCCATTAACTTCAATCTCCATAGTAAATTTAATAAATTCAGAAATGTTATTAAGATGCTACTTAAATATTTCAAGCTTTTCTCAACCATGGGGCCAAATGATGAACGTATCATCAACATACCTTTTCCAAATCTTGGGGAGGAAAGGAAAAGAAGAGGGCTTTAATCTCAAAATCCTCCATGAAAATATTGGCCACAATTGGGGGGAGAGAGGACACCTTAGCAACTCCACACGTCTGCTCATAAATCTCATATTGAAAGATAAAGAATGTATATTTTAAGAAAATGTTGACTAATTTGACCGTATTAGGGTCAATAATGTTATTAATGATGTCAATAACCTCATTAATGGGGATCTTAGTAAAAAGAGAGATAACATCAAAATTGACCAAAATATTATTGGGCTCAAGCCTAAAATCCTTAATTTCATTGTTGAAAGTGTAAGAACTATTGGCAGAGTTAATATTACTAACAAGAAGTTTAAGCTTTAAGGCTAAATGCTTAGCAAGGAGATAATTAGGCCCACCAATCATATTCACAATCGGTCTCAACAAAACACCTTATTTATGTATTTTTATCCGCGAAGTGAAGGGGTTACTCTCAATAAGTCTTTTATTAATAGTGCAACAAACAATGTCAGACATTATAACATTAGAGACCTCCTTGGAAATTTTTGAAAGAGGATTTTTGCTAAGTTTTTTATAGATACCACTGTTGGTAAGGTGATCCAACATTTTATCGATGTTATCGTTCTTGAATCAGAGATGCAGAAAATTGCTCCACAATAGTTGATTTTTGAATATCAATGTTTCAAGTTTGCAGCAAAACACATCATCAAGACAAAGGTCGAGAAAAAGCTGAAGATAAATAGAATAATATTTTGATTACTATTAAGGGATTTAAGAGAAATGAGTTATTGCCCATTGATATTACATGTAGGTGCTTTCGAATTTCGGAAAATAATAAAACAATCCTATCTAATAACTTCCTTGAGGTGATAAAAATGTCGTTGGAGACCATATTTGACACTACACATAATGTCTTTAATATGACTTTTGTGGGGAGCAATAAAAAAATTAAAATTTAATAATTGGTTGGGATGGCCATAATTTATTTATTTTCTTCAATTTTTATTTATAACATCTACTATATACGTTAAGTATATAAACATTTTTGGAAAATTTTAAAATTTTAAAGAAAGAAAATATTGAAAAGATTTTCTTAATAATGAAGTGATCATAGACTAATTAGATGTCTAGTTACTCCGAATCAAATTGTGTTTGAAATTTTTGGAATGATTGGTTAAAAATAATTCATTACCTTGTTCGAAGAATAAAATTTGGAGAATTTTTAATAATTTGTTGGGATTATTATATTTTTCTTTTCAATTTTTCTTTTAGTATATAAAAAATATTGATTTATTTAATGTGAATAATATTCATAAGTGTGATTAAAGATCACTAAAATAATAATGTAAATTATATTTAAATTTCAGTTAAATTTTATGAAAATTGAGTATGTTATTATTTTTTAATTTGATTATATAAATTAATAATTTAATAATTTTTATTTTTTTAATATTATTAAAATTTTAATATAAAAGTTTTAGAGGGCAACTAAATTGGTGATTGAGGTAATGTGAGTCCTAGAAAAATTGAGACATCCAAGGTTCAAATTACCTTACTTGTGACCTAGTTGTGATTTGGTTTATGAAGAGAAGGACAGGTCGTAGATCCCTAAAAGTTTACTAGTAGTTACATGTTGGGTGGGTTGTTGGGTTCCTCTAGGGAAAAAAATTAATTACAATAATAGAATTATTTCTTTAGGGTAAAAGCATGGAGCTGGGTTACACATTTTGGCAATGAAGAGCATGTTTAGGTGAAAGAAAGAGAGCTCAATTAAGCCATTTTTAAGTGTTTGATCTAGTAATTTTTAAGTGCTCAATCAAGCTCCTTGAGCGCTAAAAAATTACTTGGTTGAGGGTTAAAACTAAATACCTGATCGAGCTTCATTTCAACCCCAAAATATGAGCTCAATCAAGCATTATGGCTTGATTGAGCACATATTTCATATTAAAGGGCTCGGTTGCAGTCTATCCAAGTCATTTTTGGGCAAACTATGAGGAAAGAAGGTGCTCGACTAAGAATTTTATGTCTCAACCAAGGATATTGAAGTTTGACCGAGGGATCCAACCATGGGGCAAGGCAACCAACCTCCCTATCAACCCTGCCAAGTCACAGAGGCTCAAGCCAAGGTAGGTTTCCTATCCTTTTTTTCTTTTTTGTTTCATTTTGCTTGCAAAATAAATCAATTAAGTTGAAAAAAAAACTTACCATACAAAAACTATGAAAACCACCATTCTTATGAAAGAAAAACCACCAAAAAAGCCCTCCAAAACAACAAAAAAACAACTTAGAAAACCACAAAAAACAACCGAGAAAACCACAAAAAATAACCGAGAACATGATTTAAAATGACCATAAGAAGTATAATTTAGGTTTTAAATTGTTTTCTTACATGCAATGGTAGCATGTTTATTATGAATTTTTTTCTGATTTAGAATAGTAAAACCTTTATTTTATAATTATTTTACGTTTTAAATATTTTTGTAGGAATTTAGTGAAATACATTTTCAAAATTTTTTATGTTTTGTTATTTAAAATCACATTTTCAATTTCAAACAAATTTCACTAGAAAAAATCCAAAACACAAAACAACCAAACTATAACTAATAAAAAAATGACATGATGAATATGGTTTCTCATGGTGAACTTCTATTAATCAAATTAGAAAATTCATTTCATTTTATTATTTTAAATTTAAATTAATTAATATTTTAAACATGATTAATTTTAAAAAATTACTATTTAAATAAAATATTATCTTTAAAGTTACAAATTGAAAAGAGAAAATAATGTTATTTAACTCTATATATATAAAACTCGAAACTATATATAACATCACTTATACAATATTATATTTACATATATATTTGATAATGCTAACATAAGTACCAATATATATATATATATATATATATATATATATATATATATATATATATATATATATATATATATATATATAACTTACGGGATATAACATATTATATATATCTATATGTTTAACTATTTTAACTATAACATCATATAGCTATATATATATATAACTAACAGAGCATAACATGTACAACATAACTATAACATAATATATCTATAATATTTAAGATACCATAACTATTTAAAACATAATATATATGAGTTCAAGTTTCAACAATGCATTATCGATAGATACATTAAATTTATGATGAAAAGTGCATTTAAAGTGAATAAAAGAATTTTGACTCTTATTTGTACCATATTGTTTCATCATGTAATATGTTGTACAAGAAACATTGTCTTCATGTGTTTGCACCTACTAAATGTCATGTGTCAAAGTCAAAAATTATAAGAACTTAAAGTCTATTGGAGTATTTAGTTGGCATTGAGTTTTCTTAGTTCTGTAAATAGGTTTATTTCAAGTTTTTACATAGATATTTACATATATATGCCATATTAAGAAAATGCATTATTTAGAAATGAGAATAAGTGTGAAGGTAGATTTCATCGCTTCTTTCAATTATGTTTACATGGAACTCAATAGTTTGGTAGATAAATTATAAAAGAATGGACTCTAAGGTTTAGGACTTTAGGCTAGATTATTCTACTTGAGCTTAGAAATGGTTTTCTTGTCAGCATTGTGCATAAGTCAACCTATTTTTCTTGGATTAGTTTATATGTATCATATATAATAGCTTTTTATTTTATGTAATAGTTTAGTCAATATTTTCCTTTTGGAAATTAGATTATATTTATTAAATATCAATTATATATAACTTGCGGAGCTAGATGCTAAACACCCCCCAACCATAAGTCGTCATAATATGGGGGATTTGTTATACATGGTCGAGTTCGTGCCTAGGTCATGTAGCCCAACTAGAGTGTGTGTTCCACTCATAGATCTTGGCTACAATGCCAGTTGAACTATCAAAGGCAATTTTGATGTCTTTGTTGACAATCATATTACATATAGTGGACCATTTTCACCTACTATAGGTGCATTTTGAAATTCTCTTTAAACTTTACATGTTTATTTCTTGAAATTGTATTTAATTTTTAAATTGTCTTCAACTAATGTGATTGATTTAATGTATATGTTATTATGCTTCTATTTTATTAGATATATATGTTAATTTATGTTTATGATTTGTAGGTCTTTAGTAGGATGAGGCTGAGGATCATAGTGTAGTGTCGATTCGTTCATGGGACAATGTTACAACTAGTATGACATTGGAGAATATTACAACCCATCATACATGGATCACACAACAGCTTCATAAAATATCTGCTACTTCACCTACTAGGCGTATTTTGTATTTGATGTTGGATAGCATCAATAGGTTGATTGAGACATAGTAGAGGGTGGGACCACAAAGAGGTCTCATATATTCCATATATAGGATTGGGATGCAAGAGGTTAGAGATGTTGAAGAATGTAACTAGGTTCGGTCTTCATATGAGTCAACATGAAATATATTTTTCAAAAGAAAGCAAAATAAATTTTATTATTAATTTAATTAACATGTTATAGCATGGGTTTCATGCTTGGGTCAATTGTCTTAATTCAAGCCTCCATTGTAGGCTTTATTATTATTTATTTAAGTAAAAGTAAATTCTTGTTTGGCCAAAAACTCCTCCATCAAAGTCTCCTTTTTGTTGGCCCCAAGTAAATCATCATCAAGTCAAGTCAACCTAACCATATATAGATACACATATCTTTAAGAACTCATGTCGGTCTATATCACATGGAAAAAACCATATATACAAGCCTAAGTACTTCGCATCAAGCACTGTGAAGTAGCTCAAATTTCAGAGAAAATTTCGATAGATATTCGAGATATAGTTTCGGTGGTCTTAGAGATAGGTTTTCGGTGATCTTAGACAAACAAAATTTTGGTGATCTTAGAGAGACAAAATTTTGGTGATCTCAGAGACAGGTTCAATTATTATAGAAGATAAATACTTGGTATTATCACAGCTAGATTATTTAGGTGCTCTCATAGTGAGATGATTTCGGTGCTATCACAGTGAGATGACTTTAGTTCTATCACAGTGAGATGGTTTTACTGCTACCACAGTAGCAAGGTTTCAGTGTATCAATAGTGACATGGTCTCAATAACATTAGAGTAATAAGAATTTGGTACTATCATACTAAGAAGGACTAGGCGCTCACAGAGTTGTTGTCGCAATTTTTGGTTTTGGTAAGTTAGAATCAATTAGTAAAAAAATGAAAATATTTTTCAAAAAATGTTAAGCTAGGATATGGACAAAAATAATACTAAATAAAAATGTTAGGAAATATTTTAATAAATAGGTCCATATCAAAGAAAATGTTAGAATAGATTCCCTAAAGAACGAAGGAAAAAACAAAATGTTGGCTTAGAGAGAGAAACAAAAAACTGTAAACTCTGAAAGTGTGCAAGTCCAAGTGCCACTACTTTTTACTTTATTATGCAAAATAATGGTTGTGTGGAACTTGCCATAAATACCACAACCCATGATACTCAAATAGTTTATTCTTGACTACTTCATGCTTTAAATTTCATGTTTATAGTTAGAGAATAAGATCTGGCCAAACTGTTTAATCTTGGAAGATCAGTAGTTAGGTAGAGAATAATAGGGAGCTCATCAATTTAATCTGATCCCTTGTATGTTATAAGGTTAGAATTAGATAGTTTTCTTTTCAAAAGAAAAAGGAAAGAAAAGGGTCTTCTAGCCTAAATTCACCCAATTAAGTGAAGAAAAAATGTTAGGATAAGTAAAGGGTAGGTAGAAGAAAGGTTGCAGAAGTTCAAAGTTGATTGAGGCATAAGCACATTTATCATGCTTGATCATGTGTTGCAGTGTGCAGGAGCAGTTATGAAGGTGAAAATATGTTCACAAGTTGATTTGGTTAAACTTCCCCTCATTCATTTCATTCCCCATTACATACTTACTAATTTCCCATAATCCCATCATTTGGTAAGAAAATACCCTTTTCCCTTCATTTTTTCCCTTTCCCTTCGTTTCACAAATTTACCTAGAAAATTACCCTCTAAAGGTCATTTCCCTACTCAAAATCTTTTTTCTCTAGTGTGAAACCCATTTCCCTTTGAAAAAAAGCATTTTCCCCTTGTAAATTCCCTAAAACCCATAAAGCCCCTTTAACCTAAGTCTTTATGCCCCCCTCTACTTTATAAAGTTAACTCCGCCATACCCATAAAACCCCTTTTAACCTAAGTTTTATTAAAACCTCGCATTACTTAACAAACCTCTGCAAATTACCTTTTTCCCAATATAAGAACTGTTTTAACCCACCACCCTTGGTGTGGTTAAATAAACCCCACCGCCGTTAACCTTGGTCCCACTCCATAAACCTGTGCATTATGTTTTAACTTGCTTATGTTTAAACCCCACTTATTCATTAAAATAATTACAAATCCTTGTAATTATTCCACGGGCCCCGCTAATCTCAGTGCCTGCTACCTTCGTGCATCTCGATCACATGATATTTGTTCAATCATCTGCTCCCAGACCCAACGACCCATACCAATATCGTGCACTCCCAATCTCCTAGCTTTACCCACCCGAGAGCACGTGAGATTCATGGTTTTCCATAGGCCCCTTGCGTTTACGTGGCAGCTCCACGTTAACTCGCGTTCCCTCAGAGAAAAACCACCCCATGGCCAAAAGCGGTGCAATGAGCCTCCGAAACTGCTCCCCGCATATGATAAAACCATCCACTATTCACTTAACCTTTCCACGCCAAATTTTAAAAGTTTCCCGTTTAAACGCCAAAACCCTCACTTTTGCTCTTTTCGCCCATTTACACAACAAAACCTGTATAACCCTTCCTGCACCAACCTGGGCCTCTGCAACCTATTTTGACCCCCAATTACATTCCAAACATTGCCAGGACTCCATCCATACACTATCCTATTCCCTGAAGCCATTACGACCCTCCCTGTCCACCTGTGTTTTTCTTAACAATTGTTGTATTTTGCAGGCAATCATATAAAACCTGTTTGTTCCAGATTCTCTCAGAAAATGAATTCAAAATCCTTTATACAGTTAAAATACAATTATCATTTACACAAAGCAGAAACCATTTACATAGTAATGGTTAAACAAAGAAGAAATCCTTTACACAGAGACAGTAAATGATAAAATAGAGGAGGCAGATAAAAAATATAGTTAAAAGACAAACAGATGAAATATACAGAAATATGATCAATATCAAAATACCTGATACTGAGAAATGTAAATGCTAAATGATATACTGTTGAAATACACAATAAAATCTTGAAATGTAGAGTAAAAGTAAAAAGCACAGTAAAGGTTATTGACAGGTCAACAAGGTTAAAGAGTATCAAATGAAAGTGTATCGAATAAAAGGTCATAAGTAAATATGAAATCCAACGTGAAGAACAAACAACCAAGTAGCTTAAATGGCAAAAGTTCAAAGACCAAAGCCAACAGAACCTAAATAACAGGGACATCAAGCAACAACTCAATAGTTGTCTCTATCTTCTTGCATGAAGATATTTCCTTTTCCTTGAATAAATCTATTTTTGTAAAAGAAGTTCAGGATATTTTCTTAGTTCTACTGTTGTATAAATAACTCTCCTACGATTTATTATGGGTTCATCATTGAACAAAGTTCACTATTGAACCAGGTTGACCATTGAAAGAGAATTGCACTCTTGATTAAGCATTTCAAAACACTTGATGTACTTAGCTTTTCTGGACCATTAATACAAAGAAAAGGATTCTGAATTCAGCTTTACATAGTTTGTGTTTCCTGTAAGTTTTTCCAATGTTACTCGTTATGTTTTTCTTCATATTCTTATGTCTTATAGAGATAGCTAGGTAGGAATAATTGTGTCTCAATCTATTCCTATAAGCTTCTGAAGTGATAATCTTTAAAGAGAATGGATTAATGGACAATCTGTTTAATTAATTACCTCTGAATAAATAAATCATCAGTATCTTGTTGTAAGCATAAGAATATTCTCTTGAACCTTCTGAACATCAAGTAAAGGTTTTCACACTTATGATTACACAATTTTCTGTTTGAAAATTGAGATAATCATATTATTTTTTGTTTTTGCTCACCACTATTCAAGCTTTATCATTGCGTGAAATTTTATAGCAACTCTCTTTTTTGGTATTCATTATTCAAAAGGTTACGCATTACAGTGTTATATCTATTTCATTCATTAGTCATCCAAATTAAAACAAAGACCCCAAAACAATTATCTTAGATTCTCTGGCTTGATAGTTGACCATTATCAACTCAGAGGTACAACATCAGTTTGGCGTCGTTACTGGGGATTCGAATTCCATTAAGTTTTCCCGGTACAATGATATTCATTTTATTCCTTTAAGGTGATTAAAGGTCTAGAAAGGTTAAAATCTTTCACCTGGCGACTCCACTAGCCCAAACTAGCAACTTTTAAGCACACCAGATCTCATTCAAAATCTGACTTAGTTAATCCTCTATCAGATCCTGAAAAACTTTTGAGAACAGCTAGTTCTAAAAGGAGACACCAACCATCTTCTTCTTCGTCTTCATCCTTGCAGTTTGAAGAGTTAGTATCATTTGATCATTTTAGTAATATTCCATCTGATTCTGATTTAACGCAAATACCTCTTAGGCTTTCTAAACTATTCGATAGGAGAGTTGATTTAGATTCAGCTTTCCTCATTCATTGTTATAGATCTAACATGAAAATATATGATAATAGAAATAAACCCAAGAATAACAAGATAGAAACAGATATAAATGCTTCTTTATTGATTCAAAACCCTTAAGGTAGGGAAACACCATACATTCACTCCTTAATGAAGGAGAACACTCCACAAGCCATATGCTTGTTCATACAATATTCTCTGACACCTCTCAATGTGGAGCCTCTAGCCTCTATATAGGCCTCATACATACAATACCATGGGTCATTACCATGGTTCCCTCAATACCATCTATCTAATACCATGGGCCCATTACATTATTACTAACTACTTGTGGTCCATTACATGATACGGGTTAACCACCTTATTTATTACTATGGGCCATCCCATTATTACATTATTCCCTTGGGTACCTCCCTTTGTACCCCATATTATCCCCTAGGTATATAACAAAGTGAAGGTTGAGGGATGAAATGCATGCATGAGCTTGAGATGCATGAACACAGGGATGTCAATGATTTGAACATGTATGTGTAATTAACCTACAGGTTTGATTGCTTTGACATGCATGTGATGCCATGTTGACTTGGGAGAAGTTAACTTGGTCTCCAAATGGAGATAAGGATGAAGTGTTTCATATTTTGAAAAAGAGTCCTAATGGTCTTTTTCTACATGATTGACTTGAAGGGTCATTTGTTTAAGGGCATGTTTTGTGGGCTTGTTATCTAGTCCATCATTTATATGTAGATGTAAGATATAGAGGTGTTCATAAGATGTGAAATCTATTTCTTTTGTTGAATCTGGAGTTTAGGCCATCCAGTTGTTGTCTGTATTTCTGTTGTTGTTAAGAGCTGTTATTGACAACTTGTCTAACAGATACAAATGAAAGTTTTGTGGAGCAGATGTACTTCACATTTTTTTGAGCCACCTTGGATCAATGATCAAGGTAAAGAAGTTCAAACCACCTTCTATGAGTAGTTCAACAGAAGTTCCGTAGAAATGCAAGGAGGAAGATAGTTCTTCCCAGGAAGACCAGCCCATCCTAGAAGGGAAGTGGTCAAAATCTTTGGTTTAGAGGCATTATGCAAAGGAAAGTGTAGGGAGGCTGAAAGAAGAGGGTGAGTCACTCTCATTTATTATTCAGTTCAGTATGTCAGTGTTTTGGTGACCAAAAGTTCTTTTAGTGGAAAGGCGTGATCCAAAAATGGATCCTCGATAAACCTCTAAGTCTAAAAGACTTCATATAAGAGGTAAAAGGTGCCAAATGGCACAAATCCTTTGTAAATCAGAGGAAAATTAAAATCGCAGTCTGCTCTCAGAAATAGTCTCACTTCAAATATCTTCTCATTCTGAGTCCAACACAACTTGAATGGACGAAAACGGACTTCAGATGCAAAAGTTATCGCTTAAGGAAGATGTCTAGTTTCCTTAGAAAAGGAGGAAATTTCTTATTAAATGGGACTTAGGAGAAAAAAATGTGTTTTTTAACATAAATCCCCTTAAATATTCATCAGAGTACAAGTCCTAAGGTGCAATGGAAATATTGCATCGGAGATGGTCTCATCACATTACTTCCAAAGGGGAGGACTTGAGCCAAAGGCATGAAGGATTCATGATGAGCGATGTGTGATTAGAGTGATCGACGATCAGGTGATTGGAGGAGCAAAGTTCCAGAACCCAAACCCCTGTGATTAGTGATTGCGATATTGGTGATCGGGCCAATCTGCCGATCAGCAATTAGGGTGATCGGTGATCAGGAGATCAGTGGTCCCTGATACACTTAGCCATTGGGCAACACGACTTGTGACTAGTGATAAAGGCCAAACTTGATGGGGATCATAAGCCTGATTTCATAATTTTTGAAGTCCCGAAATTTGGAATTTTCAATATATTTCCCGTTTAATGGACTTTTGGCCATTGGCCATGTTCCCGAAGTGATTGCGATATGCAATGGAAGGTGGGCTCGATAGGGATTTTAGGGGTGATTTGATGGAATTTAGAGTCTGGAAATCAGTGCCTGATAGTATATTTTTTGGCCATCTCTTTGTACTGGGAAAAATGTTCCATTTGCGGGATTTTTACACAGGAAGGTCTTGATTCCTTTGTAACTTCCCCTCATGATTGTGCCACACTTCAAGTGGGTGTTTCAATGATGCGTTGTAATGTGAGAGAGCCACAGAGCCATAAAGCTAGATGGTCGGCCTAGCTGACAAGGAGAAGAGAAGCCAAAGATGCGCAGAGAATGATTATGCACAGATAAAATGGATGTGGAAGCAGCAGAGCCGAAGGACTACCTCAAAAGCTAGAGGGCCATGCAATACGAGGGGCCGATGGTTTTGGGAGCCCACAGAGTTTGAGTTGTACAAGTTGTAGAGAGCTCCAAAGCCAGAGGGCTAAAAAAAAGGCAGTGTGGGGACGGAAAGGGGCTCGCAAAAATGTAGTAGCTGGTAGTGCTGGACAGACAGCAGAGCCTGAGAGTTCACGTTGTAACATCCCATAGCCATAGAGCTGACAGAGGCAAAGGGAAGCCACCAAAGCTTGGAGGCGAATTGCCCAGGGTTGATTCCTCAGGATTAGGAATGGACAAGAGCCCGAGAGGGTGAAAGGCTGGACAACAAGTGAGGGGACAAGAGCTCGAGAGTGTGAAAGTATGGACAGCAAGTGATGGGACAGAGAGTCGAGAGCTTGAAGGCTAGAGAGCTAGAGAGTGATAGTTGCAAAGCCGAGAGAGTAGAGAGAGCAAAGAGCCACCGTGCATAGCAGCTGAAGGTGCCTTTGGAGTCACTTGAAGTTCAATTGCAAAGATAGAGAGCTAAAGGTTGTAGAGGCAAAAGAAGCCAAAGCTGAAGAGCCAGAGCCAGAGCTAGAGTTGAAGGGCTAGAGTCAGAGCCAAGAGCTAGAACCAAGAGCCAAGATCTAGAGTCAAAGCCAAGAGCCAAAACAAAGATCTAAGAGCTAAAGCCAAGAGCCAAAGCTTCAAGAATAAGGGATAAAGTGGTGTCTGAACCCACTGTATCAGTGTAGAACAGCAGGGGTTGAGCCAAGAGCTTGTAAAAAGGACTTATACCATAATCCCAGAGAGCATAGTTGAGTTGACTAGAGCTCACAGAGATGTAGCCCAAGAGTTGTGGGTGAACTCCTAATTAAACTATTGTCTTATGTGTTTGTTTTTACTACAGTTTTATTTACTGTTATATGCATTTACATGTCAATTTCATAACATTAATTTACAACACATGAATAGTTAAAAATCAATACAAGCATATGCCATTATTTTCAAGCATTTCTTAATTGGAAGTGGGAGAGGTTCTAGTAAGTTACACAAGAAGCCTAAGAGCCCCATTTTCAGATCAGGTGGTATCAGAGCTCAAGTTTAGTTAACCTTGCCTTCAGAGAAGCTTATACCAGAATGCTTGATTGACAGACCAAAGACTGCTTGTCTGAAAGGTGTTTGGGCAGTCAAGTATTGATTGTCTGATTGATGTATGCTTGTTGCAGATTGACTATTGTTTGAGTTTGCAAAGGTGAAGGGAAAGCTACTGATAGCTAAGTCTAGGGGAGGACAAGAAGGAAGAAGGGTTGAGGGCATTCTCCTTATCCCGAAGGACCTCAAGACAATCATTGAAGCACATGAGGTTTTTGCAAAATGATGCTTGTCTTTTGAATTATTGCATTTCTTTGCTAATGGGATGCAAGTTGCAGAATGGGAAAGTTGAGTAGGGAGACTCACTTTATTTTTGTAACATTATATTCATTTGAGCTTCGAATGTATAGTGTGCTTAAGCAAAAGTTGAATTATGAAACCTTATATTTCATTTCACCTTTGAAATTACAGTGTGCTTAAGTAAAAGCTGAGGGATGAAATGCATGCATGAGCTTGAGATGCATGAACACATGGATGTCAATGATTTCCTTGTTTTTGAACATGTATGTGTAATTAACTTGCAGGGTTGATTGATTTGGCATGCATGTGATGCCATGTTGACTTGGGAGAAGTTAACTTGGTCTCCAAATGGAGATAATGATGAAGTGTTTCATCTTTTGAAAAAGAGTCCTAATGGTCTTTTTCTACATGCTTGACTTGAAGGGTCATTCATTTAAGGGAATGTTTTATGGGCTTGTTATCTAGTCCATCATTTGTATGCAGATGTAAAACATGGAGGTGTTCACAAGATGTGAAATCTATTTCTTTTATTGAAGCAGGAGTTTAGGCCATCCAGTTGTTGTTTGTATTTTTATTGTCATTAAGAGCTATTGTTGACAGCTTGTCTAATAGATACAAATGAAAGTTTTGTGGAGCAAATGTACTTCACATTTGTTTGAGCCACCTTAGATCAATGATGAAGGCAAAGAACTTCAAACCACCTTCTATGACCAGTTCAGCAGAAGTTCCATAGAAATGCAAGGAAGAAGGCAGTTCTTCCCAGGAAGACCAGCCCATCCAAGAAGGGAAGTGGTCATAAAATTTGGTTCAGAGGCACTATGCAAAGGTAAGTGTAGGGAGGCTGAAAGAAGAGGGTGAGTCACTCTCATTTACTATTTATATCACTATGTCAGTCTTTTAGAGACCAAAAGTTCTTTTAGTGGAAAGGCGTGATCCAAAAATGGTTCCTGGATAAACCTCTAAGTCTAAAAGACTTCATATAAGAGGTAAAAGGTGCCAAATGGCACAACTCCTTTGTAAATAAGAGGAAAATTAAAATCACAGACTGCTCTAAGAAATAGTCTCATTTCAAAGATCTCCTCATTCTAAATCGAACACAACTTGAATGGGCGAAAACAAACTTCAGATGTAGAAGTTATCGCTTAAGGAAGTTGTCCAATTTCCTTAGAAAAGGAGGCAATTTCTTATTAAATGGGACTTATGAGAAAAAAATGTGTTTTTTAACATAAATCCCCTTAAATATTCATCAGAGTACAAGTCCTAAGGTGCAATCGAAATATTGCATCGGAGATGGTCGCATCGCATTACTTCCAAAGGGAAGGACTTGAGCCAAAGGCATGAAGGATTCATGATGAGCGATGTGTGATTAAAGTGATCGACGATCGGGCCATCGGAAGAGCAAAGTGCTAGAACCCAGACCCCTGCGATTAGCGATTGCGATATCGGTGATCAGGACGATTGGCCGATCGAAAATTGGGGTGATTAGCGATCGGGAGATCAGTGGTCCCCGATACACTTGGCCATTGGGCAACGTGACTTGTGACTAGTGATAAAGGCTGGACCCGATCAGGATCATAAGCCCGATTTCATAAGTTTTGAAGTCTCGAAATTCAAACTTTTCAATGTATTTCCCCTTGGCCATGTCGTTGAAGCGATTGTGATATGTAATGGAAAGCGGGTCCGATAGCGATTTTAGGGGTGATTTGATGGAGTTTCAAGTCCGAAAATTAGCGCTCGATAGTGTATTTTTCAGCCATCTCTCTGTATTCGGAAAAATTTTCTATTTGCAGGATTTCTGCATAGGAAGGTCTCGATTCCTCTATAACTTCCCCTGATCATTATGCCAACAAATAGGTGTTTCAATGATGTGATGTAACGCGGGAGAGCCACAAAGCCATAGAGCCAGATGGTCAGCCTAGCTGACAGGGAGAAGAGAAACCAAAGAGCTGTAGAGAATGATTATCGCATAGAAAACAACTATGGAAGCCACAAAGCCAGAGGAATGCCTCAAAATCCAGAGGGTGACGCAAGGTTGGGGGCTGACAGTTTTGGGAGCCCATGGAGTTTGAGCTACAGAAGTTGTGGAGAACTATAAAGCCAGAGGGCCAAAAGAAAGGCAGTGTGGGGACGCAAAGGCACTCACAAAAATGTAGTAGCCGATAGTGCTAGACAGAAAACGAAGCCCTAGAGCTCACTCTATAACATCCCATAGCTGCAGAGATGACATAGGCAAAGTGAATCCACTAGAGGTTGGAGGTGAACTGCCCAAGGATGATTCCTTAGGATTGGGAATGGACAAGAGCTCGTGGACATGAAAGGCTGGACATCAAGCGAGGGGACAAGAGCCCGAGAGTGTGAAACGCTAGACAACAACTGAAGGGATAGAGAGTTGAGAGCTTGAAGGCTGAAGAGCTAGAGAGTGATAGTTGCAGAGCCGAGAGAGTAGAGAGAGTGAAGAGCTACTTTGCAGAGCAACTGAGGGAGGCTTTGGGGTTAGTTGAAGTTCAAGTGAAAAGTGAGAGTGCTAAAGGTTATAGAGGGAAAAGAAGCCAGAGCCAAAGAGCCAGAGCTAGAGTCAAAGCCGAAGAGCTAGAGTCAGAGCCAAGAGCCAGAACCAAGAGATAAGAGCTAGAGTCAGAGCCAAAAGCCAGAACCAGGAGCCAAGAGCCAGAGCCAAGAGCCAGAGCTTCAAGAGCCAGGGATAAAGTGGTGTCTAAACCAACTATTATGTGTAGAACAACAGGAGTTGAGCCAAGAGCTTGTAAAAAGGACTTATTCCATAATCCCAAAGAACATAGTTGAGTTGACTAGATCTCACAAAGACGTAGCCCAAGAGTTGTGGGTGAACTCCTAATTAAACTGTTGTCTTATGTGTTTTTTTTTACTGTTGTTTTATTTATTGTTATATGCATTTATATATCAGTTTCAACACATTAATTTACAGCACATGAACAGTTAAAAATAAATACAAGCATACACCATTATTTTCAAGCATTTCTTATTTCCACATTGGTTAATCATTAACACTTGGGAAAATTTAAAGCTTTGGAAGTGGGAGAGGTTCTTGTATGTTAGACAAGAAGCCTGAGAGAACCATTTTCAGATCACACACTCTATGGATTTTCCTCTGAGAGAGGCATCTCTACGTCTACGCGTTTTAAAACCTACATGGTTTTTTAGAAATAAAAAAATACCTTATAATTTCAAAATTTTCAGGTGATTGGCACCCTTAGGGAAGTTCCTTCACCTCTAAAAATGTTTTCCAGCCGATTTTTATTACTTAATTTATCTACTAAGCATAATTATTAGGGTAATTAAATTATATTTACTTTTATTTTCAATTTTCACATAGATTAATTAGTAAAGGAGTAAGTGGCCCATCATCCACAAATCTTGTTACTAACCAAATAATTCATTTCTTTCATTTTATGGGAATAGGAGCAAGTGTTATTACAAAAATTAAGTAATATATTCTTCCCTTGCATCTCTTCGACAAACTTGGTTTTGCATATGAAAACTTTCTTCAAGCATTTGAATTTACAACTCCCTGTTTTGAAAAGTCACAAAGTGTAATGGGGGAAATAGTAAATGGCCCATCATCTGCACATCATTTGTTTTTTATATAAGGAACAATTGAAATCTATTATAATTAGGGGAATATTCGAACGGATCAATGAATATCCACACCTCATTAGAGAACTTTTGAGGTCTAAAATGGGCCACTTAAGAAAAATGTACAAACAAAATAAACTTTATAAGAACTAATGGGATTCAAGATGTTGATGTCAACCATGGGGGATGATTCACCATTTTTGGGGTAAAAAAGTAAAAAGATTAAAAAATAATAAAATAATAAAACTACTTTTTCAACTTGTATTTTCAAATTATCTTCCTAAGTTTTTACTCAAATTTCAGTACTTGTTGGATAAAAAATTTAATTCATCATCCAAGGAGTACCCATGTTGCATACGTTTGATGGACCCTACTATAAGAAAAATGGGAAATACTTGAAATATGTGTTGCAATCACGTTTTCCATGTATTTCTCATTTTTCTTTTAGCAGGGTCCATCGAACGTATGAAAAATTACTACTCCTTGGATGTGGAATCAAGTTCAGCATCCAACAAGTCTTCCCACTTGAAATTTGAGTAAACCCATAGGGAGATAAGTTGAAAAAGTAGTTTTCTCTTTTTTCCCTCTAAAATTTGATGATGTAATCTAATATTATTTTATTATTTCCACTATTATTTTATAATTTCCATAGGATGCCCATTTTAGACCTCAAAAATCCCCTAATGTTCTAACATTTTATATGTTCACATGATGATTTGCACAAAATTTCCCGTCACACACTAGGCTTCTAAAAAATTTGTATTAGAAGGCATCCAGTTTCCAAAGCTTCTGATACTTAGTTTATTCTAGCTCACATATCACATCCTACATAAAAGTAGGACCCTTAAAAGAAACCATAAATTGAACTAACTAAATTCCCCACAGGAACCACCAAATAATGTATAGTTTAGGTTATGACTATTGGGGGTAGGCATCCCATAAGCCACCATGGTCATGTTACATATTTCAGACATAGAAGTTGACTTCTAGGGATCTTAAAATCCTTCAATCATCCCAGTGAAAACAATACTCGAGCATGGTAGAGACCCAATTTAGAGGGAGTTTGGCCTCGGTCCAGTACGTGGAGTACTCTGTGGGGCTAGCTGACCCATTTAGTGCTCAGAACTGGTAAGTGACTACTAAGAAGCTAAAGACTTGAATGTTAACTTGGGACTAAGGTAATTTAGGATAGAAAATATAGCACATCCTTTCCCTATAAGTGATGGTGGAGGCAACACTTTAGCCTAAGTTTCATTACCTTGGTTAATTCTTCGACTGCTAGAAGGCATCACCATTTCTTCCAGGAAGTTGCCCTAGGAGCCATCAGAAGATATTGTTGCAATGCCCATTTACTTTGAGAGTGGAAAGGATGAATAGGTCTTCTTAGGATATTTTTTCATACACAAAAATAAACTAAAACCATTTTTTGTTTGATCGATCACATAGGCTAAAGTTTAAGGGAAGGTAATATTTTTATTTTTCGCTTTGTTTTATGTATGTGATTTATTTTTTTTGATGAATTGTCTCCTTCCCTCACCACACAAAATAGTACTCACTCTAATCGACACCATAGGTGATCCCATGACTCCTCATCAATCTAAACGCTTCTTAAACCTCACCCTATTACCAAAAGGTGTGGCACAATTCCCGCCATTTAGGTGTAGAGGATGTCACAAAACCACCGTTATAGGATCTTCCTTTATCAGTGCATCTTTGCTAAGGACCCCTCCCCCTTAAAGAACACCTTTCACAACCCCAAAAGTGTTCCCACATACTACCTCTTTTAGGAGCTGACATACCACTCCTATGGACAATTGATGAGACACTCACCAAGGTAGTTCTCCCAACACTTCCCCAAAGAGGACCCCTTTACATATAACTATCCAAAATCATTTTGCAATAGAAAAAAAGTTGCAAATCTACTTCTTAGCTTCTTTAAACTTGTAGGATTTGAGTAAGCTAACCCGTGACCTAATCGCTCATAACCAGAATTGGCTAGCCATGCCCACCAAGATCCCTTTAGAAATTCTAAAATTTGAAGGGAAACAAGGATAAGACCTAGGAAACCATGTCCTAACTTCTCACATGTGGTGTTCATCTAACAATATCACATACAATATTATTCACTTATGACTATTTCAACGCACCCTTACTAGTCCAATAATGAAATGGTACATTGACCAGTGTTATGTGTCACATGGAAACTTTATCTCTTTGGTTACAACATTCCTCACATTCTTCAATGCCCCGATTCATCATGACTCAGGCCTAGAACTCCTCATCCACTTCAAAAAACCACGTACTACACACATATCGATTCATATCCATGAATGGTGAAAATGTCATGGGTCGTGTAAAACATAGTTTGAAGAAAAATTCCTCCACTTATTTTTGAGATCCCTTGCATCAGAAATTTCAAAACACGTGGAATATTCATCTTTTCATAATAAGGAAGAAGCCATCGACAAAGCTCAATATTTAGATATTGTATACGTCAAGTTTGGATATATCTATCAAGTGCTTCCAAACTCCACACACCTACAAAATTATATAGAGACATTAAGTGCATCCAATGTTGTTAATGGATTGATGAGCCCCATAATGCAAAACTAACTGAGCAACACCTACCAATACCCTAGATACTCGTTCAGTGGCCAAGAATTTGGTGCTACATAAAACACGCCACCATTACAACATACAAGGTACTACCTTGGTCAACCCACGACGATGCAGAATATGGTTAGTAGGGTTAACCAATATCATCCCCACATGGAGGCCCATAACCTCCGCACAGGGAAACACATACTGCTCTAGGAATACTTAAGAAATGTCCTCTTCCTAGAATCTATATACGAATCAGGGACAAGGAAACCAATATTATCCTCTCTCCACACAATAATAAAATAACCCACTAGTGCAAAATAACACAAGGGTTAGCCTAGTGCAACCTTCTCTTGCTCAACAAAAAAATCATAGGAGAAGTTGAACTCAACTACCCCACCTAATGTTTCTAAGAAAAAAGCACAGAGAAAACTAAAGGGAGAGCCTGAGTAGAGGGGCAGCAATCAGCAGTGACCCCCATGGGCACCGATAAGGGGAAACCATAACTGGAAGCAAAGCCATGGGTCTGCCAACAACAACCCAGAGAGGAAAAACAAGAACACAACTCTATGAACTAATCATTCTTGTGCCATATACGAGGAATATGGTCATTATACCCATCACTTTCCTTAGCTCACTAAGCTTAAAAGGAAATAGAACAATAGGAGGAAGGGAGGGAAATAGACTGCAGTAATGGAGGATTCTTTCCCCCATTAGGGAGTGGTTAACACTGAGAAAAAACCACCCCGTCCACATCCTTCTGGAGGGAACCCCCATTATAATTCTAATCATGAGATTTTCATGATAGGATAATAAATTCTCCTTAAAATGTGAAATAGAAGTTATGAAGGTTCCCCAAAACCCAACCCATCCACCTCAACCACGATAACACCTATAACATTTTTTACCATCCCTCGACTTCCTATAGAACCCACGCTAAATATTATCAAATGACCTCTATGAAAAGCAAGAAATAAATCAAAATATGTTCATAACTTCAACATAATCGAAGACTTAGCACAATCTCCCTCCGTTATGTCAGCATTATAGGTCGTAAAAACATGCCCAACCCCATGGAAATCCCTACTTTCCACTGTAGGTGCAATCAACCTGACCGATTCTAACCTAATGGTCTTTAAATTGGATAAAGCTACCCCATGAATAACATTAGTCATTGCTTTCTTAATCCTAGTCTCAGTTAGAAACGTCACCATCCATCATTGTATTGTCGACGAAGGGGCATCCACATGTATATTTTACAAATCTATTTGGCAGAAACTAGGATTTACCAAGCTCAAACCTTTTGACATCAAACTTAAAGCATAAGACAGGCACCCTTCAGCCCTCGTAGACCTATACCAAGGTGTGCCAGTACAATTAGTCGAAAATCCTGTGCTAAAAAATATAAAAGTATTAGATGCTCGATTGGATTATAATATCCTATTAGGTGGAAGTTACATGTATGAGATGTTAGTGTTTTCCTCATCTATGTTCAAGTTAATGATGTTCACCCATGACGGGAAAATCATTACAATAGATCAAATCACATATTATGAGAAAAAAACATTATCTACACTAGATGGTGTGCTACCTTTCATCTCATCTTGTCCTAATGGATCAAGACTTACACTGAACTTAGCCTAGGCCAATTTAAGACATCAAAACTCTTAGGGACATTCCCAAGCGACCCTCCTATGATAGAGGATATTTCTCCAACCACAAGAGCACCGGTGTGCATGATAACTTCATGAAACACCCCTCTCCCCCCAATCTCAAGAACCAATTTCAGATGCCAACAACAATGTTGTTTCCGATCCTACTTTCATACCATATGCCACTATGTAAACACCCTCTTATTCTCCCCACCTAGTTTTGTCTCGCACCAAGTCATCGAAACACACTCATTTCCCCATATGAGTCCGGCGATATTGGTATGGTATCTGGCCACACAGGCCACATCAGTAAGCTCAAGTATCACTACAAAATGCGTTAGTCATATTCCTCCTCGAGATAGCACTCCAAAATAAGCAGCGCCTTCTATCCAGTGCCAAAAAATGGATAAGGAAAGAGGAAAGAAGGGGTAAGCTTCAAGCACTCCTTCCTCTATGATCCCTCAGCCTTATGCATTGTGCGAAATTGTTGGGCACCCGACCAATATGTGCCTTGAGTTAGATGAGCTAAAAGATCTTTTGCATGCCCTAAAAGTGCTAATAAACCCACCTCCCACTACTGGAGAAAAGATCACACTCGTGCATCATAATGCATATGCACCAACCATGCATGCGTGATAAACATGAAAGGCAGGTATTACACTCATAAGTTCTATAAAATCCCTTGACACTAAGGTGTGTTTGGTGCACTCACCCAAACCATTACCCCATTACCCTGAGTAGAGAATGGATTCAAAACCAATTTTTACGTCATGAGGGAAGAATATTCATGCTCCTATCCCTCTTCTGGTCCTTCAACCTCCTGCCATGATCGGAGGGAACACGAATCAGTGATGCCCCTACATATATCCGCGTGCGTTTTATGTGATGAACTAGATTGTTTAATCAATAAATGTCCCAAATTAAGGGAATTCAACCAATTGTATCTAGTTACTCATGTCTCCTAAAGCACGAGGACTAGGTACAAGTGTCACACTTGCGAGATTTATGTAGGAAATCATCACGTCTGAGATTTCCCCCACCTTTTTCAATTCCATTCTATGTTGGGATTCATGTGGCAATTCATTGTTGAGAATTTGATTTAGTCGGATCATATACCAAACCATCAGATCGCACCACACTATACGGGAATGAAGCATATAGGTCCATCTTATGTGTGTTTGAGGAGAAAAGGCTGCTAGTAGTTCTACAAGGCACCCATCATCACATCTCCTTCGACCATTATTAGTCTAGATTAGGAAAAGATGATCTACGGCTGTCGGGAAGAAGAAAGCACCCCTCACATGTTCCCTATATGATAAAACCAACGAATTGGTAAATAAGTGACCTAAATTGGATAAGTTTAATGATATATTTCACTTACTGGTGCAAATTCCACAAATCCATCTCTCCAATAAAGACAAAATCACATTTTGTTTCATTTTCTCTCAATCACAACATACAAGGATTTGCTAGTACCTTGCATGTTTTCACGCAGTGAGAGAAACATTGAGGAAAACCCACACTACGAAGTCACAATACTCCAATGCTAAGATCCAGAAATGGCTACTGCCCCAATACGTCCCATATCATGACGTCAAATAGGCATCATCATCTCATACTATTATCAATACTGCCATCCACACTATCTATTAGGTTAGTATTAATCCAGTGTCCAGTATCTACACGAATACCTCTCATAGTACTCAGACATGTCATATGTCACAAACATTCCAACATCTTAGGATTCAACATCAACCTCCTATTGAGGAATATACTTTTTCCCCTTGTACACGAAGAATACTGCAACAACTTCCTCCCCCTCATTATCAACCCACCATAAATGAAATTATAACACCACCTAATGCTGATGACATGCGACACCATATATGATTCATTTATTCATCCATAGGAACCTTGATTCATGTTGTGTTCTCATCATTTTTTTGATGTTGAGACTGCAAAATCCACCACACCAGTGGTAACACAAATGACGGTGCAATCCCATCCCATATGCACATTGTCAACCTCGCTTGGTTCTATGACATCCACCAACAAATCATGTTCTTCTTTTTCGACTAGCACAACCAGGTCTAAACGCCATATTCCAAACCTGTCACAACCCAATTCAATGGTGGTTAATATTTTTCATTCAAGTGAAGATATTCTAGAAGCCAGGATGGAACCCGAATATCCATGGGACCCATGTGCCACCATTCATTTTTTCTACCCGAAAAAAGAATTTGTACCTACTAGCATGCCTAGCCATGATATTTGCACCAAAAAGTCGATTAGTTCAAAAATCCCATCCCAATAGCTGATGTGTTGGAGGAAGGGAACATGTCAAATATTTAACCTACCATCAAGGTGAATATTTCAAATAAGCCTAGAAATTTCAAAGAGATCTCCTTGGGGGCAACATGCTCTCTAGAGGAAATAACCACATACACATTCATGTTCCAAGAATACAAGGATATTTTTTCATGGGATTACTCTGAGAACGCATCAGTGACACCATTGTGGAAAACCATATTGACGTGTGGCTTAATGTCCATTCTGTTATACAAAAACAATGTCATTTTCATGCTTCCAAGGAAAAAGAAATCAAACAGGAAATCAATAAACTCTACACATATGGGTTCATCTATCCTATCATTTATATGTCTTGAGTTCCTAACCCTATACCCATCATGAAAAAATAGGGCACCATCTTCATTTGTACTGATTTACAAGATCCAAATAAATCCTTCCCTAAAGACAATTACCCTACACCATTCATCGACCAAGTCATTGATGCTTGCACCAATAATGAGGCCCTATCCTTCATGAACATGTTCTCTAGGTACAACCAAATCCATATTCACCCTACGAATCAATACAAAAATACATTCAATAACCCCTTAGGGTACATTTACATACTAAATTATGTGTTTCAATCTTAAAAACACTAGCGCCAACTTCCAGCGGGCCATGAATTACATCTTCCATGATTTGACTCATCTTATCCTCACCTATTTGAATGACCTTATAATACGATCCAAGAAGCATGTTAACCATTTGTAAGATCTCCGTGTGGTTTTTTAGATATGTCAACAATATAACCTACATTTGAACCCTCTCAAGTGAGCATTATGTGTTAGTGGAGGAAGACTATTGGGATTTTTAGTTTCCTAGCAAGGTATTAGAGTTTACCCTCTCAAAGTTCAAGCCATTAAGGAAGTACCACCTCCAATAATGTTGAAAAGTTTACAAAGCCTGCAGGGTAAGGCCAATTTCTTACGACACTTTGTCCCTGATTATGCTACTTGCACGCAAGGCTCTCTATGCCTCCTTTGTCAAGATATTCCCTTCCATTGCAATAATTAGGCTCAAAAATCATTTGAAGCTTTAAAAGACACATTATCTCAAGCTCCTTTGGTTATCCCACCTAACCACAATAAAGACTATACCCTATATCTATCATCATTACATGTATCCATCACTAGGTTATTAGTCTAGGACAAGTAAGATAACAAGGAGCATGTAAATTACTACATCAGCAAGAACCTACCTAGGCTTGCACTGAAGTATGAACCATAAGAAAAAATTTCCTTAGCTCTAGTACATTCAGTAGAAAAGATGGAACATTACATCATCCTTCGAACCACTACTATAATAATAGTTATTAAACCCATGCAGTATTTTCTCACTCATCGTATGATGAACCATAAATATGTTCACTCAATTGTTATTATGCAAAAATTTGATCTACAGTTTAATTCTCCTAAAAGTAAAAAGGCGCTCATCCTCAATGAATTCTTCAGTGATCTCCCAAAAGAGACCCAAGGATCTCCCATTAATCATGTTATTCTTAATGAAAATCTATTCTTAGCATCAATGACCAACCCCTGGTACAGTGATATAATCCTCTTCTTACGAACTCAAAAGTTCAAATCCCATCTTACCCACAATTATCGAAGGTGTATACGCCACTAGGCCCCTTGTTACCTACTCGTGGAGGATGTCCTCTACTGAAGGGGCATTGACACTATCCTTCCTAGGTCCCTCACCCATGAATAAGCTGAGAAAGCCTTAAATGATTGCCATAGCAAGGCTTGTGGTGGTCACTTCTCAGGGATGGCCACCATTTAGAAAATCCTTCGTGCCAGTTATTTCTTGGCCACCCTTTTCCATGATTGCATTAAGGAAGTCAAAATATGTGAGTGGTGCCAACAATATGCTAATAAGGTGTGTGCCCCTCCCAATCCCCTACATCTAGTCATCGTTACTGGCTCCTTCTGCAAATGGGGCGTAAAATTCATGACCTATAACCCCCCATCATCTGGCAACCATAAGTACAATGTGTTTTCTGTTGACTATTTCACCAAATGGGTAGGAGCAATGCCTACATATAATAACGCCGTAGAAATCGTTGCATGGTTTTTCTTTAACCATGTCATAACACAGTTTGGCGTTACCAAGGAGTTGGTTTCTGACCATGGTAAACATATCGAGAATGAAATCTTTCAAGAGTTACCACAAGACCTTGGATTCCCTCATGAATTTGCTTCACCATACTATCCTCAATCCAATGGCCAAGTAGAAGTTGTCAACACAATTCTCAAAACAATGTTGCAGCGTATGGTGGACAATCACAAAATTAACTGGTACTGCATGGTGTTTTCAACCCTATGGGTGTATTGCACAACAATCAAACTATCCACAGGGTTCATACCCTTCAAACTAGTATATGGGGTTGAAGCTATGCTCCCCATTGAGTGTGAGATCCCTACCTTTCACTCAACCATGAAACTTATCAATGAAACCAAACATTTGTAGTAAAGGTTGGTACAACTAAATCTTTTCGATGAAAGTTGACGAGAATCTCTGTAGAATAACGAAACACACAAAAATATGGTCAAATCCTCATTTGATCATAATATCACCCCTCATAAATTTACCGAAGGTGAGTTAGTCCCCCCTGATGATGTTTCCCAACAGAAGGTAGGACCTGGGAAATTCGAGACATTATGGGAGGGCCCATACATTATAAAACATTTCCTCCTCAAGGGGGCATACATCTTATTAGAGCCCAATGGGACTTACCTAAAAAATCTTGTCAATGGTCTCTACCTTAAAAAAATTCACCCATAAGAATGCTCGAGTAGCCCTAGAATGTACATGTATGCACCATGAATTATTTTTTTATGATGATCACCTCATCATGGACCCACTCTAAAATCACTCTCTCATCATGTGTCACAGATGGATCATCCACTAGCCTATCATCATGGATTTGCTGATGGTGCCTCTCGATGGTCGCAAAACCTAAGTGTCCCAAACTGGGCCATATACTCTCTTGAATGGACACCATGTCTCTTTAATGGACTTTGTGTCTGGTAATCCACAAATCAAGTTGAATATGATGTTGTCATAGGTATCTTGGTCGATGCCTCCCACTTAGGTATCTGTCACCTACGTGTATTCCTTTATTCCCAACTGGTTGTATCATAGTTGAACAATACCTTTCAAGTTCATGATTCATGCCTTTTTTAAAGGTAAGTACATGCACAAAGGTTAGATTAAAATCTTGATCACATCACATTTACACATATACCAAGGGATCAAAATCAATAAACCATAAGCATAATATACATCTCAAGGAAATGTAAAAATATATCAAATGTATAGAATCATAAGACACATCATAAGAGTCGCCAAAAAATATCATCTCATATATACATATAAAAAATATATATGAGTACAAAAAATAGTTGTACATCCACTAACTCATGAACAAGAAAAATAAGTCCTAAAAAATAGGGGAGCATCCTCATAATGTGTGCTTCTGCTAGTACATACATCTAACAATATACATCTAGGGTCAGGGCCCTACCCCCCTCTCTTGAGGTCCCATCTCGGCATCAGGTGCCAAATTCAAATCAGCGATGGCCACTACCATCACCATGCATTGAAGAAGTAGTCGGTGTGTTTGATCACATGCCATAGACATATCCACCACTAGCTCTCCCAATCCTACTTGGCCATCCTTGGGAACCCCCCTGGTCAAAGCCTAAGCTCGGCGTCGCACTGCAAAAGTCATTGACTAAGCCTCTTCTACCTCATCACGCTCCCATAGTCTCTCTGTCACATTTGAAGAAGATAAGATAGTCCCCACCTGCAAGGGATCACCAATCTCGAGGCATCGGTGTTGCACCGACGTCTCAAGAGCCTCCTCCTCCCGAACATCCCATTGTCGTTGAGGTACAATAGGATCACTAACTACCCTCATCCATCATGGATCATTTTTTGCTAAGTATTCCAATAGTTTTCCATGCTACCCCACATCTACAAGAACAAATACATGATATCAACATCATATAAAAAACACATCATGAAGGATACATGTGAAAAAATTGAAAATAAGAAATAAAACAAGTCGCATACCTGCTAGCCCCCAAGCATCACCAGAAGGGAGCCTTATATCTGGATCAACCATAAAGTTTATTCTACGATATGGGGAATCAAGAATCATCTCAGATGTGGATATCCTCCACCTTGGCATTCCAATAATCCCTTGTTGCACCTCCACCAACCCGTGGCACCATGGGTGCCCACCGTCTCATCCTAGGATCCATAGCAAGACCTTGAGGCACTGTTGTAAAAGGTCATAGCATCATGACCCTCTCATATAGAATGATACACAAGATTCATTGATGAAAAAACCTTTGAGCTGATCCCTACAGCACCTTTGTCGACTGGGAGACCATCCCACAATACACAAAACTCACCTAGGTAGAAGACTACCCTACCTACAGCCACTGCAACACTATAAGAGTGGACCCCGATAACCAGTGTGGGGCTGCCAAACCTGCAAAGTGCACGATCATCGACAACGCTTCTCACTCGACAAGATCCAACCTAGATGATTCCCTGATATACCCATCCTCAATATGATTGGCCCCATAATGAACCTTTTCCCATCTCCGAATATCCACCAATCCAGGTTACAGGGGATGTGGAAAAACCTCTCCTAGAAGTACCAAACCATCACAAAGTATACATCAACTATCACACTGATTGCAAGATTGAACCCTCTCATGATGAAGCTCTGTCAATCTACGTCCTACAACTGAACAAAAAAACTCAAGAACTCATCATGTGATCTTGAGGGAGGGTTCTAAAGGAAATTCAGTAACCCAAAACCAGCTAATGTCCTATTAGCTATATGATCCTCTAGGATTGCTACTCGCAATGGCTACCAATATCACTCTTTCCATAGCATGCCCATTCTGCCTTCAATGATATAAAAATAAAAAATAAAAAAATTAGCCTCCAAGGATATAAAAATTCATTATTTTCAATCACTGCATATTTATGGATATCGCAGGTGCACAATACATGCATCTATTTGTCAAACAAATGCATGATGTGCACGTCTGCCATGCCATAACCCATAGTGATGCCATAGTTGGGCCCTCATGTCTTCTCATTGAGCAGACACGTCCTCCATGTGTATGTTATTGATACATACACATGGACTGTATGGCCTAGGGCGGCTAAGCCGCAGAGTCACCAAAACTATGACACGATGACTTCAAGCCAATCAATCACACAGACTCTATGGATATTAGCCCCTTTCCTATAGAGTCTCCACGTGAGGACCTTGGAAACACACAAAGACCACATGACTATCACTCAGGTGCCCCCACGGTCCAAGTTTTTGACCATAAAAATATCATACAAGGCACCCCTGTATGACCTATCTAGCCTAGTCTACAAAATTAACTAAGCAAGTGTTCAATGTTGTACCTTGTTAGTCCCTGCATGCTAGCTTGGTACACCAGTAGGCCATAATAGCAAGAAACAACTTTGGGATCAACTATGGCCTCCCAAAATAGTAAGTGAAAATCAGGTGGCATTGGGCCCACTTTTACCTATATATCACCCTTTTTGACATCTTCTCAAGCCTAGTATAGGAGATCAATATCTCCATTTTCAAAACCATCAGAGACATAAGGATCAGAACTACATCATCTTCATCATTGCACCATTTGTCCCATTTCAAACCAAAGCTCTTTTTTTTGACCCACCACATGCTCAGAGTACCACTTTAGGTGCTCTTTCTCTTGTTTTTCAATTCATCTAGATCAATTGATTTCAAATTATTTATATGACCAAAAAATATGTTTACAATTGGGGTATTGTCTTTTTTCAAGCATATCAACAAACTTCCTGCCATGATCAACAGAGCATGTATCATTTTCATACATTGTGTCCTTTTTTTGGGTAAGAAGCATAGTTACCAATGAGTGAACTGCTTTCTGAAGGAGCATTGAAACCCTAGCCAGAGAACAATGCAAGAAGCTTGCAGCTACTCGCAACTGCTCCTCAGCGGCCTCCCGCTGCTGGGGTTTGAGTACCATGGACACACTAGAGGATGGAGAGCTTCTATCAGACCAACAACAACAAAATGAACGAAAACAAAAGCTTTTGCCTCCCTCATCTCCACAATGGGCCTAACAAAGAACAGACCTTCAGTCACAAAGTTTGTTAAAATATTAGAAGACATTCTTGAAATCTCACTTCCTCTTGCCCTACCCCGCAGAGCATCACTTTCTCTGGTGGAGGGAGGATTAGTGGGGCAGTTTATGGGGTTATGGCCATCGCCCAAAACTGTGCTTAAATGGGTAGAAAGGAATTGGACCACCTAAATAGATGGAAAAAAATCAATCAGGTTTTGTGGAAGAGGATATTACACCTTTCACATTGAAACCAAGGAGGATGAAGACTTAATTTTTAGGAATGGACCTTATTTTATGGACAGAAGGGTTTTGTATCTAAACAGATAGATGTTAGATTTCGACCCAGAAATGGATGTCCCCAATGCCGTCCCCATCTGGGTTAGATTGCCACACCTTCCCCTTCACTCTTGGGGGGATGATTCAGTCAAATCCATAGGAAACGCAGTTGGGAAATATATAGACATATGCGAGCGAAAGGAAAATATGCATGCATGTGCCGGAATTTGCGTAGAAGTGGATCTGGGGAAAGGGCCACCAGAAGCTATCAAAGTCAAAGTCGATTAGTGGGCGCATATACAACAGCTAGATTATGAACAAATTCCTTTCAAATGCAAGGTATGTCACGAATATGGTCATTTTGCAAATAGATGTACAAAAAAAAAATGAAAATGAAAAGAATGAAGACTAGAAAACAAATAGGAATAGGTCAAAAGAAACAAGACTGTCAACAAACAAGCAAATCTATCTTCCTCGCAACCCCCCATATCCTCTGATCTCCATCTCACATCACCCAAAGAAGATAATAATCCCCTTGCAAGCCTTCACCATTTTGAGCCTCTTTATCCTTCAGCCCCTTATCCCTTGGACTACGATCGAGGTCCCCACAACATACCCCCAACCCCCTATCACCCCCTCTAGCATCAAACTCTCACACCCCTCCCCCGCCCTCAGTAGACAGAATTCTAACTAGAAAAAAATCAAAGGAAGCACCTCCAAATGTAGAATACCAAAAAAAATAAGGAAGAAAGACAAACAGAGAACTCAGGGATGAAGTAGCAGCAAAGGAAATGGCATGAAGAACGCAACAACCTATGGAAAGTTTCTTAGGAAGGAATACAAGAAACAACAAAAAGAGCCAACAAAGAGGGAAATGAGCTATGCACCACCCAACAAGTAAATAATGATAGTGGACTCCTAGAATTGCAGAGGAATGGGATCATCCATCAAAGAAAATGCCACAAGAGACATTCTGGCAAAAGAAAACCTAGATATCCTTATGATTTAGGATACAGAAACAAATAATCAAGAAACTGAAAATATATAAAAAAAAATTCAGAAATTATGAAGGGGAAGCAATATAAGCAATAGGAGTGTCAGGAGGTATTTGCACAATACGGAGAAAAGGAACATGGGATTTAATAAAATACAAAAAATACGAGCATTGGATCCAAATGGACCTAATGCAAACCAGCACAAAAGATAGGTACAATGTTATAAATATATATGCCCCAAATCATTACAAGGAAAAAGAGCAATGTTGGGCCACCATAAAAGAATCTGTAAAAGAAATACAAGCTGGGAAAATAATTCTAGGGGTAGATTTAAATTTGGTGAGAAGTATAGAAGAAAAGTTTGGACGAACATACCATACCGACCCATCCAAGCATACTCTAGAAGAAATATTGGAACAACACAATTTAATAGACATCCTGCCTAGAAACGGGAAATACACTTGGAGCAATAAAAGAGTGGGTAAAAGGAACATAAAAGAGAGGCTGGATAGAATTTTGATACAACAAAACATAGTAGCAGTGCATAGCTCCATAAAATCAAAAAGTATACAACCCATAGCATCTGACCACAAACCGATGACAATAGTCATGTGCAATATGGAAAATCAAGGACCGCTCCCATTCAAATATAGCTCAATTTGGGACAACAACATAGAAATTAGCGAAATAGTCAAGGAAGCATGGGAGCCAAGAGTAATAGGATCACCACAGTATATCTGAGAAACAAAATTAAAAATTGCAAAAACCAAACTAAAGGAATGGGAAAGAGCAAATAAAAGAAAAATAAAAAGAAAAGAAAACAAAGTTACAGTAGAAAATGGAAAGCATGCAAACTAAAAAAGAAAACAGAGAAGAAGGAAAGCAAGATTACCTTAGAGAGAAGGAAATCTTCTGGGAAATATATAGGGAAAATAAGAAATAAGAGGAAGAGGCAAGACTGAAATCCAGAAGTCTGTGGCTCAATGCAGGGGACAAAAACACATCCTTTTTCCACAATACAATGAAAATAAGAAGGGCAAGAAATTAAATAGAAAAAATTCAAGTAGAAAGCAAAGAGGTTAGAGGTGCAGAGGAAATAAAAAAAGTAGCCCATAAGCACTTTAAAGACTTACTATTAGCCAGTGGAGAAATAGATGAGAGTGAATATTTCTTGAAACACACAAAAATAAAAATAAAAAAAGAACAAAATGCTACAATGTGCAAGGATCCCACAGAAGAAGAGGTAGTGGTGGCTATATGGAGCCTACATCCAGACAAAGCCCCTGGGCCAGATGGTTTCACAATAGCATTCTACAGATCTCACTGGCATATCATCAGAAAGGATTTGTTAAGAATGGTGAAGAATGTCTTCAAAAAAAAAATAGGAGGCAACACAAAATCCTCCTATCTTGCTCTAATCCCAAAGGAAGCAATCCCCTCAACTTTCAATAGGTTTCGCCCTATCTCTCTTTGCAATTATTCTTACAAGATAATAAAAAAAATAATTTCAAATATAATCAAGGAAGTACTCCCAATAATCATATCTGAAAATCAAGGAGGTTTCGTGCCCAACAGCCAAATCATAGATAATATCATTATTGTACAGGAAGTTGTTCACTCTAGTATGCTAAGGCAAGAAAAAGACCTCATAATCAAGCTAGATATGGAAAATGCTTTTGACAAGGTTAGGCATCCATATCTAATGGTTGTCCTCTAGAAACTTGGTTTCTTAAGAGAAATAAGGGAAGTCATACAGGGATGCATTTCTACTCCTTGGTTTGCCCCCCTTATTAGTGGAAGGCCCAACGACTTCTTCCAAAGCACAAGAGGCATTAGCCAAGGTTGTCCTCTCTCTCCCTTCCTATATATTATAATGGCACTCACTTTTTTCTGACGATACATTGCTGCTGGGAGGGGCTTCAACAATAATAGCAAGGAGGTTCAAAAATGTTTTGGATGATTTCCTACATGTATCAAGTGGGCTATTAAACAATGCAAAATGTAGGATATATGGATGGAATACCCCCCCAAGAACTATGCAAAGGATCTCAAAAATCTTAGACATCCCTGTATAGGAAAAATGGACACACTTCTTCTATCTGGGACTTCCAATCTCAAAAGAGAACATGAAGACAGAAATATGGACTAGAGAAATTGAAAAAATGAAAAATAAAATACAAAGCTGGGTTATGATGTGGTTGAATATGGCAGGAAGGGTAATACCAATCAAAGCACTCCTTGCAGCTCTTTCTATCTATCAAAATGCAATAATCATGGCTCCAGAAAGTGCACACAAACAAATGGAGTTAATCTTAGGTAGTTTCTTATGACAGTGGGGGGAAGCAAGAAAACAAAAAATTTAGCCTGGTTAGGTGGGAGCAAGTAGTTCTTCCTTATGAACAAGGAGGGCTATCAATTCGTATACCTAGGCTTATGAATGTAGCACTGGGAATGAAAATAATATGGAGACTAATCAGAGGAAAAGAGAGCTAGTGGAAAAAGACTCTCTTATAAAAATATATGGATGGCACTAGGGAAAGATTTCTTAAGGGAAATATCCCAATTAGACAATGTACCCAATTTTGGAAGCTAGTTAAAAAAACAATTCCATTAATGAGCAGATACATTTCTAAAATCCCAAGCAATGGAAAAACAATCTCAATCTGGCAGGAAAGAATCATGGGAAAAGAACCACTTCAGGCCCATCCAGAAATTGAAGGCATACAAGAGTGGATGAAAGGTAAAGGTTTTAACACTTTACACTCAATCTTTTTATGGAACCAAAAGGAGTGGCAAGACTCGAAAATCTCAGCAATTTCAGTAGACTTGGAAGGGCAATGGAGCAAAATCAGGTAGCTCTTAAAAGGGGCAACGCCAATCCATCATGATGAGGAAGATGAGTATATCTGGGATCCAAGTGGTGGACATTATATAGTTAGGACTAGATACAAAATACTTCAAGAACAACCAAATCAACAAGAGTGGGATTCTTGTATAATAGCATGGAAATCAGAAAGCCTGCCTAAGATAAAAATGTTCATCTGGAATCTTGTAAAAGGGAGAATATTGACCAGTGAAAACTTAAGAAAACAAAGGCTTTCAAGGTCAAACACAGTGCCCATTATGCATGCAGGCTGAAGAAAATATTTAGTATCTTTTCCAAGAATGTATCTTCGCCAAAGAATGTTGGCAGCAACTAATAAGTTCATTGGAAATAAGAATAAATTTCGAAAATCCCTTGTCGGATTTTCTTCAAACCTTTGAGAAAGTCTACCCATACACAACAAAGAAAAAGGCCACAATTCAGAGGATATGGAAATGTATTCCAGTGGTTCTATGTTGGAAAATTTGGTTGACAAGAAACAAGTGCATTTTCAAAAATCATATTCCAAGGATAGGGAAGACCCTTTCAAAAGCTTGGGGCCTAACCTTTGAAATACTTAATGTCAAAGGAATAGCTCCAACAAACAATCAAATCCTTCAACAGGAAGAGAGGGATTAGCTCAGCAAAGCCATAATAAATAATAATGGGCAAAGTGGACAGAAGAAGATAAGCACATGAGGTACATGGAAAATAAGAATGAGTGAAGAGGAACTGACAAACTGGAGGAAAAACCAAAATAGATATTGTCTATACCTTGATGGGGCTTCAAAGCCTAATCTGGGAAAGATGGGGGTAGGGGGAATAATCCTTGATCCTGATGGGAAAGAAAATGTCGCTTGTGAATGGGGCTTGGGACAAATTTCAAATAACAAGGCAGTAGCATACAGTTTGTTGATGGGAGCAAGAATAATTAAAACGAGAAAAATTCAAAATCCAATCATTATAGGAGATTCACCCATAATAATAGAGGCAATGGCAAGAAACAAAAAACCAAGCAATGAGCACATGAACAGAACATTTAGAAGAATCAAGAAGAACTTGGAAGGCTTTGGTGATGTAATCTACAAACATGTTTTGATAATTCAAAATCAACAGGCAGATTACTTTGCAAACCAAGAAGTGAAAAAAAATGAAGGGCTTATTCGTGAAAACCAGGAGGAATACCATAACTCAGTCCCTTAGTAACCAACAAAAGCCTTATGTCTAAATTTAACCAAATCCAAAGGAAAATCACAATGAGAAAAGAAATAAGTAAAAAAAAACAGTTACAAATCAACAAAGGACACAATACCATAGCAACAGCTAAGAAAACATTGGAAAGCAAAGGAAAAAGCATGAAACTTTAGGATTTCACACGAGCAACAACAGGAATGAAGGCATGGATCCAAGTCACAAGAACTACACTGCAATCTATCTCATCGAAGGCAGGTTTCGGGCTGAGCTAAAGCACAATAAGAATAGAGGGTACATTCATTAAAATTGCGGCAACAATCTCAGTGAGGAAATTCCCATTATTTGTGTTATTATAGTGATTCTTTGGTCTCCAAGATCCCCCTGTCCTATCTCATTGCCAACAGTGTTTCCTCTTCATAGTGTGCAGATTTCATCTTAAGCCTCCATCCTTCTTTCTACCCACGCCTTAGCCGGATCTCAAAAAATGTTTCATTTTCATCTATTACTACCATCGGGTCTACACTTCCGATCAAATAAGGACCATTTATTGGGAGCTTGATCCGACAGTCACTGTTTAGCCCGACCATCCAAATTTGCGCGAACCACTCCCACCATCAATCTGTACACATAGGATCATACGGCTCTCACAGATTTCAGGCAGTCAATAAGCATGGAGATTACCCGCCCGAAAAGTGGTATTTTCTCTCGACCCCTCCCTTTCACCGCTTACAGTTTTTACCGTGTCTAATATACCACTTCCGCGTTTAATTCTGCCTTTCTACTTGGTTAACTTGTGGAATTGTTCGCACCCGTTGACTGTCAATCTCAGCCATCGATGGTTGTGATGGATCCTCCAACCATCAGCTCCACTGGTTAATCACTTTCGCATAGCCTCTAATCCAAACCTCTGCATCTTAACCTTGGCTGCTAATTCTCTGACAACCTTGTACGTTGACTCACTCAACGGTCCCTGTTTATGCAAAAAGGAAAGTAGACAACCACAACAAAAGAAGAAGCATCTCAGGCAACCCAAAACCAAAGATATACAACAAAACTTGGAGCAGAAAGCGGAGACATGGGAAGAACAAGCATACAAATCACATGGTATCCAACCCAATAAAGGAGAGAACATTTCGAATAATGAAGGAGAGAACTTGGACAATTTTTGTTAAGAGGAACTAGTCAAATCAGGAGCTTTCAGTATTTAAGCTTTGAACATCTATCACAGAGCTCATGACTTGTAATTTTTATTTCTAGTAGGTCAATTCGTTAAACAGTACATTAGAATCCACATAAAAACTAGTAGCAAGTCTTGAATACAAGCCTAGTAGAAGAGACTGCGTTTCTATCTCATGGCTTTGAGGTTATTCATGATACAGTCTATGTAATAGGAGTTTGCTCCATCAAAGTTTTTGGTAATATATAAACTACCCGACCTTGTTAAAATAAAATAAAAAATAAAGCATGTTTCATTCATCACTCATCATGATAGGCTTCCCACAAAGCTTTTCATATCCTGACATCATTTCTCTTAAATACACCAGAGGGTCGATCATCTTGACCATGTTTACCATCACCTCCCTTTGCATATGGTAAACTCCCATGCCCATTAGTAGAGCCTCCCCACTCATGGATCACCTCATGATATAAACTCCCTCATACTATTCAAATCCATGACCATATAATGCGGCTTGGTAACCACTTCATATTGAATGTCCTAAAGATCAACCTCATTCTTGTTCATTCATTTCCTATCAGCCCCATTCTTGGGCCACCCCTTGAATATTGTGACAGATAGAGACGAACCCATCACCACAATCTACATTTTGCTTACTATTTACCCATAGTATAGTAGACCATATGTGTCACTTCATATGCCTCACCATCCTAACACAAAGACCAACCAATAGGGGCCCCACCTTGAGAAAAAACAACATACCTCCATACAGGTCACCAGTCTCATGGGGTATCCATCTCTATGTTTGTACATCCAAACCACCTTCATATTCTTTTGTCAATTGTACAGATATTTTTTAGGAAAAGGATTCCCACCCATATCTTCGTGTCCTTTTACCCAGTGAAAATTTCTTGTCACCCTTGCTTGGAGCTCATACTTCACCCACATTCAATTACTATTTTCACACTAGTCAGAACATACTTACACCTACCTTGGAAATCCTACTGACTCCAGGGACATCCATATTGACAAAAGTGTTTTGACTTTCACCATTTGCATAAGAGCTTTGACCTCAGGCCAGTTGACCATATCCATTCATATTGTCAACCTTCATTATTATGCCTTGTCTAACCCACACTATTTTCACCTTATATTGATTCCCTGAATCAACATTTCGGGAGGTTTTCACTTCTTTCCTGTCGACTTCAACACTTATATTCCAGGATCGATGCAGTACCTTGGATACTCCCCCTTTAAGGGATATCCTCGAATGGAACAATGAGAATCACCATTGCCCACTGATGTCATTATTCCCCCTAACATTCAACAGCAACATAAGTTTTCATGTCACGGTGTATTGTACTTAATGAACATTGCAGTTATTTCCTTTAGTCGAAGATCCCCTATCACTAAGCACCTCATTGAACAATGCTTACATCATGATACGAGGGACGTACTAGAAGTCAAAGACCCATGTATACCTCAACATCGCATTCAATAGTGCTTCACCTTTATTATGTATGGGGGAACCATATTCAGTCTTTTTGTCAGAGAAAATGCCCTTGAGGGCATCAACATTTATCATCATCAGCCATTAGCATGTCAGCCACCACAATGTTGACTAGACATAACCATTTCCTATATGATTGTAATAATTCATCACTAGTCATCATAGCGAGCATGGGACATGCCCACCTCATATAAACACTTTCTACTTTTTAAGTTTTCTTCAGATCAACGTCATCATTTATACTCAGTCAAGGGCTTTACCTACTCATATCTAAAACAAGTTATCCTCTCTCTTAAGAAGTTGATCAGATTCTCAGTCAGAACAGAAAAACATGATATATTTCAGCTATACGTTTACTCCTAACATCATGCATCAGGGGGCAACTATTAAGACTAGAAAATTGTACACATGTTTGCACAATCTAGAACACTAAAAGTCATCCAATAGAATGCACAAATATTAGATTTTCGAGTTGAAACCATTATGAAGTTCAAAAGAAATAATTTCTCCTAACTTCCAAACTTTATGGAGTGTCGAAAGTTGAAGTCTATGCAATTTTTTCTTCAATAGCCACACACCATGCGGTATTTATTTGAAAATTATGCGGTCTAGAAGATGAGCAACTCAACAAATTTGGGACCACTTCACATACTTGGAGGCGATTCCCTTACAAGATCTCATTCCAAGATAGTCAAATTCGAGCCATATTGAGGATATGCATCCCTCAATGGAATCATCTTGTCCCACTCATAAGTCATTCTCATGCATGAACCAACAGAGGATAGATGTATTCAAAAATTCTATATAAATAGGCCATGGGAGAACCAAAATATGAGACAATGTTATTTTTTGCCAAATTCCTATCAGAGCAACCCAACATTTCATTGTTGAAGCAAGGAAAGTAAGAGCAAAACCATGTTGGCCAATTGCTTCTAAGCAATTCATCATCTTAGTGAAAGGAGAAGAGTCCACCATTGAGAGAGTCTTCATACTTCTTTGAGAGAGAAGAGAAGTTTGCAAAGAGATTGTGGAAAGGAACCTCCTTGCTGAGGATTTTTTTAGCACCATAGCTCAAATAATTATCTTCAAGTGTTTAGTATTCATCTATTTTATTCAACTTGTACTACCAGTTGCCAATAAAGGGATCTTTTTCCATTATTTTTTTCACTTCTTTTCTCCATTGAGTATTATTTGTGTATTATCTCTTTGTTTTAGTTCATGTATGTATATGCATTGTTTTCACTATTTGCAATGCTTTGTTTATCTATGTTTGTTCACTAACAACACCAACTCTGTCTGTATTCCATTGCAGGGAACAACCAACTACTAAGAAGGTGTCTTTTGGTACACCATTGCTACAAAAACACCACCACACATCCCATTATGTCATCCGCCCTATGAGATTCATGAAAGTTGTCAGTGAAGCATAAGAAAATTTACTCATAAACATGTCGTAGAATCATGGATAGATAGCATCTTGACCATATTAGTAACAATAGTTGTAGGGGAATTCCTCAATTCCTTGTATGCTATTTTCCCTACATACAATGGTGAGTCAATAACTTGCGGTAGTTTTCCTAGTTCTTCATAAAAAATTACATAACAATGGCCAAACAGAAAACATTAATTTTTGTACACGTGTCATGCATGCAACTCTCAATTTGCAAAAAGAATTTAGTTCTTATGAATTTTGTCTCATAACTGGAGATTAATAATATCATTCATCTCTTATGAATTTGGTCTCATAACTGGAGATTAATAATATCATTCATCTCTTCCTCAAAACTAATTATGTTCGTGGTTTTAAAGGATAGATGTCTTTCATTGGTATCTTAATTTCAACATTTATAATGGTACTTTATGTGTCTTTCGAGCTTGGTATGTTGCATTTCTATATAATAATTCCACTCTAAAAATTAAAACAAAAAAGTTACATGTTGATAATTAGCCAAAGAATAAGTATTAGATAATGAAAAAAAAATGAATGTAGTAGATATTTCCTGTGAAATATAATTATTTCTTCCCATAATTGTGTAAAGTTCATAAACCATGGATGCCACTCACTAAATTAACTTACAATGCACGATGGATTTTACTTTTAATAACTTATTTCCATTTGAAAATGAATAGATGTGTGCATGGACATTCTATTTAGTATTTATGATTTCTCTAATTAGACCGACAACCAAAAAATTATACTTTAAAATCAATTTTCCCCTACCATATGCACATCTACACATGCACTATGTGCTCCCAATTGGATGGAACTAACCCACGTTCCATGCACTTTTACAAAAATAAATAATCATATTAGTAATAGTTCATATTTTAAATGTATTAAGTTGCAGATTGTAGAGGTGGCATTTCTTCATACACAAATTCATTAGGCATCATTATAAGGAGAAACTAGATGGGAACATAGAGTAGCAAAAATAATCTAATATTCCTCCAACACCTACTCTTATAAAGGTATTATTTTTATTCTATACATTTTTCTTTGAATAATTAAAAACCATATAAGGGTGCATGATGGAAGCAGAGGAAATGTAGGGCCTTGTTAGATTCCAAAGTATAATAATGATGGGGATAATTTAAAAGCATAAGGGTGCATGATGGACGGAAAGGAAGTGGAAAGCCTTGTTAGATTCCAAAGTAGGATAATGATCGGAAAGAGTAGACATGATCAGTATTGCTAACCGCATAAACGTAAGGAAATAAAGATAAGGTCAACCGGATTGAATCAATGGGAAAAAGTAACGTAAAACTTGGGGAAACGAGAGGAATGTATAAGGGTACATTTTTCCAAGGGGTTTTGTTGGAGGAAAAAATGGTGGCTTATTTTTTCTTCATTACCCGTAAAAGAATTCAATGTATGTTTACACAATTAGATTATGATTCAAATCCATTATTTGGATTATTATATTTCCCTGGAGTGATTAGGATTTCAGGGACTATATGCCTCACTATATATAATTACAGTAACTAATTAATCATATAAAAATAATTAATAAATGTAGAAAACATGATAATAATAATATTAATTACATGAATGAATTTTAAAATTAGATTACAAAAATTTAAATAAATATATAAATAAAGAAAATTAAAGATGTATATTATGAATAGAATTTTTTACTTATATAATATTTTAGAATGAACTATTTAATGTATATGGAGGTGGTAGCAATATATTTTGCTGGAAACATGTTGACTATATGGTTTTTTTTAAGCTTAGGCTTTAAAAGAAGGAGATAAGAGTGTAAGTCATTATAGACTATTAATTGAGGGATATAAGTCTCTTAGTTATATTAATTCAGAAGATGGATTGGAGGAGAGCCACCTCTCCCACTTGGTTTCTAGTTCGTTGTTTTTGGCATAAGTGAATGGCTAGAATGCAACTGGTTTATTTGATTCTAAGTAGGTTTCGTTTTGAATATTTTAAATATGAGTTTTGCATCGCCTTTATGCCAATTTATGTAACAAATAATTACATTATGTTAATGATTATGTGTCTATTTAAATGACCATGTTGATGACTTCATTTAAAGTAGTTATTAACGTTTGCATCTTTATAGAAAACTTGCAAAGTAGTTGGATTGAAAAATATTAATTGGTAGAGGGTGAATCTAGTAATGAAAAACCTTGAAAGGAATATGGGCTATGATTTTCTTGTGTTTTCATATGCTAGCTACCTAACAAAAAAATAACCTAGTTGAGAAGCTCACATGAAATTGGTATGTTTTTATTTATTTCTTTTTGTGAAATGGGAGAATAGGAAACTAGGTAGGTTCATACTTGCATAACATGGGTTTAGTTCTATCCTCTACCACTATAGCCATGGAGCATGCACGTGAGACCTTAGTTGTGTCACATAAAACTAGTTGAAGTTTAAGCGAGTAACATCATAAAGAGTGCATTAACAATACACTCGATCACCAACTAATATATACCTATGGATTACAATAACATATTCTTTAAGCTAAGTTTTAATCTTAGTTAATAACTTGGAATACAATTTATATTATAGAAATGAATAAAATTTTCTCGTGAAAATTATTAATTGAAGATAAAGTTCAAATGAATATTATATAAGAAGGGAACCTCATAACCAAATACATTACAGTTCCATTGGGCGTTATAAAAATTTGACTTTTGCTCATTCAACATAAATTTATATTTTTGGTAAAAGGTTTTAAAATTTGATTTATAAAACTGAATAAAGTTAAAATCTTAATGCATTTTTGTATAAAAAGCGAAGAAACTGCATTAAATCCATTACATTTGTAATAAGGTGCAATATAACTTCAATTTTTTCCAGATAGAAGAAAGAAATCATATTACCTTATTAGAAATATTTAAAACTAAAAATCTAGTGTGAAAAAAAACTGCCATAGTATTATTAATTCACATGGGGTATGACATGAACTCCAATTTTATATATAAAATGCAAGATTTGAACTATAAAGAATAATTCTAAGATATAAGAATTTTTTAATTCTAAATATTTTTCGATGCATTGGAATTCACTTAATGATTTTGACACGTATCTTATGTGAGAGATTTCGATATCTATTAGAAAGAATTGAAAAACCATTGTTTCCTTAAAAAGAACAAAGAAGATAACCTGTAATAGTTAGTGTGTGGGGAACTTATATCCTCCACAATTATACATATTCAATCCTTGGAATTAATAATTACTATGAGGCTCTTAATTTTTGATGTAATGTTGATATAGATAGCAAAATTTGACTGCATTTCACACGTAAAAGGCCCTCTCAACTTTGATGGAATGGTTGTCATGTTTCTCCAGAAAAATTCTGTAAAACAATAATAAACCTATATCCAATTGATATAATTCTAATGACATTGCAGGTAGTCAATTCTATATGGGAAAATATCTAAATATGGTCACCTGTTTTTGTTTACTTGGAATTATAGTGTGGCAATTTTGTTGTTTACATTCTATGAAATTATAATTATATTGATAGCATTTGATTTTTTATTCAATCCGCATAACTGGTCAAATGATCTAAAAATCTTACACCAAAAATAAAAAATAAAAATTAATCATGGATGTTCCTATGAGTTGACAAGTTAGCTTGTGACGAATCACAAGCTCGTCCTTTCTATAAATAAATATGCATGGATAACAATTAGGATATTCAATGTATAAAGTTTAGTTAGTTTTTTTTCCTTTTTCTATTCATATTATACAATATTATACAATATTCTAAATATTTTGAATCCCTTCGTCTATATTTTTACCAAAAAAAAACCAAATCCGACATTGATGAGAAGGAATGTTAGGAAAATCACTCATCTTTTAAAATATTCATAACTATTGACAATAATCTTGAAGTTACGTAAACTTACCTCTGCATGGGAGGTAACGTTTGCACAACAATCTTGTTATCCCCTAATAAGGATGAGTTGTAAGCTCCGCAATTCTCGTAGTTTAAGAACTTAGTTCACTTATTCTTTAAATTAACCATGTTTCTTCTATCAAATGAAATAACATGTCCAAATATTGAAATAATTTAGTCAAACCTGTTAAGATAACCTCATTCCAATTGAAATTCAATTGAGTAATTATACAAACTGATTTTTTCAAAATCTTTACCATTTAATTTGAGATTCTCTCCAATAATTTAGTTACACTACATAATTGTTTGCAATCGATTTAATTTTTAATTCTTTTCCAGTTGTTGTAGCATAAATTTATTCGAACTTATAATTGACAATGTTACTTTGATTATGGATCATTAATGGTGTTTTATCTAAACTATCATTATAATAATTTAAAACTTAAAATATGACTATGTTTTGCTGGAGTGAATATTTATATGGGATCTATATTTATTTCTAAATGCTTAATTTAGGTGGAAAAGTATTCGTGTGTTGATTTTTTATAAAAGGTTTACTAATTCAAATAGGAAAAATTATATAAATAATTACTAAAAGTGAAAGAGAGTATATAGGCTATGATTTTTTTACCAAAGTAATTTTTATATCACCTTAATTCTTATCACTCATTTTTAATGTACACATCAAATGATGAGATTAATTATTTAAATAAATAGCAAGTTGCAAGCACTCTAAGTAGTGTGGGAAGTACAAGTAAATCTATTGAGGCTATAGACACTCATTATTAGATGGGCCACACTTGTATAATACTAAGATAACTTCATCAGGGGCATGGATGCTCACTAGTAGTGAAAAAAAGCTGGGAAAAGTAGATGAGGAACAAAATTGTGTAAACAATTGATTGGCAGGAAAATATTTTCCTTTTTGATTTCTTCATGATTGGTCAAAGTAAACTTTGAAATTTAATTAATACAATAAGCTCTTGAGTATAATAAAACCTTGTAATTTTTCAAAATTTTGAAGTGTAAGAGTAATATTTAATCTTTCATATAATTATTGTTTCCCTATATCAACCACTAGGGGAAATTCAATTGGTGATCGCCATGACATGAAGTGTTATGTAAAGAACCAAATTCAAGGTTCAAATCTTTGCAGGTCAAGCAAACAAAAATAAATTGTTTCCTTATAGTAGCGAAAAGATAAATGGTTCTTCGTTTATGATGCCAATTGTTGTATCCTATAAAACAAAGGGCTCATTTTTTAAAAAGATGTCTATTCAATAAGAAATGTGACTATAGAACAGGAATTGTAGACCCAAAAATCGATATTCTTTCATGAAACATATGGAAAAAAAAATTTCCAAAATGCCAAAGTGGTGATGCAACATCACTCCTTTTCATTTCAATGTGACAATCCCAAAATTTATCAACAAAAACGTTAAAAATAAAATATCATGACTATGAAAGAAATGGAAAAAATGTCTTGAAATGCAAAAATGGTGATGCAAAGTCACGATTTTGCATGGTTCAAATTTCAACATTTTTCAACCATGGCATTAAAAAAAGAATATCATGACTATGAACAACCTTAAAATTCAACACGTAAATGAGAGAACAATTCTACAAAGTGTAACTTTTTCTTTAGTTACAATTATAAATCATTTGGAATGATAGTCGAAGATAACTTGACCCATTTTCAATGGGGTAATAATACATCAATTTTTTAACTATGATATATAATATTATAATTGGAGTAGACAAGATCACAAAAGTCACCATTTAAAAGAATGGCATAACACAAAAAAATTATTATTTTTAAAGAGAAAAAAATCTTATTTTTTAAATAAAAATAAAATTAAATAGTTAAAATACACCTATTTTCAAACAAAAAATATTAAAAGAAAAACTCATTGAAAATAAGAATAGAAACCAAATTTTAAAATAATTTAGAATTTAAAAAATATGTCTTCTTGTGGGTGACGAATGTGGATCATATTCTAGACCCTGGCATTAATCACCCTCCCATGTAACTGTTATGATGATGAAGTATGTTTAGAAGGCAGGGCTTATCAGCCTGCATGAGAATGTCCTTAATACAATGATGGTTATTATTTCAATGGTGATGGCGTTCGAATGCACTTACAACAATTGGAAGATGAGAGCTTGGGTTCTTGATGGAATTGACTGGTTGGATCATTCAGGGGGCCTCTCTCAAGATCCAAGCCAGTATCGTCACTGGTGGAGGTGCATGTGTGCGGATAACAAGGTGATACTTGAAGGTGTAAGGCCTGTATTTCTAGCTTGGATTGTAATTTGGGATCCTCACTTGATTCACTCTTGGTAGTTAGCCCTATCTAGAATTTGGGTTAATGGCTCTAAATATTTCAGCGAGGGGCTTGTCTTAGGCTCCAGATGTAGCGAAGATGAGGGTATCAGTGTATGGGATAACACATATTCTTATGTAATTAAGCCCCTTTTATTTTATGTAGTGTTTGTTGTGATGAATGTTTTGTTCATGTGGCTCAACTAGCAGTTTGAGCAGTGGAATAAGGGATCATTTTTCTCTTGTGGGTGGCCCATGACAGTGTTCTTTCTCTTCTTCAACTTTTTAGTCTCAAGGGTCCCTGTAAACTCTTAATCCCAATAGTAGTTTGGATGATGGTGTATTTAAGATCCCCCCTCAAATAAAATAATTCTTGATAAATGGGTTAAGGGTTGCCCTAAGCGGTGCAATTGTGTAGTAGTTGTAGGTTGCATTTATGTTGAGGCTGCAGTTGAGGTCAATTTCGTGATTTTTATTGGTGTCTTTCAAAGAGTGGTTAGTGAACTAGTGCATCCTTGGTTATTTCATGTCCTGGATGTAGCATTATGTGTTATCTCTGTGAAAGTAGCGAGGCTCATTGGAAGGCTTGTGGTTGTAGCTCAGATTGGGTGTGGGGGAGGATTCTTCTAAACCTTCGATGGGGTTGTGCATGCATGATGAGAGTCTAGGAAGTGGTGGAGTGATCTAGTGGTGTGTTTTTGGGTTGAGTCGTGGTTCGTGAGTCCACCTCACGCAACATCGAAGAGGGAGGTTGTAGTGAGGTGGCAAGCAGAGGGGACAGGGAGAACGCCATTATGTGGTGACACCTATTGATGAAGGTGAGCTGGAGAAACGGATTGGTGGTTCCCCTAAGTGAGTGGAATTTCCTCCTCCTTTCAATTCCTTAGAAGATAAAATTCTCCTAGTCCATCCATCAATTGACCAATAGACTTGGGATCACAACAGTGAGAGGAATGAAATTATCATCTTTCTCAATGATATTCAACATAACCATTAGCATATCCTTGACTGTGAGGTCTCCCTTGGTCACAACAAAAAAGAGGCTTCAAGATTGGATTGACAACTTCAAGGGGCACATTGCACATATGTAATATAATTTTCAAGATGCTTTCCATCACCCTGACAAGGGAGCTATGTTGATCCAGGTCGAAATCATGCTAATGTGTACTGAAGTGAGTGGGTTACATTTTATTTTTTGCACAATTTTAGGCCTTTTGGGCCATCAATATGTGGTCTTATAGGTTTTTCTTGTCGATATCGATGTTATTTTATTTGTACTTGATGGCCAAAAATTATGGTAGGGGCGGGGCCTTAGTTAATTACTAGAAGTTTTCCCCACAATTTAATATTCTTGAGAATTAATAGAAATAATTAACTTACAAAAAATACTCTATAAAAAAAAAAAACAGAAAATTAAAGAAAATGAAGTTAAGAAAATGAAAAATACAATAGAAAAATTAAATTAAGAAAAATCAAAATATCTTTTAAAAGAGAAAATATTTATAAACTTATGTTTAGAAGTTAAAAAAATCAAAATCAAAAAGATAAAAAATCAATTTTCTAAAAAACAAAAGTTAAAAAAAAAAATCTTTAAAAACAAAATATGAAAATAGAATCAAATAAAAAACTTACAAAAAAAAATAATAATAAAATGAAACTTAAAAAAAAGGAAATTAGAAAACATAATCAAAAAATAAAAAATAAACAAAACTTTGGACAAGTGTGCCGGGGGCAATGACAATCATCGTCGCCTAACCTACATGCTCATGCACAAAATGTCATGTGGGTGTCTCATGATGGATTCAACGGGATCATGTGGGTTGGGGGATGATACTTTAGCTACTACGAAACCTACTCATCATGACACAAGGGGATCATGTGGTTCAGGGGGTGATGCCTAACATTGTCCTTGTAATGTACCTCATTTGCACACTAATTTTTTTTTCCACTAACATAAATATAGTGTCAATAATAAAATTCTCCTCCTTATGAAATATGTCTTCAAACTAAAACTATAACATAACCATGTTCCTCCTTTGAATTCATAACTGTTATGTTTAAATTTAACACCTTTACAATGGTTTTCTTAACAATACTTAGAGTCTCATTGTTTTAAGCTTATTTGATGTATATCCATATCTATATTCTTAATTTGGTACAACCAAAGGTAATCTCCCTAAGTTGGCTACAAACCTCTTGATTAATAAAATGTTTACCTCTACATGATGCTTGGAATAATGATTTCTCACCAATCATGATACTTTGACCATTCATGATACTTTGTGTCATTTGCATGAATAGGCATAGATTTTATTATATATATATATATATATATATATATATATATATATATATATATATATATATATATATATATATATATATATATATCATGGGGTTCATATCACCTTTTTTCTCTTGTCACAAGAGTCATGTTATGTGTGTGTCCCCCCTCATTGGATACTTAAAAAGGGATTTATGTGTAGCAATTTGTATTGTTTACAAGGAACATATATACCTTTTTAATTATTCATTACAATTATATGTTCGCCCTTATGAGCATGGGGTATTTGGATTTTTTCTCACCCATGTGACTATTACCACTTGGCGACTTTTGTATGGGCTAGATCGCCCTATTCACATGTCGATTAGGTTCTATGACTATGATGAAATGAGGTAATCCTACGGTTCAGGTTGAAAATAGTTATACACCTAGGCTAATTTCGCTTGTCCTCTCTTAATTTTCATTTTGATATTTCTTTTATTGTTGTCATGGATTTTTCTCTGTAGAGGATGAATGAATTTTCAAACCCTGACCTTCACACTTGGTAGGTTTTTTCTTTTACCGTTATAAACTTTTGGACTTATTTTTCTTCCATCTAAATGAAAGATCCTCTCCCACATAGGTAGAATATGAATCCCCTTTTTATTTCAATAAAATTTAAGTTACAAATCTATGGGGCTGCCATTATAGCTTCTAACTATTACAATAATTATTCTTGTAGGTTATATGAGTGTTTTCCGTATCTCATGCGAACTAGGAACCATTCTAGGGCTCTGTCCAATTTTTCAAAGGTTCGTTACTAAATTTTGCAACGTGTTCGAGGGTTTTACTTTTACATTTACCACTAGGATAATTTCCCTTGATAATTTCTCTTATATTCCTATTTTAGTGACTCAAACTTGTTTTATGTTCCTTCTTCTCCTCTGTATTTTTTTTGTAATTAATCATTCTCACTCTTATGGTTTCTCCTTCTAGGTTCTGTAGAATAATAGGGAGCTAATTCCCTTAGGAAGTTCAACATAAAATTTATAACTATTCTTTGCTAATTCCACAACATAATTTACTTGTTTTCCATTGTGTCTTTTTAGCATAATCATTCCCTTCTTAATTTACAAAGTTTCAAACTCAAGCCCTTATTGGTTTTCTTGAAATTTTCATTATGCTTAAATTTAATGGCTTCGCGTAGCGCTTGACCTAAATGGGGTTAATTTATTAGTTTACAAAATTACTGGTTTTTAACCATTTTTCCAGGGTTTTAAGTACTGACCCTGAGATATTTGTCTTCAAGGTTTTTCTTTTTAACCCTTATAGATATTTATTGGTGAATGGCCTGTTTCATAATGGTTATTGTATATATTTTTATTTTTTGTAGTCAGAAATCGATTAAGGCTTTAACTTGTTGGAGTGATTTATTTCGCAATGTTTATCCATGAATTCCCTAGTGATCAGTCCATACCATGTGTATCCTACTTAAATAACTATTTTGAAATAGTAGCAATATTATTCTATTTTTCATATTTCCCATCCTTTTAGTAATCGTTTTCCATTTATTATTTATAGGTAACATTTACTTTCATGTTGATCCTATTCATTTCATTGTTGGGTCATAAGATAACATAAGAATTGACCTTTAAAACCTTATTACACAGGTTGGAATGTGTGCACTAGTCGAGCTCTTCTTTACAATTGATTCTAGCCCCATTTACAATATGGGTATTTTGTGGCACTGGACTACATTTTCCAATTTTGGAATAGATTTTGCATCTTAATATTATGATGTTCCAAGGGAATGTGTTTTCTTATTTATTTCTTACCTTAGCCACTCAAACTTGTAATTGGACTTTACAACAAATTCCTTTTGTTTTAGTAAAAATTCTATTTACTCAAAATATTTACTCGATAATATTAGTCCTTTTTATATGTTTGCAATAATCTTAATATATTGCTCCTGACCTGTAGGAAATAATGGTTCAATATTATTTCAATTTTCTAACTATTTCAAATTTCTTTGCTTGCCTCAATTCCTTCTATGCATAGTATGACTGGTTTCAATTTAATTCATTTGGTTTTGTATAAAATGGAAGTGCATTCTTAATTATTTTATGGGTAGTTGTTCCATATGTCATCCTCGAGGACTTAAGGGAAATTCCTAGATTATAATCTATTTTCCTTAACTAACCATGGCTAGTCCCAATAACCAAGGACTTAAATCTTCCTTTTTTCATATAGCAAGTAGATTCACTCCTTAAAGAAATAAAGAATTCATATTTATACTTATTAATCCAAATTGGGGGTTGCCATAACTTCCTGACAGACTTTTGGTCAACTGTCTAATGTTCAAGAAAAATCCTATATTCCTATTTAGTCATAATGTTGGATTGAATTCTAAAACATAAGATGTTTTTCACAACACAATCCATATGCAACTATAATTTGGTTAAACATAGTTTCTTCTTGTTCTATGTTTCCTTACACAATTTCATTCAATAGTTGTTTGGCTTATCCATAGAAATATTATTTATACTCATTACTATCTTGTGGGTTTTCCATTTCCTCCATTACTACTTTTCCAATATTTGAATAATCTAACTATAAGCACATATTAATACATTAGACCATAAAAATCAAATCAATGTTCATAACCTTTCTGCATACTTCGTTTTTAGGTCTTCCACCAAATAAGTCACTGTGTCTAATATATTCCAATTAGATTTAATCATGAATTTTTCCACATCTTCTATATATCAATACGTATATTCTTCCTACATCTAATTTCTCTTGATACATTAGAGGATATTTCATTCTAAAAGTGCCCATGAAAATTTCATGTCCACAATATGTAAAACAATCAAAATCCTTTAGATTTAACAAGAGGTAGATGTAAATATTTTGGAGGGAAAATAGAAAAACTACTTTTTTTAATTGTATTTATGGCCTATCTCCTTCTAGGTTTACTCAAATATCAAGTGTAGACGCTTATTGGATGCATTAAAGATACATTAAAAAATGTGTTCAACATTTTAAATGTATCTTCAATTTCTATCAATGGCAGTCTTCCCAAAATGATCTGTAATGGGTATTTGTTGGATGTGAATTTTAACTATGTATCTAACGAGTGTCTACACTTGAAATTTGAGTAAACATATAATGATATAAGCCAAAAATACAACAAAAAGAAAGTAGTTTTCTTCTTTTCCCTCCAAAAATTCATCTCTTATTTTATTATTTTCCTTCTATTTTATTATTTTTCCTAACAAAGCTTGTTGGGTCCCTATAATACTAGTGATTACCCCATTACTATTGTAGTTATACCCCTTATTTATATTGTTGTGCCCCTATTACCCCCATATTGTTATTTCTGTGCCCCATAGAATCCCTCTATTGTTATTTTTGTGGCTTTATATTATTATTGTTAGGTCGGCTGGATTATATTGTGACTCCTTAGACTCCTATATATAGAAAGGAGGTTTTGTCATTTGTATCATCCAAGAATTGTTCATTTATGTAATGTAAAGGAGGTTGCCCCCTCGAAGAGGCTGAATTCTAAGGCGTTGATCTATCTTTTCTATCTTTTCTTGAGCTGGTTTCATAACATTTGGTATCAGAGCTTTGGATTCTAGGGTTTCGCTGCTCCAAACAGGTCATCGTGGCATTTTCGCTATAACTTTTTTTTTGTGACGTTTCAGAAGTCGCAAAAAAACCCATTTGAGAAGAATTGGCGCTGAACCTTGGGTCCGAATTTCAGAGCTTTTTGCGCGATATTGTCGGAGATATGATCTGAGGAAGTTGGTCTTTTTGCAGACTCCTGAATTACATTCAAAACAGGTGACCTGGGGAAAATCGTCATAACTTTCTCTCTGAGGATCGGATTGAAATTTCGTAAAAAGGTACAGAAAGAGGACGGACTGTAGTTTCTTGTGTGTGTGTTTCAGATTCAAAGGTTGAAACAGTGACTCGTGGCACGTCGTACAAGTTCGCTCTACTGAACCAGTCTAAAAGCAAGTCACTGTGGGAGATTTCACATAACTCTTCCTTGGAGAATCCAATTTGGCTCAGACTTGTGGCATTGGAAAGAGGACGCAGAAGGCTACTACAGGTAGAAATTTCAGAACTGGATGATCCGAAATTACAGAGATACATCAGATTCAATATCAGGCTTCTATAAAGTGAAAAAAGGTGTGTAGTTTTTTTTTAAATTTTTTTGTAAGCTTGGTTTAACGGAATTCAAAGGGCATAGTAAAGCATTATTATCGGTAACTGATGCCCCGAGGAAAGAAAATGCAAACACCTAGTAAGGAACCTGAAAGCTCTAGCATGACTCATGAAGAAGAGGAAGAAATGCTACATGATATATCAAAATTACAAGAACAAGTGCAACAAATGTCACGCTCACAAAAGCTAACAGAAGCTAAGATAAGTGGCGTGGAATCTAAGATAAAGGGCATGGAAGCTAAGATGGATGATTCGAAGACAGATTTGAAGAGAGACATGGCAGATTTGAAGATAGATTTGAAGATAGATATGGAAGAATTGAAGAAGTTGCTACAAGAAAGGGTCACTAATGGTGAAAAGGTAGTAAAGGAAACTCATGATGAGAACAAAAGAAATGTTAATCATGATTCCATAGACGCTAATGTTGGATCGAAGAATCACCATATTCCAAAAATCGATATGAGGAAGTTTGATGGCAAGGATCCCGCCACATGGATATTACAGATGGAGCAATTCTTCGATCTCAATAATGTGCAAAACACACAAAAGGTACGTATGGCAACTTTATATTTGGAACCAAATCAGTTTGTATGGTATCAATGGCTTTGCTCTCGTAAACAATTTATCACTTGGGCAATTTTTACGGAAGAATTGATAGCACATTATGAAGATACAAAAAGCAACACTTTTTTTAGCCAATTGATAAGTCTCAAACAAAAGGGTTCAATAATGGAGCACATTGAGGAGTTCCAAAAATTGAACATAAGGGTAAAAGATATTCCAGAGGAGCATAGGATTGATGTGTTCATAGGGTCTTTAAAGGATAATATCCAACATGATGTTCGCCTTTGGGAACCTGATTCATTAGAGAAGGCATTCAGGTTAGCAAGAAAAATGGAAAGCAAAATTATGGCAACCAGGAAGCATACCACTCACAACTATAAAGACGGAAGTGTTGTTGCCCCTAGTCTTCCACAACCTATAAGGTTGACACCACAACAATTGGAAGAAAAAAGAGCAAAAGGGCTTTGTTACAGTTGTGATAGCAAATACACTAAAGGTCATAAGTGTGCTGAGAAGAAATTATTCTACATAGATTGTGAAGAGGAAGAAGAAAAGGAGCAAGAAAGGTCAAAAGAAGAGGATATACTCCAGGAACAAAGCCTAGATGAAGAACAAATAAATCCGACCATATCTTGTAATGCATTGGCGGGAATTACCACTCCTCAAACCATCAAGATAGAAGGACAAATCAAGAAGAAAAAGGTAATAGTGTTGATTGATTCAGGAAGCACCCACAATTTTATTCATTGTAGGGTAGCAAAAGAATTGAATTGCTTCCTATATCCAGCACCAGAGTGTCAAGTGATGATTGCAAATGGAGGAACAATAAATTGCTCTGGAAAGTGCCATAATATCAAGCTATCCATGGGAGAATATGTATTGACTAGCCCAATGCTTTCCATTCCAATGGGAGGTGTGATGTTGTACTAGGAGTCCAATGGCTACAATCCTTGGGTACAATAGCTTTTAATTTTCAAGAACTTTTCATCAAATTTTCTACGGAAGGAAAGGAAGTTGAATTAAGGGGTATTGCAGGGAAACCAGGAAAGATAATCAGCTCTAATGGTATGACAAAGCTTCTAAAAAAGGAGCAAAGAGGTGTAATTGCACAATTATGTTCGCTAGATGTTTCCACATTGGAATCATCTATTTCTCCAGATCTCCAAAAAGTCCTGGACAATCATTCCAAGGTATTTGAGACTCCCAAAGGTCTCCCACCTATGCGTGATCATGATCATGCTATTCATCTGATTCCAGGAAGTGTTCCTCCAAACATCAGGCCGTACAGATATCCCTATGTCCAAAAAAGTGAAATTGAACGTATGGTTGCAGAAATGCTAGAGGCTGGTATAATTCAACCGAGTCAAAGTTCTTTCTCAGCTCCAGTAGTATTGGTGCACAAGAAGGATGGATCATGGCGCATGTGTCCAGATTATAGGGAGCTCAACAAGCTCACTATTAAAGATAAGTTCCCCATTCCTGTTATTGATGAATTACTGGATGAATTGCATGGATCAATTTACTTCACCAAGTTGGATCTTCGTTCGGGATATCATCAAATCAGAATGAAGATTGAAGACATTCCGAAACGGCATTTAGAACTCATGAGGGTCATTATGAATTTTTGGTCATGCCTTTTGGCCTTACCAATGCACCTTCAACATTTCAAGGTTTGATGAATTCAATTTTCAAACCATTCCTTAGAAAATTTGTGTTAGTATTTTTTGATGATATACTAATCTACAGCAAGTCTTGGAAGGATCATGTTGAACATGTTGACAGGGTGCTACAACTATTGGAGGAGAAACAATTATATGCAAAAAGATCCAAATGTTTCTTTGGAGTCCAGGAGGTGGAATATTTGGGTCATATTGTATCTCATGAAGGAGTTAAGGTAGACCCTAGCAAAATTAAAGCCATTAAGGAATGGAAAATCCCCACATCCATAAAGCATCTGCGAGGATTTCTTGGGTTGACAGGGTATTATCGCAAGTTTGTTAAGAATTATGGGAGAATAGCAGCACCTCTAACAACATTATTGAAGAAAGATTCATTTTCATGGACTCCGGAAGCAACAAAGGCCTTTGAACATCTTAAAGAGGCAATGTGCCAAGCACCGGTCTTAGCTACACCGGACTTCACAAAAACCTTTATTGTGGAATGTGATGCTTCAGGAAATGGAATTGGTGCTGTTCTAATGCAAGATGAAAGACCCATTGCTTTTGAAAGTCGTCCAATCAAGGGAAAGTTTTTAAGCAAAGCTATTTATGAGAAGGAAATGTTGGCAATACTCCATGCACTTAAGAAATGGCGACCCTACCTAATGGGAAGACACTTCAAGGTAAAAACGGATCATGATAGCCTTAAATACTTTTTAGAACAAAGATTATCCTCTGAAGAGCAACAAAAGTGGGTCACAAAGATGTTGGGTTATGACTTTGAAATCATCTACAAAAAAGGGAAGCAAAATGTGGTGGCAGATGCACTCTCAAGAAAGGATGAGGATGTGGAAGCATTGTTGTGTGCCATTTCTATTATCCAACCAGATTGGATAAACGAAGCAAGGGAGGAATGGAAGAATGACGAAGAAGTGTGGGCACTTATTCGAAAGCTACAACAAGATTCCAGTACTTCTGATACATTTAGCTGGCAAAATGATTCGTTATGGTACAAAGATCGCTTATACCTCTGTAAGAATTCCCAGCTAAAACAAAAGATTCTTATGGAATTGCACACTTCTCCCTTAGGAGGGCACTCAGGATTTTTAAAAACTTACCACAGGGTTAAGAAGGAATTTTTTTGGGATGGCCTTAAATCAGATATTCAAAAGTTTGTGGCGGAATGTTTGGTTTGCCAGCAAAATAAAGTTGAAACAATTAAGACACCGGGTCTATTACAACCTTTATCCATTCCAAGCCAACGTTGGGAGGAGGTTTCAATGGATTTTATCACAGGTTTACCCAAGTCTGAGGGAAAGAGTGTCATCATGGTGGTAGTTGACAGACTTACCAAGTATGCACACTTTTGTGCATTATCACATCCATTTAAAGCCAGTACAGTTTCTACTGCATTTATGGAAACAGTTCAAAAGCTACATGGAAACCCAAAGATTATTGTAAGTGACAGAGATCCCATTTTCACTGGAAATTTTTAGACAAATTATTTTCTTATCTTGGTACTCAGTTAGCTCATAGCTCATCTTATCATCCTCAATCTGATGGGCAAACTGAGATAGTAAACAAATGTTTGGAAGGATATCTTCGTTGCTTTGTATCTGATAAACAGACACAATGGGTCAAATGGTTGCCTCTGGCTGAATGGTGGTATAACACTTCCTTCCATACAGCAACAAAAATGACCCCATTTATGGCACTTTATGGGTATCAACCACCATCCATCACATCATATTTAAGAGAAAATTCTAAGGTTCAGGCAGTGGAACATCACATCGAACATCAACAACAAGTCCTCCAACTCTTAAAGGATAACCTCGTGTTGGCACAAAATAGAATGAAACAACAGGCAGATCAACATCGCAGTGAAAGAAGTTTTGATGTAGGTGATTGGGTATTCCTACGGCTACAACCATATAAGCAAATGTCCCTAAAGCAAGCTAAGAAGGATAATAAATTATCACCAAAGTATTATGGTCCGTACAAGGTGTTGCAAAAGATTGGTACTATGGCATACAAATTGGAGCTTCCTGCAGCTTCTCGATTGCACCCAGTTTTCCATGTTTCATGTTTAAAGAAGGTTATAGGTGACAAGCTCCCAATTCAAACAATATTGCCAGAACTTGACGAGGAAGGAAAAATTATATTGGAACCAAAAGCAGTCACAGAAACAAGAACTCGACAGCTACGAAATCGATCAATTTCAGAGTATCTTATCAAGTGGAAGAACTTATCCGCTGAAGATTCCACATGGGAGGATGAGAATTTTATGCAGAAGTATCCAGAACTACTCAAGCGTTGAGGACAACACTTTTTTGAAGGAGAGGGGCATGTTGGGTCCCTATAATACTAGTGATTACCCCATTACTATTGTAGTTATACCCCTTTTTTATATTGTTGTGCCCCTATTACCCCCATATTGTTATTTTTGTGCCCCATAAAATCCCTCTATTGTTATTTTTGTGGCTTTATATTATTATTGTTAGGTCGGCTGGATTATATTGTGACTCCTTAGACTCCTATATATAGAAAGGAGGTTTTGTCATTTGTATCATCCAAGAATTGTTCATTTATGTAATGTAAAGGAGGTTTCCCCCTCGAAGAGGCTGAATTCTAAGGTGTTGATCTATCTTTTCTATCTTTTCGTGAGTGGTTTCATAACAAAGCCACTTTTAGGCTAAAATTTCATCTAATGTAGCAGTGTGTATATATATATATATATATATATATCAGACATATTAGACATATCATACATATTAGAATACTACCATTGTCACTACTAAGCACAAAAGCACATATATCTCCTTTCTTGTTTTCAATCAGTCACATATATGTATTTATAACACATGCACACATAACATAAAAATATGCCACACACCTCCAAAGATTTTCAATAATGCAAATGAAGCTATCTGACCATAATAGTTTGCTTGGGAACCTATGGGAGAGAGTGCATTCCTCCTAACCAGTGAACTCCCACCAAAAACTCCCCCAAGCTCATACTCCCTGCCTATAGGAATAATGGAATCTTCTATATTCCTCAATGGTACTTTTATAATTCTTCCGAGTAGATGTTTCCTTAGCAATGTCCTACTCTTAGGGCCTTCACCCCTTTAGTTACCTATGTTTTTTTCTTTTAATTAGGAAAACATCATTCCCTTTTCCTTTAAAACAAGTCCTTCCTTTTTCCTTTAAAACACATACTTCTCTCTCATTGTGCTTTCTCTTTCTTTTCACCCAAGTTAGCGTTTCTATCCAGCTAAGTTTAAATATTTTCCTAGTGTAATCTTTCTCTCCCATTATGCTATTATGGAAATAACAATTTTCTCCAAAGATTTTTACAAGAAAATTTGGGAACAAGCACCATGTGGACTTAACCACTTAACAATTTTCTAGAATAGTAAGAAGTATCTATTACTCATATGATATTTCCCATAGTTTCTCAAAATCAAAGCATGTCTTCATAACATAAATTTTAATTACAAAATCAGTTTATTCCAGTCATGTCCTCCATAACCATTAAGTTCAAACAATACTCATAATAGCCTAAACATAGTCATGTCCTTTTTAAAATAAAAGCATAGGGGTATCACATCTTCCCCCTCTCAAAATAAACATTGTCGTCGGTCTTTTTCATTTCCCATTGATTCTGGAACAAAACAGGAAACCCTTAACACATTTTCTCCTTCATCTCCCAGGTAGTCTCTTCCATGCTGAAGTGCTTCAATTGCACTTTAACCTAGGCGATGACTCGGTTTTGAAGCCATGTCTCCATCTGATCTAATATTTGGAGAGGTTGGACTTGGAATTCTCCCTTGTGTTTGACTTGCACCACCTTCCAATCAATAGGCTCATGAACATACTTCTTCAACAAATGAACATGAAAATCATTATGCACTTTCATATAACCTAAAATTTCTATTTGGTACGCCACTGAATCTACTCTAGCTAGTATCTCAAATGGTCCATAGAAACTAGGTGCTAACTTGGAATAGTTTCCCAATATCAAAGTATCTTTATTTATATTTACTTTGATGTAGACATGCTCTCCCACATTGTACTCCTTATGCAGTCTCTTCTGGTTTAAATAAATCTTTTGCCTATATTAGCAAACTTTCAACTTTTGTCTTATATTCTTTACCACCTGTTCCATATCTTGCAGAAGATTAGGTCCTTGAATTAACTTATCTTCTAGATTGTTCCAAATTAAAAGAGTGTGGTAGTTATGCCCATAAAAATATTTAAATGAGCTCATATTAATGGATGCTTGCTAGTTTTTATTGTAACAAAACTCCACTAAATGTAAATAATATCCCACTTTGTGGGTTAGTCCATATCATACATTGCAACATGTCATCAGGTATTTGATTTGTTCTTTCCATTTGACCATCGATTTGTGGGTGGTAGCTTGTATTGAAGTTCAGCTGCATACCCATTTCTACAAACAATATTTGCTAAAAATTTGAAGTAAATTTAGTATTTCGATTTTATATAACTTTTTTTGGTATCCCATGTATCTGAAAAGTCTCCTTCATGAAAATGTCTGCAATGTTCTTTGCTTTATACATGGACTGGACAAGTATTAAGTGAGTTGAATTGCTTAATGTATCCACCACCACCATGATTGAATCATGTTGTTTCCTACTTCTCGGTAGTCTAGTAATGAAGTCTAGAGAAATGATTTTCTACTTCAATTCTTGAATGGGTAAAGGGATAAAAAATCGAGTTAGGTGTTGGTGTTACACCTTAACCTCCTAGCACTCTAAACACCTTGTCAAATACTCAACAACTTCTCTTTTCATCCCTAACCAATAAAACTATTTTCTTAAATTTGTAATCATCTTTTTATGGCCTGGGTGGCCTAAAAAAGGTTTCCTATAATGTTCATTCAGAGTCAGCTGTTTCAGAGAAGGTTGTTTGGAATATAAATTCTATTTCTAAAAGTCAACAATTCATGGTTTTCTACATAACCATACTACTCTATATTGTTTAATTTTTGTTGTAACTGTAAATAAATTTCGTTCATTAATGTTGTTTTCTTAATTTAATCAAAAAAAATTGTTGCTGCATTGTTGACAACAATCTTAGCAATTTGATTTGCATTCCTACGCAGTGCCTCTGCTACCTTATTCTCCTTCCCCTTGATTTGTTTAATACCAAACTCAAATTCACTCAAGAATTCCATCCACCTTGCCTACCTGGTGCTCAAATTTGGTTGGTTGAAAAAGTATTTTAAACCAATATGATCAGTAACAAGAGTAAATTCTTTTCCTAACAGATAACACCTCCACATATTCAACACATGTATGAATACAACTAACTCAAGGTCATAAACATAATATTTTTTCTCATGGAATTTTGATTTTATTGATTAATATGCAACCACATGATTTTGATGCTTCAACACACCACCCATCCCCTCAAGGCACACATCTATGTAGAAAAATAAATCTTTACTTGGGTCAATAATTTTAAAAATTGGGGCTATTGTTAATAAATTCTTTATTCTATCAAAGCTCTCTTCACACTTTTTTGTGTAATTGAATTTCACATCTTTCTTCTACAATCAAGTGATGGGGTAAGCAAATTTAGAAAATCCTTGAATGAATCTTAATAGTACCTAGTAATAGCCATAAAGGATCTAATATCTACCACGTCCTTAACTATTGACCAATTTAAAATGGCCTTGACCTTGTCAAGGTCAAGATATATCCCTTCCTTAGAGATCACATTACCTAAGTATTGGATTTTATCCTGATAAAATTGACATTTGTTGAAGTTTTCATATAGTTGGTCTTCCCTAAGAGATTTTAGCACTATCCTCAAGTTCTCTTCATGTTGTTCTTGAGTTTTTTAATACGTCATAATATCATCAATAAAAATTAATACAAACTTGCCTAGATACTTGTTGAACACACTATTCATCAAACACATATAGGTAGTGGGAGAATCTGTAAGACCGAATGGTAGTACAACAAATTCTTCATGGCCATACTAGAATATGAGTGTAGTTTTATGTGTGTGTGTGTGTGTATATATATATATATATATATATATGTCTTTAATTCTTAATTGATGGTATCCATAATGTAGGTCTATTTTCGAAAATATGTTTTCTACTCTAACTTGATCAAATAAGTCATACACCCTCGATAAAGGATATTTGTTTTTAATAGTCAGTTTGTTTAGTTATCTATAATCTATGCACATCCTAAATGTATCATATTCTTCTTCTTACAAATAAGATCGAAGCTCCACAAGGGGAAACACTTGGTCTGGTGTGCCCTTTTTCTAACAACTCTTGTAACTGCATTTTCATTTCCATAAGCTCTGGCATGCTCATTGTCTAAGGTGCTTTGGACATAGGTGTGTCTCACGATACCAATTTCATTGTAAAATATGCCTCTTTGTTGAGGTAATCATGGAATCTCATATGGGAATACATCCTTAAATTCTTTAATTACATCCAGATTATCTATAGTGTTGTTTTATGTTTTTTGTGTACTTTCTTATATCTAGGAAGTAAATAGTTTGCAGCCTCTCTCGACATGTCTTTTTAGTTGTAAGGCTGAAATCTGCTTAGTATAAAATAAGCCTTGGTATCCATTTTATAAGTTGTACGTTTCCTTCTTATATAGTTCATGTGACAATATTTTCTAGATAGTTGATTATAGATTTATGTTTCCCCATCTAATCCATTCCTATCATTGGATCATAGGAACGTAGAGGTAATATATTCAAATTTAATTGCATTAGGCATCCATTTAATTTTATAGTGCACCTCTTAACTGAAATTGTCACATTTCTTCTAGTGCATGTAGCCAATTGGACCAAACATTAACTTTTAAACTTTCTTGTGCTCAATTTGCACCATTCCAAAAATTGTGGACTAACATAGGTAAGACTAGCTCCTGGATATACTAAACTTGGAATAGGTTGGTCTAGAACCATACCTTCAATTTTCATCATTGTTGATTGATGTTCTACATGTTGGTCTTCTAATGTTGCATTAATCCTTGGTATCTTTCTAGCTACATCGTTTACTATAGATTCTTCCTGCATTCCCTACAAAACTTGAACTAATTTGGTATTGTATGGGGAATTTATAAAGAGATGGGGTTATCCATAGACATAACACTTTAATATATCTCTCTCCTTTCCACTATTTCTTCCTTTCTTATTCATATCAATATTTTAGAACCAGTTTGGGAGTGTGTAGGATGTAGTTGATTTCATTGATTAAGCTTTCTAGGATGGTGATTTTTCCCAAAAACAATTAGAGTGGAAGATTTAGATTTCTTAATCCCAGTCCCAAATATACTATTTTCATCATTAGATTATGATTTTGAGCCATCATTTTTCTATTTGAAGTCTTGATAATAGATCTTGGCCTTATGAATTGCTTCATCCACTATTTTTGGATTATTAAATTCAATTATTTACTTATATGGAAAAGGGAGACAATTTAGAAAATGATGCACTATCAATTTTTCTTCTTGGATATAGGGAACATACCTCAATAGATTTGTAAATTTTACCACAAGCTCATCCATACTAATTTTTCCCAACTTCATATCATAAAACTATTTTACCTTGTCATCACAATATCTTTTAGTTAAGTATTTTTCCATGAAAAGTTTATGGAATTCTTCCCAAATTACTTATTTTTCTTCTATATTGTGTACTGTTCTTGCTTCCTCCCACCATAATGAAGCTTTTGATTTCGATTGATATAATACTAGTTTGGTTTTCAAGTTGTTGGAATATTCATATACGTGGAAATATTTTGTCATGTTTAGCAGCCAAGCTTTTGCTGCCTCTTCTTTTTCAAGTAGGTGGTCTAATTTTTTTGAACTTTCCTTGGATTTATATTTTATTTTTCTTTCTCAGTTTATGTGCTTTCGATGATGTTTCATCTAACTCTTCTTCACTTTCAACTTTCTCACGCTCATTTCTATATTTATCATGCTCACTTTCAACATTTCCATTTGCATTTTTTTACTCTAAGGAGTCCTCTCTGACCACCTCTACCTATGTATCTAGAGGTCTATGACTTCACTTTTCAGTTCTTTCTTTAATGAGATTCTCCTACTCTACACTTCCCTTTTTAAAATACTCAATTATATCCCTGATACTAGCCAAAACTTATCTCATATCTTTTACCATTTCCAATATTTGAACTATTGGAGGTGGAGTTTAATCTCCTAACTAAACCCAAATTTATTCTCATACATAAGGAGATATGGAATACGTTTTTTCTTTCAATGTATTATTTTATTCTTACTTTTGTGTATCCTCAAAACAACATCTTATTCAGTGTTTCAAAAATAAAAATAAAAAAATCACCGTATAAAATTTGAGTTGTGGTTTGACCCTTAGGCCTCAAAATTTCAACCTGTTGTTCTGATACCACATGTAATATACCTCATTCACACATTAAAAAAAAAAATATTTCCACTGACATAAATATAGTGTCAACAAGAAAATCCTCCTCCTTATGAAATATGTCTTCATAATAAAACTGGAACATTAAAGATATTCTTCCTCTGAATTCATAATATGTTATGTTTCCATTTAACACCTTTACAATGGTTTTCATATGAATACTTGGAGTCTCATTGTTTTAAGCTTATTTGATGTATATCCATATCTATATTGTTAATTTGGGACACATCCAATGGTAAAGTCCCTAAGTATACTACATACCTCTCGCTTATTAAATTGTTTACCTCCACATGCTGCTTGCAATATCGATTTCCTGACATTGATGATACTTTGGCCATTCGTGATGCTAAGTGCCATTTACATCAATAATCATATACTTTATCATATATATAACATATGTTTCATATATCTATATCTATATATATATATATATAGCATCAGTTTCTTATCCCATTTTCACTCTTGTAAGAATAGTTTTGTTATGTGTGTGAGTCCCCTCCTTGTGCATTTAAAAAGGGATTGATATGCCACCCTTTGTATTGTTAGAAAGGAATATATGATCTACCTTTTCAATTGGTCATTACACTTATATGTTCACCATTATGAGCTTCCGGTATTTGGGTTTTTTGTCACCCATGTGAATGTTACCACTTGGCGATTTTCGTATACACTAGATCAACTTATTCACATTTCGATCATGTTCTACAGTTATGATAAAAAGAGGTAATCTAATAGTTGTGATTGCAAAAGAGTTATATGAGTAGCGTAATTTTTCTTGACCTACATTCATTTGCATTTTGGTGTTTCTTTCACTATCATCATGGTTTTTCCTCTGCAGAGGATGAATGAGGTTTCAAACCCTGATCATTACACGCAACAGGTGTTCATTGTTACCCTTAGACATTTGTGGACTTAGTTTACTTCCATATGGATGGAAGCTCCTCTCTCATGCAGGTAAAGTACAAGTCCCTTCGATTAGAGAAATTTTGAGGTAAAAAATGGGCCTCAAAATGAAAATGTAAAACAAAAGTCAACTTTATAACATCCAATAGGATTCAAAAACTACTTTTTCAGCTTCCATGCTAGTGAAGAACCATTCAAGGGTTCTATCCAAATTTTCAGAAGTTAGTTAGCAACTTTTCAAATAGATTCGAGGGTTTTACTCTGCCATTTACCTCTTAGGTATTTTCTCTCTATGTTTTCTCTTATATTCATAATTCTGGAAAGTCAAACTTATTTTATGTTCCTTCTTCTCCTATATATTCTTTTTGTAATTAATAATTTTCACTCTTACAATTTATCCTTCCAGGTTTCACCAGAGAATAGGGAACTAATTGCCTCAAGTGGTTCGACATAAAATTTATAGGTATTCTCTGTTAATTCCATTATACAATTTACTTGTTTTCCACTGTGTCTTTTTGGCATAATCATTTCCTTCATAGTTTATAACATTTTGAAGTCAAACCCTTCTAGGTTTTCTTGAAAATTTCATTCTGTTGAATGTGATGGCTTACAATGTAGTGCCTATTGTGAATGAGGTAAATTCTTAATTTACAGAACTGGGTTTTTAACCATTTTGCTAGAGTTTTAAGAACTCACTCTGAGGTCCATGTCTTCAGGTTTTTTATTTTTAACCCTAATAAATATTTTTGGTGAATGGCCTTTCTCATACCAATTATTGTATATATTTTTAGAAATACTAAGGGTTTATCCTTTTCGAATGATGTCTTTATAGATTTTAGCCATGGATTCCCTAGGAACCATTCCATGCTAGGTATATCCTACTTGAATAATTGTTTCTGAGTAGTAGCAATAATATTCTATTTGTCATATTTCCCATCCTTTTAGTAATATTTTTCCCTTTATTAGTTCTAGGTAACATTTACTTTTGCACGAATTATGTCCAAGATTCCAAACATGAAATGAGAAATCAAATTCCCAATTACATGAAATTGAATGAATCGTGCCCTCTTTCCCGTACATCCCTTTTGTTACTCAATGAATCATGTCCCAATCTCCAAGTGCCTGCCTCAGGTGCCTGTTCTAAGTTCTCCCCCTTATTGGCGAGACAAAGAATATTTCCAATCTATACGCATTACGCAGCGGTTCATTATTGGGTCATAGAGATATTGTAAGGCTTGACATATAGCACTCTTATTACATACTCTGGAACCTGCACACCAACCAAGCTATTCTTTACTATTGATTCTAGCATCATTTACAATACGGGTATTTTGTGGCACTGTTCGACATTTGAAAACTTTGGCATAGCTTTTGTATGTTAATATTATGATGTTGTACGAGACTTCACGTCCTTATTTATTTGTTACTTTAACTATCAAGCTACCTTGGCCACTCACACTTGTAATTGAACTTAGGAAAAAATGATTTTTATTTTAATAGAAATTCTATTTATGTGTAATCTTTACTTAATAATAGCCCTTGTTATATGATTGCAATAGTTTTAATGTATGGTCACCTAACCCGTAGGAAATAATCATTCCATTTTATTTCAATTACATAATTATTTCATATTCATGTACTTAGATCAATGAGTTCTATGTGTAGTACTACTAGTTTCAATTTAATTCATTGGTTTATGAATAAAATGCAAGCCCACTCTTTATTCCTTTATTGATATTTCTGCCATGTGTCATCCTTGAGGAATTAAGTTAAATCTGCACATTATAATATATTTTCCTTAACTGACTATGGCTAGTACCAATGGTCAAGGACATAAATCTTCCTTTTCTCATATAGCAAGTAGATTCACTTTTTATTAAGAATGAAACCCTTCATATTTGTGTTTATTAATGCATAATGGGCCTTGCCATAATCACCAAATGAACTTTTTTTCAAGTGTTTGTTGTTCGAGAAGGGATCCTCTACTCATGTTCAGTCACAATGCTGAATTGAATTATAGAGCATAGGAAGTATTTTCATTTCACAATCTTCATGAAACTATAATTAAATGAAAGAGAGTTTATTTATATTCCATGTTTCCTTCCTCATTTTCATTAATTAGTTGCTTGAATTAGCCATAGCAGTATTTTTTATACTCAATAGTATGTTGTGCAATTTCCATTTCCTTCATTACCACTTTTCCAATTTTTAAATAATCTAACTATAAGCACATATCACTACATTATATCATCAAACTCCAATCAATTTACATAAAATTTCTACATACTTTATTATTAGGTCTTCCACCAAACTGGTCACCCTGTCTAATAAAGTCCACTTAGCTTTAATCCAAAACCTTTCCATATTTGCTATCTATCTATATATATATATATATATATATATATCATACACATATCAAAATACTACCAATGCCATGTCTAACGTTAAAAACACATATCTCTCCTTTTTGGTTTTTAACTAGACACATATATGTATTTACAACACGTGCATATAATATAAAGATATGTCACAGACCTCCAAAGATGTTCAATAATAAAAATATAAGTATCTCACCATAATGGTTTGTTTGGAAACCTATGTGAGATAGCATGTTATTCCCAACCAATGAGTTTCCACGAGCAACTGCACCTGAGTTAAAGCTTCTTTCTTACAAGAATAACAACTTCTTCTATATTCTCTACTAGTATTTTTATAATTATTCACACAATGTTTCCTTAGCAGCACCCTACTTTTAGGGTCTTCAGCCCTTTAATTACCTAGGATTTTTATTTTAATTATGAAAAAGTGTTTCCTCTTTCCGTTGGCATTATGATGTATGTGTTGCACTTGATGGCAACCCACTTGTAGCAAAACAACTCACTTGTATATGGTAACTAGATGAATCTACAGAAGAGATATCAGATGTGACAGAATACATGACAAGAGTGTTTACAGATGTGATGAAATGTAGGGCAGCTTCAAGGAATGAGTTCAAAAATCATCTCACTCAAATGAAAGATCACAGTATAGATGGTAAACAGCAAAGAATTACAAATCAGTCTTCACAGAATGAAGAAAGAGAGGTATATGCAGGGTCACCACTGACCAAGTTGTGTATACACATAGGTTCACTGTATACAAGTCACACATACGTACACATGCACTTTTACGGAAGGAAAAGCACGTATACCCTGGAAAAATAAATTTTTGGTCCAAAGTATTTGGTCCATGGTATTTTTTATCCATGGTATTGGTCCAAGGTATTGGCCAAAGGTATTTGGTCCAAGGTATTGCTCCTAAGTGGTTTTGGTCCATGGTACTGAGAGAGGCCTACAAAATATAAAAGGAGGAGAAGATCATTAGGCCAAGGTGTGCAAGTATCGAATATCTGATGAAGTGTGAGATCTAATATGCAAGTTATTGGCTTATGGTGATGTGCCTGATCTGAACCAAGGACGAACCTTAGCGTTTGATGAATGATAAGATCTAATGATGTATCAAGATCTCAAGGCTTGAAGTGAATTATCTTTATGTGGTTTGATCATGTATCTGAATAACTGGCACATGTTGTAGTCTATCAATATGATGATCTGGGTATGATTGAAGTCTAGAATAGTTGTAATGTTTAAATCATCATTTACAGATCTGTACATAGGTTCACTTTAGAAAAGGAGCATATACACGCCGATTCTGCATATCGAAGCAACGTATACATCATAAATTTGATTTGCAGATCTGTACGTTGGTTCACCTTGAGGAAACCACGTATGTACGCAGGTTCGACACATGCAAGTAGCATATACCTTATAACATATGTTTCAGTTGCTTCTATTTGCTGTTGTAGTGTTCTGGGTTCTGGATTGGGTTCTGGATACTATATTCTATTGACAGCATTCTGAATGATTAGATTGATGGATTGGTTGATTGATTCGGTTGTGGTTGGTTCACAAGGAGATCGGTTGATGCAGATATATTTGAAGATTGATGTTGTTGATGGATCTAGTTAGAAAATTTATGAAATGTGGTCCCTGGAAGAAAAGAGAAGGTTGTAGCCTGCTATAGATAGAAGCTTGTGTGCTGGTATAAGACCGCACTAGTACAAAAATTGTAAATAGAATTCTCTTCTTATTAAAAAAAGATAGAGATGATTGCAGCCGGTGGTTTTCACCCACATTGGGTTTCCACCTTATATCTTGGTGTTCATGTGTGTTACTTATGTGTGATGATTTATTCTATTTTTACTACAGTATCTAATGGATTCCTGATATATTGGTTAAAGTTAAATGCATGATAATTTGGGTAAATCAAAAGATCTGTGCATATATGTTGGTTGCATTAAGTACAATTGCATATACATTCTAGTTCACTAAGTTGAAGTAGCGTATACAAATCAATCTTGAAAATTAACTTATTAATCTGATAATACTAATTCATCCCCCCTCTCAGTATTATTTCCGACAATTGGTATTAGAGTAGGTCCTTTAGAAGAAGCTTGATCGCTTGAAGGAAGATCCATTATCATGAGTAATCAAGAAAGTGGGGGATCCATCAGAACACCAATCTTTGATGGGAGCAACTTTGTTTATTGGAAGGTAAGAACCACAACCTATCTTCAATCCCTTGGAACACATGTCTAGGAAATCGTGGAAGGAGAATATACATTTCCATCAGCAATTCCTACAGATACAGAAGGTAAAAAGAAATATGAAACTGATGCCAAGGCTATGAATACATTATTGGGAAGTCTATCACAATCAGAGTTTGTCAAAGTTATGTAGCTCAAATTAGCCAAAAAAATATCAGACAAAATCGTTCTAAGCTATGAAGGAGACTTTCAGGTAAAACGTGCTAAACTGTAAACTCTCAGAATTCAATATGAAACTCTCAAGATGCACAATGATGAAAGTATAGCTAGTTATTTCTTATGTATAGAAGAGATTGTTAATTGCATGAAGAATCTAGGTGGAGAGATAAAGGAAGTTACCTTAGTTGAAATTTTTTTAAGATCCTTATCTGCCAAATATGAATCAAAAGTATTTGCCATAGAAGAAAAGCAGGATCTACCGAATATTACTATCATACAACTTCACAAAATCTTAACTACCTTTGAGATGAGAAATGGAGGTCCATTAGATATGAGAGAAGTCACATTTAATGCTTCAGCAAAAGGTAAAGAAGAACTCAATGAATCAGGACATATTTTAGAAGAATAAAAGGAAACAAACTTTGTCAAGAAGATTCAAAGGGGTTCCAGAAGATTCAGAGGTAAACTACCTTTGAAATGTTTTTCCTGTGGTAGAGTCGGTCATTATGCTGCCAAATGTCCTCATAAAGATAAATATGATAAAGGAAAGGAATCTGCAAAATGAAATAGAAAAAAAGTGTAAGTAAAAAGAGCTACTATACTTATGAAGATAGCGATAGTTTATCAAATAGTGATGAAGATGAAAATAGTAATGACTATAGACTTTACAAAAGATTTTTCGGCGAAGATCACATGAGACATCATTTGTCGACGCGTTTCGAACCAACCAGTGTGGTTCATCGTCAGGACAAGTTGAAGAAACAGATCCAGCTTAGTAGGTTAAATAGACAGAGCAAAGCCTCCAATGGCTAAAAAGACTAACAACTACTTTTGACTAGGTACCGGGATCAAAAACCCTTTTTACTAAAATGTTACCCTAGGGGGACCAGTCCTTTAAAAAATAATATTATGATAAAAATATTAATAAATAATTTTTTTTTTTATTTAAAATATTAAAAAATAATTAAACAGTGATGTTCATTTAGTAAATAATTCATGATAATAGTTAGTTAAAGATAAATAATTAAAAATTATATCTAAGGGAAAAAATTACTCTAGAGGGGGACCAGTCCTTTAAATAAAAATAATATTATGATAATAGTTAGATAAAAATATTAATAAATAATTAAAATTTTTATTTAAAATATTAAAAATAAATAAACGGTTATGTTCAATTAGTAACTAAAAATAATTCATGATAATAGTTAGTTAAAGAAAAATAATTAAAAATTATAACTAGGGGAAAAATTTTTACTCTAGAGGGACCAATCCCTTAGAATAAAATAATTTTGTGATAATAATAAAAAAAAATTATTAATAAAAATGATAATAGTTAGTAATAATACATGATAATAGTTAGTTAAACATAAATAATTAAAATAATATTTAAGGGAAAAAATTACCCTAGGGGGACCAACCCCTTAAAATAAAATGATTTAATGATAATATTTAGTTAAAAATTATTAATAAATAATTAAAATTTTTATAAGTTAAATTATTAATTAAAAATACTTCATGATAATAGTTAGTTACAAATAAATAATTAAAAATAAGAAGGAATTAAAAACAGGACCATTCTTATATCAATAAATGAATATACAAGATAGAGATGAAAAAATTAAAATGAGTCATCCTAAAAATAATAAAGTAAGTTAAAAATAATAATAATAATAATAATAATAGAATAAAATAAAATAAAAAATACAATACAATAAAATAAAATCAAAATCAAATTCAAATAAACTATAATAATAATAATAAAATAATTCAGAATAATAATAAATAAATAAATACGTTAAAAAAAAAAAAAAAAAGGAAGAAGAAGACTAGGTCGAGAGTGTTGGGACCCAACAACGACTGATTTTCCAACCATCATCTCTATTGAGATTACTCGGCCTCTTTTCAATCTCAAGCGCCTCCCTAAATTTCCAATGATGGAAGTGCGAAACCTTAGCAATAACACTAGCTTCCTCAATACAAACATGATGATGGCTTATGAAGATGATCTTTATGAAGAAATCTCTAAACTCAAAATCTGTTTATAAGAATAGAATATGATTATAGATACCTTGACATACCAACTTGCTGAAAGAGAAAAACACAATGAAAAGCTAGAATGTGAAATTGTGGGTTTATGAAAGGATCTTGAGAAAACAAAAGCTCTCAATTTTAGATTTGCTAAAGGATCAGAAACCTTAAATGAAATTATCAAAGTGTAGCGCTCTCCTCTGATAAAGACAGGTCTTGGATATACTAAAGAAACATCTCAATCACAGATGTCGTCAACCTCCACTAAAAGTAATTTTGATGCAGTAAAGAGCAGTCAACAATTTGACAATCATCAGCAAAGGCATAAAGAAGATCACCAGGTGAATCAGGCTCAATTTACTTCAAGGATGAACAGAAGCCACAATCAACCTCAGGTAAATCGTACTCAATTTTCTTCAAAGATAAATATCAATAGAAACTACTGTCAACAGGTCAGTAGATTCGATAATCATACGTCCCAATACGAGGTAAAATCTAAGAGCCCTCTAACCTCATCCCTTTCCCCCAGAAGAGGGGACTTTCTCACAGGTGATTTAGAGAACTTCTTTAATGGTCAGTGTTTCTCATGTCATAATTTTGGACACAAATCTGCTCAATGTGTTGCTTACAAAACTATCATGACTAGAGAAGCACGAAATCAAAGGAATGTGACAGGGATCAAGAAAATTTCCTATAATAAATTTTCTCTTCTTGAAAATGAAATAGAATGCCCAATTTGTAACAACTTTGGCCATGAATAATTTGAATGCAGGAGTAAATTTTGGCAAAAGGAGCAAACTCCATTAGATCCCAAAATATGGAGAAAGAAAGAACCGTAAACAGAAATATGTGGTATATCCTTGTATGTAGAAGGACAATAAAACCAGTGGTACATCGATAGTGGATGCTCAAAACACATGACAGGTGACAAAGAAAAACTACACTTATATAATGCCTTAGAAAAGGAAAGAGTGTCTCATTTGGAAGCAACACTCCTATTGTGATAAAAGGTAAAGGCTCTGTTTTCCTGAAAGAAAATGTTAAAGCTGGGAATGTTATGTATGTTGATGGCTTGAAACATAACTTGTTGAGCATGATTCAAATGTGTGATCAAGGAAACGAAGTCGTGTTTCGATCAAATGGATGTGTTGTTCGTGAGCTTGATACAAGAGAAACTATGATGAAAGGGATGAGAACTCCAAGCAACCTATACCTACTCAAGGGAGGACAACAACAATGTTATATAAGAAAAAATGATGAAAATTGGCTATGGCATAGAAGATTGGGACATCTAAGCTTTTCTCAAATGAGAAAAGCATGCAGATTCCAGGTTGTTCATGATCTTCTAGATATCAACATTCCTGAAAATACTATATGCAAATCATGTCAATTCATTAATCAAACAAGATTTCACTTCATCGAAAAGGAAGGGTCAGCTAGTAAGCCTCTTGAACTTGTTCATACTAATTTATGTGGACCATCAAGGAAAAAGTCACCTCGTGGAGAAGAATACTTTATATTATTCATTGATGATTTTTCCAGAATGTGTTGGATAGGTCTTCTAAAGCATAAATATGAAGCATTTGAAAAGTTCAAAGCCTTCAAATCTTGGGTTGAAAATGAATCAGATCGCAAAATCAAATGCCTCGGATCTTATCGAGGAGGGGAATTTACCTTGGATGAATTCTTTGACTTTTGTGAACAACATGTAATAAAAAGGTAGTTCTCCAGCACAAGTACTCCTCAACAAAATGGAGTGGTAGAAAGGATGAAAAAAACTATTCAACAAATGGCTTGTGCCATGCTAGATGAAGATGGAACTCCTGCAACCTTTTGCGGTGAAGCTGCATTCACCACCATCACTATTCTCAACCAAGCAAATGTGCGGGTAAACAACACTCAAACTCCACATGAACTTTGGTATGGTAAATCTCCTACTGTAAAATACTTCAAAGTTTTTGGAAGCAAATGTTACATAAAAAGGACTGATGAAAAACTTGGTAAGTTTGAATGCAGAGCAGATGGAGATATTATGCTTTGCTACTCCTCCCCAAGTAAAGGATATAAATGTTACAATAAAATACTTGGGAAAATTATTGAAAGTATTGATGTTGTGGTTGATGAAGCATGCAAAAATTGAAAACAGATAAAAACCAAAAATTATGACAATGAAGAAGATGGGGATCATTTTCCCATATCAAATCACACTGATTTTGAAGAAGAAACCAATGAAGCATTAGAAGAAGAGATAACGATAGAAGAAAAGACTCTGTCTAGGTATGTTTAGAAAAATCATCCAGAAACTCAAATTTTAGGGGGAAAGGGGTAGGTGTGCAGAGTAGAAGAACCATTGCTGAAGCTTCAAGCTATCTAGCATTACTATCTTCCACTGAACCTCAAAATGTAAATGAAGCATGCAGAGATGAATGTTGGGTCAAGGCCATGAATGAAGAACTTGAGCAAATTGAAAATAATAATACTTGGGAATTAGTTCCTAGACCTCATGATAATAATATCATAGGAACTAAATGGATATTTAAAAACAAGCTGAATGAAAATGGAGAAGTTATTAGAAACAAGGCCAGACTTGTTTGTAAAGGATATGCTCAACAAGAAGGTATAGATTTTGAAGAAAAGTTTGCACCTGTTGCTAGACTTGAAGCCATAAGAATGTTTCTTGCTCTTTCTAGTTTTCAAAAATTCAAAGTATAACAAATGGATGTAAAATATGCCTTTCTTAATGGAGACTTAGAAGAAGAAGAAGTCTATGTTGAACAACAAAAAGGATTCATTCTTGGAAATGATGCAAAACTTGTATGAAAACTCAGAAAGCTCTCTATGTTCTAAAATAAACTCCAAGGGCATGGTATTACCGTCTTGACAAATATCTCCACCAATAGGGTTTTTCGAAGGGGTCAGTAGATAGCAATCTATATACAAAGATGGACACTGGTAATTGCTAATAATTGTTGTGTATGTTGATGATATCATTTTTGGAAGCAATGAAGAATCCATGAGTCAGAATTTTTCTTCAGTAATGCAGCAAGAACTTGAAATGTCCTTGCTTGGTGAGCTTACCTATTTTCTTGGTCTATAAGTTCAACAAATACAGATGGTATTTTTCTCTCACAAGCCAAATATCTGAAACAGATCCTGAAAGAGTACGGCATGGAAGATTCTAAACCAATATGTACCCCAATGGTAATAGGATGTAGTCTTAGCTCAAATGAGGAATGAGTAGTAGTACATCAACCAACGTACATATCCATGATTGGTAGTCTGCTTTATCTAACAGGTACCCGACCGGACATCATGCATGTAGTGGGAAGTGTTGGAAGATTCCAAGCAAATCCAAAGGAATCACACCTTCAGGCAATCAAAAGGATCTTCAAATATATTCAAGGAGCCCAGAACTTTTGTTTATGGTATCCTAGAGATAAAGATCTTACACTTCATGCATATACAAATGCAGATTGGGAAGGAAGTATTGATGACAGAAAAAGCACTAGTGGTGGTGCATTCTATATGGGTTCTAGGCTAGTGTCTTGGTTCAGCAATAAACAAAGTTCAATTGCATTATCTACAGCTGAAGCAGAATATGTGGCTGCTGCATCTTGCTGCACACAACTACTTTGGATGATGGAAACCTTGCAAGACATTCAAATCACATGTACTCCACCCATCTCCATTCTATGTGATAATACAAGTGTCATCAGTATCTCAATGAATCCAGTCATGCACTCCAAGACCAAGCACATACCCATCAAATATCATTTCCTACATGAACAAGTGTTTGAGCAAAAGTTCAAATTGGAGTATGTTCCCTCGAAAGAACAGGTTGCTGATATATTAACTAAACCACTGCCTAGAGAGACATTTGAATATCTTAGACAAAAGTTGGGAGTAGTTTCTGCATCATCCTGCTGTTAAATCCTATCTTTTAGAGAAAGGTGGTTATATGTGAGTTTCATGAAGCATAGTCGTGTACATACACTAGTTTCTATGGGCACATTCATGTATATGTTGGTTTGAAGAAAAGAAGTGGGCCGGACTTAAGAAAAATGGGTCTGATATGGTTCTGTCAATTATCTACTTTGTTTGATGATGGTTTCAATTTGCTGATATATTGGTCCTCGTAGTGTTGTTGATCACTTGATGTATATCTGATGATGGTGTTGCTTTGATATCTCTTACTGAAATATGCAATGATCAGATCTGATAGTGAACAGGTGGAATAGGTTCAGGGGGAGAACATGGTTGATGATATTTTGGGAACTAATACAAGTTCTTGATGTTGCTAACTAATGCTTATGGTGTAGATCATATATGGTAGTTGCTGATGACTATCATGGTCTTGTTTAGGTCTTTGGTCTTTGTTCAAAATGTCATGTATATCTTTTGAAGACTTGTGAGTCCTATGATGTAATTTGTAACCCCACCATGCATGGACGAATGATGTAATGTTTCACGTTTTTGACATGTATAAACAATTGATATATTCCCACTTGCTTGCGTGGATGAGTCAAATTTGGTATATTCCAACTTGGTTGGGAGATGGATGTATGTATGAGTCATCGGTGATAGGAAGGTCATTTGTGATGTATGTATAGAGTCATGTTCTTATTTTAGAACATCTTTTTCCAGACTTTGCTTATGCTCAGGGGGAGCATGGACTTGATCATGGGAGCTCAATCAGCACACTTCAACATATCAAAGAATTCAACATGCACTTAAGGGGAGCATGACCCTTTTCCCTTGATGTCAAAGGGGGAGAGTGACTTGGTGTGGTTGTTGCCATCAAGTCCAAAGGGGGAGATTGTTGGCATTATGATGTATGTGTTGTACTTGATGGAAACCCACTTGTAGCAGAACAACTCACTTGTATATGGTAACTAGATGAATCTACAGAAGAGATATCAGATGTGACAGAATGCATGACAGGAGTGTTTACATATGTGATAAAATGTAGGGCATCTTCAAGGAATCAATTTAGAAAGGAACTCACTCAGATGAAAGATCACAGTATAGCAGGTAAGATTAGTCTTCATAGAATGAAGAAAGAGAGGTATACGCAGGTTCACCACTGACCAAGTTGCATATACACACAGGTTCACTGTATACAAGTCGTGTATACATACACACGCACTTTTATAGAAGGAAAAGCATATATACCTTGGAAAAATAAATTGTTGGTCAGAAGTATTTAGTCCATGGTATTTTTGATCCATGGTATTGGTCCAAGGTATCGGGTCCAAGGTATTGACCCAAGGTATTTGGTCCAAGGTATTGGTCATAAGTGGTTTTGGTCCATGGTACTGAGAGAGGCCTACAAACTATAAAAGGAGTAGAATATCATTAGGCCAAGGTGTGCAAGTATCGATTATCTAATGTGAGATCTAATATGCAAGTTATTGGCTTATGGTGCTATGCTTGATCTGAACCAAGGATGAACCTTACCATTTGATGAAGGATAAGATCTAATGATGTATTAGGATCTCAAGACTTGAAGTGAACTATCTTTATGTGGTTTGATCATGTATCTGAATAAATAGTGCATGTTGTAGTCTATAAATATGATGATATGGGTATAACTGAATTCTGGAATAGTAGTAATGTTTAAATCATCATTTACAGATCTATACACAGGTTCACTTTAGAAAAGGAGTGTATACACCTTGGTTCTGCATCTCAAAGTAGCGTATACATCATAAATTTGATTTGCATATTTGTATGCTGGTTCACCTTGAGGAAAGCGTGTATGCACGTAGATTCGACACATGCAAGTAGCGTATACCTTATAAAATACGTTTTAGTTGCTTTTTTTTGTTGTTGCAATGTTCTAGGTTCTAGATTGGGTTTATGTTACTGTATTCTGCTGATTGTATTCTGAATGATTAGATTAATGGATTGATTGATTGATTTGGTTGTAGTTGGTTCAAAAGGAGATTGGTTGATGTAGATATATTTAAAGATTGATGTTGTTGATGGATCCAGTTTGAAAATTTATGAAACGTGGTCCCTGGAAGAAAAGAGAAGGTTGTAGCCTTCTACAAGTAGAAGCATGCGTACTGGTATAAGACTGCACCAGTACAAAAATTGTAAACAGAATTCTATTATTATTGAAAAAAGACAGAGATGATTGCAGTAGGTGGTTTTCACCCACATTGGGTTTCCACCTTATATCTTGGTGTTCATGTGTGTTACTTATGTGTGATGCTTTATTCTATTTTTACTGCACTTTCTAATGAATTCCTGATATACTAGTTAAAATTCAATGCATGATAATTTGGGTAAATTGAAATATCATTGCATATACACTAGTTTCATTAAGTACAATTGCGTAGACATTCTAGTTCACTAAGCTAAAGTAGTGTATACAAATTAGTTTTGAAAATTAAATTATTGATTTGATAATACTGATTCACCCCCCCTCTCAGTATTATTTCTAACACTTTCTTCTAAAGAACATCTTTCTCTCCCGCTGTGCTTTTTTTTTTCTTTTCACATGACTTATCATTTCTGTGTAGCTAAGTTCTGATCTTTACTTAGCATAATATTTGTCTCCCATTATGCTATTACGGAAATAACAATTTTCTCCTAGGATTTTTATGAGAATGTTTAAGAAGGTCTAGCATGTGGACTTAATCACTTAAATATTTTCTTGCATACAAATAAGTCTCTATTACTCATGTGCTCTTTCCCATAGTTTCTCAAAATAAAATCATTTATTCCTAATATAAAATTTAATTACATAATTAGCTAATTCCAATTCTGGCCTCCACAATGATTGTGTTCAAACAATAATCGTAATAGTCTAAAAATAGTCATGTCCTTTTTAAAAATAAATCACATGGGTATCACAGTCCCTGCCTCATAGTGATTGAAAATAAAGCTAGACTCACTACAACGTGGGTATGATGTCGGGCATCAAACTTGACTTAGCACAAGGTGGGGTTGATGTAGGGCATCAAGAACTGACCAATCATTAGGGGATTTTTGAGGTCTAAAATGTGCCTTCTAACAAAAATGTACAACCAAAAAAGCATTATAATAACCAATAGGATTCAAGATGATGATTTAAACTCGTATTTTAAAATTATATCCCTAAGATTTTAGTCAAATTTCGAGCGAGAGTACTCATTAGATGCAGAATTTAACTCCTCATCCAAGAAGTATGCATGTTGCATACTTTTTATGGACCCTGTTACACGAAAAATCAGAAATACATGAAAAAATGTGATTGCAATCACTTTTTTCATGTATTTCTCAATTTTCGTATCGAATGGTCCATCAAAAGTATGCAACATGGGTAATCCTTGGATGAGGAATCAAATTATGCATCCAACAAGTGCTTCCACTCGAAATTTGAGTAAACCGATAGGGAGATAAGTTGAAAATACGACTTGAAAAAATAGTTTTTTTTTTTTTTTTCCCTCTAAAATTTGATGATGTAATCAAATATTATTTTATTATTTACACTATTATTTTATAATTTCCATATGAGGCCCATTTTAGATCTCAAAACTCCACTAATGCACCCCCAATCCACACTTGTCAAAAGTTATATTTATTTTTTATTTGTTGATTATGTTTTCTAAACTTTTAAATTTTAAATTGCATTTTATTTTTTGGGGGTGCGGGTTAAGTTTTTTTAATGTTTTGTTTTATTATTTTATTTTTCTTTCATTTAATTTTTTTTAATTAAATTTATTTTCCTGAAATAAACTTTTATTTTTTCAATTATGCATTATATTTTTTATTTTTTTAATTTACTTTGTTTAATATTTTTAAGGTTTATTATATTTTTAAAATAATTTGGTTTCCTTTCTATGGATAAAAAGGGGTTTTTTCGCCAAAGATGGTTTTGTGGTAGCCATGGGGCATTTTGAGGTAGTAGTTGATTCTGTATTTGGACCTAAAGAGACCATATTAAATGGTTTCATGACCCATGTAAACATAAGTAGATAAAAGCCCACCACCATGTCCTTATTTTCATAAATTCAAAGGATCTTAGCTTGAGTGGTTTGGTGAACAATTTGTTTCACCAGTTGTATGGGTTTAAGTCTTTGGAGACATGTTGTAACTTATTTGTTTCTGGCATTTACGAAATAGTTGTACTTGCGTAATGGTCGCAGTTGATCTTTCAAAGTTACTAATTCACCAAAAAAATGTGTCCTAGATTAAAAAAGGAAAAAGAAAAAAAGAAAGGTGTTTTTCATTTTTATGTATAATAGAGAAGTGTTTTTCTCTTTTTTTGATAAAACGTTTTTCTCTTGAAAAAAATATTTTTCCTTAATTTTTTTCTTAATTTAAATTACCTTTTTAAACCATAACAATAATCTTCATATTAAGTGAAAATCTTCATTTGAAGCACAAATGTTACATCAAGATGTTGAAAATACTAGGTAGCAGACCTAAACCAAAGAGATATTCCATGTTTCCAATGTCCATAAAATGTGAAACTATTACTAAGTCACAATTAACATACGTATAAGTAAAAACTCTCCAAAATACTCCTAATATTTTACAATCTTTAACAAGCATACTACTTTACAGAATAAGGAGGGGTGGGATAACCATGGGCTTACCCATCTCCATGATAGGGGCCTTTTCATTGAGGTCAGGGATAATAAACTTGATTTAAATACTTTGACTAAAAATAATTGTAATTCCTCCATTTGTTAATGTATACATGAGAGCTCATCCACGGATATCTATATTTTATTTTGATTGTCAATAAAAACCCTAACGGTCACTATGATACTAGAAACCAATTTACTATGTTTTCATTGAAGAACATGGATCTCGTCTTATATTGGGTGCATGCAATCCAACAATTATTACTAAGGAAATATTGAGCTTGACATTGTTGTCGCTGCTACAACACCCTCCAAGATGTTAGCCTACATCCAAATTTTATAGCCTACTTTGACATTACAGGTTGTCGTTTCTAGTGGTAAGAGTCATCCCATGTAAATCCTTTTAACTTTTTTAGTCGCTTTGGGTAAGAAACAAAAGTGTCATCTTTTCACATGGAAGTGTTGTACATTATTAAATTAGAGTTCTAGTCTATTTGAAGAGGCAACATAGGCACCAATGGATCATACTTACCATGTAAACATGAACTAGACTCACTCCCACAGTTTTATACATTGCCATACTAATTTCTTCAATGTCATCGCAAAGTATATCTTAAGTGTCGCACTTGGAGGAGATTGTTGTTTATCCATTGTATTAAGGGTATGATGTTGTTTCTATGTGTTGATTATTCTATGTTGTGTATTCGATGGTTTTGAGTGTGTGATCATGTTCAGTTCCAACCTTTCTTTCGTATTTGTCTCATTGATCCCACACTTAGTCAAATTATGGAATATTTCATTCTAGACAAACCTAAGCTCATTTTTCCCCTCTAAACTGTGAATTGTGTAGTTACAAGCCTAAGCGTGTATTCCTTGCCTCCTAAAACTATGCAATGCCAATATGTAGTCTATCTCCCTCGCTCCTTGAACTGTGTAATTACGCAATCCAAGTGCCTAATATCCATCCAAAACTATGCATTACGAAGTTACAGTACGAAATATTGTCTTGTTGTGGCCCTTAATTGTACAATCTTGCATTTGAACCCTCTAGAATTGAGCATTTCACAATTGCAAGCCTCAGTCCCTTACTCTTATCCTCTGAAACTGTGCACTATGAAATCCCTAATCCTTCATCCTAATTCAATACTAAGTTCTTGACCAATTAGTGATTCTCACGAAGAAAGTTAGACTAGGATATTTTTTGGCTGATGTCATCTTGTCATGAGTGGATTTATCTTGCAGGTACTATATCTTGACATGATAGGATGATGATAAGAGAACAGGAGAAGGAGACTAAGCTAGAAGCCACTTGGGAAGTTGTAAAGAGAAGATGAAGATTGGACAAAGGAGATGAAAGGACACTAGATCACCACAAAATCTAGAAGATCGGCATCACAGTGAAGACTCCTTCTCTTCAAGCCTCTTGGAGGAGGAAGAGGAAGATCGTGCAACATATTTCATGAAGACACAAAGATAGTAGGAAGACAAAAATCTTGACATTGACACATCATCAACAAGTCCATGTTGTAGGTTTTAACCCCATACATAAATTACCTGCATACGAATTCTAAAACACATAAAATAAACAATGCGAGAGCATAATACATAAAGCACATATACACAGAGATTTTCCCCTGGAACCTAAAACCGGGACTACCAGCTTGATTTTTCATTATGTTCCTTTCAATGTTGCAATACATATTTATACATGCCAAAGCATCCAAAACCATGGACCGAAAACCATCATGTCCAAAATCACATGCGAAAAATTATGCACAAAACCATCAGTAGGTCCACCCAACCTAACATAGTGTCCAAAACCAAAATTTTCCGAGGTGCTACCTGGGACCCCATAGAGTGGGGTTACCTACACCCCTCAAACCCCATGTGACTCCCCTCGCTACGCAATCCGCACAATGAAAGGGGCAGCTCCGTCCCCCTTTTAACCCCCCGGTTAACTACGCAAGCTAGTTGTGGAAAGAATGTAACACAACCAAACACATGTCATTAGTGTCAAGTCATGTCTTGTAAAAATGTCATCCCAAGAGTCCTATGAGTCACCATGTGCCACATAATTTTTGGATGTAATTATATAATTTCAATAAAGGAGAAATTTAAACTAAAGCGGAAGTCCAAGGGTCACCTATAGAATGTTAAATTTCATGTGGAAGTCAAAGAGTCTCATGAGGATTCAAAATTCATATGGAAGAAAAAAGAGTCATGAGGGGAGTTCAAGAGTCACAAGAGAGGTCGAGAGTCACCTCATTTGTTATATATACACCCTCATAGCTCAAGCAAAGAATTTTTCACCTTGGCTTCTCCTACCAGGCATTACAGAGGAACATAGTTCTTTTGGAGAGTTGGTGGTGACTCTAATGCTCTACTATTGGAGATAGTGGTGTTCATTTGATCAATGTATCTTTGAAAATTCACCTAATACTTGAAGCTCATTGAGCTGACACACTTTCATGTGTGTATCACAAATGTTGTAACACTATTCCTTGAATGTTTAAGGTATATGTTGTTGTTATTTCGTGCTAAAGAAATTGAACTACTTTAGTGTATTTGGTGCTTATATTGTTGAATGTGTGTTGTTCTTATTTTAACGTTTGTCACTTATATGTGAACTAACTCACTAATTTATTAATGATTCTCTCATATATATGGTCATGTGTCCTTATTATATTAGTACTATTACTCTTCTTTTAAAGGCTCACTTCATTTCCCTCTAGTGAAAGAACCTTTATACATTCTACAACTGAACATTTCACAAAACATACTCCCTTGTTCCTTCAAAATTACATGTAACTTACTCTCTTGTACTAACTATTGTAGCCAAGGAAAATCCTTAATAAAATGGAAATAATGAATTATTTATAGAAGTTATCCCATACCAAATAGTGCGATTTCTAATTATGAATTCACATCAGGGAGACCCCCTTGCATGTCGATTAGTTCCAGCACTGTAAACATTTTGGAGGTAGAAGGATGGAAGCCACCTTTCTTTGGTTGATAGATCACCACATATTAACAATAAAAATTTGATGCAAAGCAGTAATGCTCTAATTTCCACACTAACTCATACTCCTGAGAGAGAGGAAACTTCTCATCCTAGTTCAGGGTAAGATTTTGAAGTTACTTATGATCATCTTTGAGAAATCTAACCTATTACTCGTCAATTTGAAAGAGCTCTTGGTCTATTCCATGTTTCTACTATTATACCTCATACACATATAAAGAAATAAACAAAACATGATGGTGTATTCCTTTATGTGGTGGAAGATTTGGTTATTTCAACTCCTGAAGAGTTAGTTGATCCTAGGGAAATCTCAAATCAGCAAGGGCAACTTCTGCCTAATGAGGAGGATTTGCAAAGTGAAGGGGAGGATTTTCAATTTTATGACGAGAAACATCATTCTTATAATGAATAATTTAACGATGAAGGATAACGATATTTAGACTCACAAGAAGAGGAGGATGAAAGAGAAGAAGACACGACTGATGTAGACTTGGATTGGATGTTCTCTTCTAGTTAATCTTCATAAAATGTTGAAACATGTGGAATTTTTTTTTTTCAAAGTTCGATCCAAATAAGAAGAATAAGGATGAAGATGATATTAATGATTTCTACATGCATTGATGAATTCTTGAGGTAAATTTTGATGGTGTTGCTTGTAGACTCTTTCCATACAATTTAGAAGGTAGAGCATCAATATGGTATCACAGTCTTAGTACAAATTCAATCCATAGTTGGAGGGAGTTTAAGAAGATTTTTGTGAAAAAGCATTATGATGATAAGACCATGGAAAATTTTAAGGATGAAAATTTTTCTTGAAGTTTAAAAACATTGGCAAATGTCACTAATCCCTAATATGAAAAATGTAAAATGTTTATTGATATATTTGTAAAATTATTCAAATTTATAATGATTTTATATATAGTATCTATATAATGTTGGCACTTTTTAAGGTAAAATAATTTTATATTCTAAATTTTTGGCAAATCCTCTTTGATAAAATTGGAAATTGACGAATCTTTTTTGTGCAAAAGTCATGGAAAATTAGCCCACTGGGTGAACATTAGCCCCTAAAATTTTCCATCGATAAAAATCTTGCCATGTTATTAAAAGAACTCAAGAATATCAAAATGGGGGACAATGAAAAAAAAAAAAATTTAACTAAATATTTACTCATTTGTTGAACAAACTCCCCACATATGTGTAATCTCATGATTCCATTGCGAAATATTATTATACAGTTGCCTTGAAAACTACATTTTTGTGTTCCTTAAAAGAGTTGTAAAGTAGACTTTGGCTTTAATCTTTGCAAAAGTCCTTGCTTCTGAAAAGGATTTGTGTTCTATTGGAGTCAATTGAATACCTTGATGATGCTAGAGACTCCCATGAAAATGGTAAGAAAACCTAAGCCTGTTTCGACAAAGGTAAATAAAAAGAGTCTTTTGATATGGAAATCTTGACCAAGTCTTTGAAGTTTCTTACAAATGAATTATATAAATTAAAGAGGAGGTCAAGTGAAGAAAACAAAAAGAGAAAGTTATCTAAGCCACCTTTATTGAAAAATAATAACAACTCTCAATCAACTAAATATGCTCAGAGCTCTACTTTAGTGTTTAATGTTGAAAGTTGGGGAATGGATAACTACTGCACTTTCCATTAGGAGAAGAATTTAGAGAAAAAATGTTCCAAATGGAATCATAATATTACTGCTATGATGACCAACTTTGTAGATACCTTTCTAGAAAATGAACAACTTGAGTAGAGTGAATAAGAAAATGAACCTATGGTAGTTGAGGAAATATTGGGTGTTCGACACTCAGTTAATGCATTTCACGTCATATACAACACTAAAAAACAAAGTGTCGATGAACCCCCAGTGAGTGAATCTCCTCCCAAGCAAACAAATGGTGATTATAATGTGAGGAGAAAATGACCTATCTCTATGCAATAGCTCAAGAAGAAGTTGTTGAGAAGAATTATTCCACCCTCTAATTTAGCTCAAAATTCACAGAAAAAGTATGGAAGTGCTCCCTCTTATTAGAAGACTTCCTCCAAAAACAAGAACAAGTCCACCACTCCTAAAGCTCCAAACAAGGTTACACCACCTTATACATTTGAAAAACTCATTAAGAATGAAAGAATTGATTACAAAATTGTTGAAGACATGAAAATATCTTGTGCCAACATTTCAATCTCTTATCTTGCCAAGATAAGAGGACAAAGAGAACTAATTATCCAATCTCTCTCATATCACTCTTCGATAGGGAATTTTCTGCTTCTCAAGTTATGTCTAGTAACTCTCATGACGTCATCGAGTCTGTAGTGAATGTTCTCAATATAAATTATAACATTATTTTCCCCACATTTATTTTAACATATTAAATCTTTAATTATAATTTCCATAATTTCTTGGTTGATTCTTGTGCATCCACAAATGTCATGTATTATTTATTTCCAAGAAAATTAATTCTAAATGGGATACGACCAATGCCCAAATTATACAACTAGACATGTCATTAGTCTAGGAGATTGGTCAACTTAAAAATGCCGTCATTCACTTTTATTCATACCATATAGTTCACGAGTGGATAAATATTGTTATTGTGGAAATTCTCGAAGCCCATGCTTTACTTTCGAGCATAGTTTTGTCCAAGAAGTTGCAAGGATATTTCTCAATTGACTAGACACATTATGGCTTACACATAAGGGAATAGACAATATGATTTTTCAATTGACTTCAGGGAAACAATGAGCCAATTCAATTTGCATATGTTATTTTCAGAAATTGTTTTCTGGAAATAGATCACAAATTTTAGTTGGCACAACCTTCATGCATCCCACCAAATACACAGTTGGAACTCCTTCCCCAAAATCTAAATGGTGCAAATAAATCTTGTACAATAGATGCAAATAACATTAATGTAGGTCATAAATCGTGTACTACTAGAATTTGGATATTATATTTCGATGTTTCGAAGATGCAAGAGGGTTCTAGAGTTGGATGTATTTTAATAGAATCAAAACATAATAAACACTTGTTCTCTTATTGTTTGGAATTTGAGTGCACTAAAAATGTTGTTGAATATGAAGAGCTCATTATGGGTTTAAAAAAAAGAAATAGGTGACCTAAAAATTGTTACATGCCAGGTATGAAATATAATACATTGTGTGTCACCTAATCTTAGAAATGATCAACAAGAGGCATGGCATTTAATTTCACATTTCCAAGATTTCAATATTAATTTTGTTCCTCAAATTCATAATTATGTTTTCGATACATTAGTGAATGTTGCTACTAGGTTTTCACATTTAAAGGTTAGATTTTCAATTGAAATTATTTATAGGCCATCCATGATGAACAATATTATTAATTTTCATGTTTTTAATGACAATCAATAAATACTAGACTTTATGGAGAATTTTTATGTGTTCAAAGATGTAGCCATCCATGAGGATGATCATGAGAAATCATTGCAGGGATCAACTCAATAAAATAAAGGAAACACCATGCCCAAAGGTGTGGTATCTTTGGAAAAGTTGTATGACTTGCAAAATTGCTTCAATGGTCTAGTTAATGAAAATACTCACAATTCCACTCTATCACATGAAAAAGTTAATATTTATACAAAAGAGGATATGAAGTATGTAGATCTTGGTACTTGTTGCACACCTGAATAGTGGGAAGCTTTTATTCGCCTATTTAAACAATATTGAGATGTGTTCACATGGACTTAATATGACCTAAACACTTATGACATGTGAATAATCCAGCATGTGATTCCCAACAGAGAAGGGGCAAAGCATTTTTAGTAGAAACTGAGGAAAGATCACCCTACGCTTGAAACCCTCATTTAGAAAGAACTCAGAAAATTGTTGGATGCTTGGATCATATTTAAAGTTCTTCATTCGACATGGGTCTCTAATCCAGTTATGGAAAGGAAGAAATCCAAGGAGATACATTTGTGTGTTGATTTTGCCAATCTGAACTGAGTTTTGGACAAACATAACTACCCCATACTATCGATGGAAAACATTCCACAAAAATTATTGGGGTCGGAGATGTTCTCATTGCTACATGATTTTTCTACCTATAACCACGTTTTAGCAATGGAAAATAATAGACACAAGGCCACTCCCAAGACCAAGTGGGTCATTTTTTCATTCAAATGAATGTGTTATGGACTTGTCAACACAGGAGATACATTCTAATGAGCTATGTGCATCACAATAAATTGTTTGATTAGAAAAAGTATTGTGGTTTACTTGGATGATTTGACAATATTTTAAAAAGAAAAGATTTCATCACTTGCGTCATCCTAGGCATATTTTTGAGTGATGTCACAAATATAGTATGTCTTTAACTTTTAAGAAAAGAATTTTCAGAGTGTCTGAGGGAAATATCTTGGGACATATTATCACAAAGAGTGGGATTAAGATGGACCCATAATGGGTCAAAGCTATCACTCAGATTCCATCTCCGGTGAACAAAAAAGCTATGCAATCCTTCCTAGGGAAAATTGATTTCCTTCGGAATTCCATCTTTGATTATGTACAAATAGTGAATTCATTACAAAACATGATCAAGAAGGATGCTACTTTTAAGTGGGATAAAAGGTAAAAGGATTCCTTCACCTGTAACAAGCAAGAAATCGCAAAATATCTGACATTATATACTCCAAATTTCAGAAAATATTTCATGATGTATACTTTTTCTTAAGATACATCTCTTGTAGCCATTCTCACGCAAAAGGATGTTCAAGGTAATGACCAACCCATATCTTTCATGTGTGTTGTCTGGAAAGTACCTAAGATAAACTACCCCACCATTGATAAATAAGTGTAGGCAATATATAAGGCAATGAAACATTGCAAGCCCTACCTTTTGAAGAATCACACCATCACCTATGTACCTCACCGAGTGGTCATATTATTATTTTTTCAAAAAGAGATGGGTGAAATAAGGGCGAACTGGATTACAATATTGTAAGAGTATGGTCTTGAATTAAAGCTAGTTCACACTATAAAAGGCTATGGTCTATGCCAGCTTGCAGCATAAGCAGCTAAAACACTAGAAAAAGAATCTTTTGGGCACTGGGAGAAGGAAATTAAAATGTATAACATTGAAAAATCCATCCCCACTGACGTATCCACTTCTTGGCAAACAAATGTGTGGTAATATCTTGAGCATGATACTTTTCCCTCACACTTGTCATCATGAAAAAAGAGGGTTATTTAGCTTAAATCCCTATCATATCAATTAGTACATGGAGTGTTCTTTCCAAAGCACCATAATGGGGTCCTACTAAAATTTTTGGAGGAACCTAATTCAGAAAGGGTATTACGATATCTCTATGATAGACTAGTCAGTGGACATTACATGGGTGATACTACTGTGGAAAAGGTCATGTGGGCCGGCTACTATTCGGCCACACTTTTAAGCGATGCTCATGCTTATGCCTGCAAGTTTTCATTTTGTCAGAAATGTGTTGGTTGTGATAGAAAGTTAGTTATGCCATTGCAGCCCATTGTTGTAGAATAATATTTTCAACAATGGGGATTGGAAGTCATTGGAGAAATATTTCACACTCAGTTCCTCTCAAACAAGTGAATGAATAGGATGTCATCAATTTCTTTGAGAAGAACATCAACATTAGGTTAGGCGTTCCTATCTCATTTTTTTTTATAATTCATCTTATTTCCCATCGCTTAAACTTTAAAATTTTGCATTATAAAATGGCATTGTTTGAAACATTCATCTAACTATTATCCATAGGGTAACCATCTTACTGAGTCAACCAATAAAAATATGGTCTACATTATCAAGAAAATTGTTTACTCTGAACAAACATACTAACACAATGCTTTCGTGAATGTTTATTGAGTGACCTTGTTACGCCTAAACCCTCTCTCAAAACTTCTCCTTAATTTTTTGTCTATGGGAAAGAAGCCATCCTACCTCTGAATGTATACCCATAAATCCTTCAACTTTCTCAATAATCACGGGGTAGGCCTTGCCTTTTGGTTCAAAGTAGGGTAAACACTCTTTTAAAGATACAGGAAGAATAAAGGAAAGATAAAGAAAACTTTTCCATTCCTCAAATTAGTATAAAGCGATGGTTTGATAAGGAAGTAAGGAATAGTGAATTTAATGTGGGAGACCTAGTATTGAAGTGGGATAAATTCTAGTCCCTATGGATCAAACCATATGTTTTTCATGACAAGCTTGGCCACCAAACTTATAATCTTCAATCCTTAGATGGGAAGATGGATTATCTTCCTATAAATGGCCAATACCTTAAACAATATTTTCAATAGTAGTGTAGTGTTTTCTCCCTACCTGATGTACATATTTCTTTTCTTATGTTTAGTTTGTCTATTTTTTCACGTTATGTTCAATAATTTTTGTTGTCTTTTGTTTTTTCCTAATGAATAAAACCTTATGTGAAAATTTTTTGTTTGGTTCCAAAGAATGTGGAAAAATTAAAAGGTCTTATGGCACTACAACACTTGGCTAACCTTTATTCCTTCTTTTGTATATTGGCCCATATATTTTGGTCAACGATGTTTCCAAGGAAAATACTATAACAACCCTGGTAAAAATTCCATGTAATAAAATTTAATAAAAGAAAAATAATATAAACGTCATGGGACACGTATTCGAAGATGAATGTTTGGAAAAGCATCCTAGTGGGTGTTCATTTCAGTTAATATGGCTAAATGAAATTCGAAAAGGCAATGGAAAAGGATTTGGAAATGTAAGAGGCATTAATTGATATTTTATTTATTAAAATAAAGGAAATTAGGAGAAAAGTAAGGTGAAAGGTGACAGGCTAAATGTGAGGAGGATATTGAAGGAAAATAATGGAAAATGAGGAAATCAAAGGCCTTATTAGTAAAAATGCTTCTAAGGATCAATTCACAAGCTTTCGTTAGTTCTATGGTGGATCTCTCTCTCTCTCTCTCTCTCTCTCTCTTACACTCTTGGGCACTTAGATTTTTCTTGGAGCACTTCAACATTGGATCAAGAAGATCAAAGGAAGGAAAAATAAGGAAACAAGAAGCAAAGATCCAACAAGGAAGAGCAGGATCAAGAAAATACAACAGGATTACTTGTAGGTATCGATTTGCATGTGTGGTTTCCTTACTAGATTTGGAATGCATGGTATATGAATGTGTGTATTTGGCTCTACTAATGTCATTGGCATGGGTTTTGATAGGTGTGATAGTGTTCTTCAACCTTGCCTTGCCATTTTTGGATAGTCATGGTGTGATGGGTTCTCTTATATTTGGTTAAGATAGCTTATCGGATGGTTTTGAAATTGAGTGAAGTGGCATCTGAAAGAAATAACACAAGGCCTAGGAATCCCTAGACCACAATAGGTGGGATTACAGTAAAGCCAAATTTTTTGTGCCTTGGTGGTCCTAGGAATCATTACCAGTGAATGATGGGATATATGGTAAAGACTAGAGGTGTGTGACCTCGATTAGGCCTAGGAATACTCAATTGGTGAATAGAATGGTATATGGTAAATCCTGGAGGGTGGAGTGTTGATTAAGGTTGGGAATCCTCTACCGTTGTATGGCAGGATATACGATAAAGCCTATATACTAGGAGATAGGAAAATTCCTCACAGTGTAGGTGGAGAAATCTGGTGGAATCCATGGTTGTTTAGGGCCTAGTGATATGGTGGGGATTGAGGTAAAGCCTAAGGAAACCTGTTTCGGTTTGGTTTTGAGTCCCACTTTCATGCTTAGAATATGGCACAAGGGTCATTGGCTGAAAGAAATATATGGTTCAGCCAATATATGGTATGGTGATTCATGGATGTCCTAAACCTAGTTGGTTTTTGTATTCATTAATAAGAGCTCCTTCTCTTTGGTATTTCATGTGTAAATGTATTGCATTATATGTTAATGTTATGACTATTATATCCTTGTTATTTCTATCGATTCTATGTTGGTTATGAGTATGTTTTGTGACATACTTGATGTGTACCTTCCATCATTTTTTTATTATTAATTGAAAGTACAATGAATAAATTACCTAATAGATTATAATCCAACTATTATGATATGGAAACACTGCTTCCTTATGAATCTCAAATAAGTATGAGAACCCTATGCTCAAATTTGTTGTTATAACTTGTAGATTTCATATTTGTGACATGTTTGAAGAAATTCCTGTTATGTATAGTAGGGGTCCATTCAAGTCCTTACTCAAGTGTTTTCATTAGTACCTTTTTTCAATCTCATTTATCATTCATTAAAGTTTCATGAAGTTATGGGCAGTGGCCTGAGACTTGCCCCTTAAAAAGTGGCGCAAAATTTGGGGTCACGTTGAAAAGTGTAACTAGGTTCGGTGTGCATAATGACAAGTGTAATTGTGATTTTTATGTAATTGATGTAAATAATAAAAATAAAATGATTGTATGTTTGAATCATGGGTTTTAGGATCAAGATATTTTAGTTTTAGCTAAGGCTCCTATTGAGATCCCTTAGGGATATTGTCATCTAGCCATAAAATTCTAAATAGTCATTCTCATGAAGGCATGTTACACATTATAAAGAGTCATATTTGTCTTTATAGGTAACCTTATAGGACCTTTTCACTAGCCCTTACTCAAGCCGGCCTTCAATGGAAGGATTATTCTAGAAAAGGGAATAATTTCGGCTTACTTCGAGATCATGTCGGCCTAAAGGACATGGACAAACAAGTATATGCATGGCATCATTTGAAGGAAATCATTTCGATGAAGAAAGTCTGGAACAAAAAGTGTGCATAACATTTTAGAAAGAGCCTTTAAGCTAGTGATGAAGGAAGGAAGGATAGTAAAGGATAGGTTCATCATTGGAGGACTATTTTTGGGCCAGATTACCCACACATGTGTGAGAAATTGTATGTCCAAAGTTGGAAGGGATACACCTAAGTTTTGTAAACATACAAGAGTTATCAAGTTTGGGAAACAACTTCACTCAACGAAGCTGAGTAATGAAGTGAAAGGAGTCTCCCTCTGGAGGAGACTATCCAAGGAGTGAAAAATCATATAGGGTTTCTATTACAGACCTATAAGAAGAAGTCATGAATCTGAAGAAAGCCAAGGAGAGGAAGAGGAAGAGCAGGTTTGAATAGGAGGCTAGTGACTTGATATTTGGAGGAATCTGGAGTGAAGGGTCTTTATCGTGGACTTGGTATTCATTAATTAAAGGTTGTATAAGAATAATTTCGTTTGGGTTTTCCTCTAACAGAGTGGGAGCTTTTGGCCCTGGATGAAAAGCCTATATGTTTTGTCTCTTATATATTTATTGGTCATGACTTAATAATTGTCTTGATAAAAAGAACACAATAATAACTCCATTAGAGAAGATCACAATCAAGAAGTAAAAAGACTATCACAAGAAATTATCATAAGTAGAGAAATCAGGTAACTATTGATGCACTAGATTTCTCAACATGGTATCAGATCTAAGTTGCTGAAGTCAAGGAGGGGCATTTATTCCAGGAGAGACACAAGGATCGAGTTTTAAGAAAATGATCAAAGTGAGACAAAGAATACTAAAGCGAGAGTTCAAGATCTACATCATACAAAAATACTAGATCATAGAAATTTAGTTCAACAAGAATATTGGAATCATCATCAAGGAGGAAGTAGAAGGAAAAACCAAAACCCTTTCTGAGATCATCACTCATCCATCATCTAAGGAGCGTAAGATTTTTCAATGAACAAGAAAGGCTAGATCGAAGAACATTGTCATCATCTTCAAAAGGGTTTGTGAAGTAAAACTCTCTCTCATTAAAGTGATCTCTCTCAAAGATATCTATAGGTTTTAACCCCTTAAATAAATTACCTACATACGAATTATAAAATTATAAAATAAACAATGGTGAGAGCATAACACATAAAACAAATATACATAAATATTTTCCCCTCGATCCAAATACTGAGACCACCACATTGATTTTTCATTATATTCCTTTCAATGTTACAATACATATATATACATGCTGAAGCATCCATAAACCCCAACCCATTAACCCTGGATTAGAACATAATCATAGTTCCCTTGACTGGATATACAAAATACCATGGAACAAAAACCATCGCACCCAAAACCGTGTGAAAAATCCATGCACAAAACCACAAGTGGGTCTGCCTACCTAACATAGGGTCCAAAAATCATTTTCCGAGGGCACTGCCCCAAACTCCATAGAGGGGGGCTATCACCACCCTCAAACCTCCCATCGCAATGAAGGCTAGTTATGGAAAGAATATAACACAACCAAACAATATCAATGGTTTCTCTTGTAGAAAACAATATATCAAGAATTAGTATTCTCCTACCTATAGCACTATAAATATTAAGGAGGAAGAAAGTGATGAAAGAAACATCTACTCAAGTAAGTATATGACTTCATCTAAGTCTTTCAAAATTTGTTTTTAGAAGGACAGGAACAAATTAGTTGGGGCTTAAAATTTTCTTACATGGAAGAAAGAAGAAACCTATACCTTATTGAAAATCAAGTCATGGATCACATCAAGGGGTCAATAAATCAACCTCCCAAATAATATACTCAAGCATTTTCTCAATATATGAAAGGGTAAGTGAGGGCCGAGAGGATTCTCATAACATCCGTCAAGGAATCTCTCATCTCATATGAATCAAATTGGTAGAGTTATTTTCTGTGAGTACTAGAAGAGAATTTATCTCTCTAAGGAAAGAACTCTACAAATTAAAGGTCTCAAAGGAAGAGGGAATAGCCTCATATTTAATGAGGATTTCAGAAATAAGAGATCAACTTCAAGATCTCGATGAAATAATGTCTAACAAAGAAATGACCATTCTAGTATTAAATGCACTACCAGAATAATGGATAAACTTCACTTCAAGTATTCATGGGAAGAAAGAAGCCACCACTTTCCATGATCTATGGTCATTGTACAAGATCAAAGGAACTAGACTAAAGGAAGAAAATGATGTAGGATCAAATGAGAAAAATCAAGCTTATGTTACTATGAAAAAAAGAAAGGGACAATTTGGTAGATTTGGTCCTCAAAAGAAAAAGAAGAACATGGCTACAGTGCAATTCTATGGATGTCAAGAATATGGGCACTATAGAGGATATTGTCCTAAACTTAAAAGGGACGAAGAAGTGGAAGAACCTGAGATGAAGAAGTCTAAGAGGGAGGAAGTGAGAGATATATACTAAGACTGAGAGAATCTCCTTTTCTAAAAGTAATCTTCTATTATGTGAATTATAGATAAGAAGCATTGAAAATGAGATAAGATGCATCATATTAGAGTATGGAATCATGGTAGAAGCATTAGAAGAGATTGTGACATAGGAAACATGAAGGATTCCTATAAAAAATCTATGGAAGTAAAATATGTAGGATATAGCTCTTGGAAACCTCATTAAAATCTCAATTGATACTTATGGAGAAAGGAAGAAGTCATCTAGGACAAGGGTCATCATACATTAGTCAAAAGATAACATCTACTGGATAGGATATGCAAGATCTTCAAGATTCTTTGATGGAATATTCATTGTAAGGTTCATTCACCATGAGGGGAAGCAAGTGTTTCATCAAGAAATCTAAACTTGTGGAATTCATGGGATGATGATATGATGACATAATAGTGAAGCAGATCTAGGGGATGAAGTTCCTTCATTCAAATAAATTTGTTGCAAGAATTTTGGATGATCCAAAGAAAATATGAGGTATGTATGCTTACATTTTATGTTATGGAAGTCATGTGACATGGTTTCAGATATCATAAACTAATGAAAGAGCATGATTAAAAGAAAGGATCTCTTCCCTTAATAGGATGTAGGAATGCGTGGGTCACATGTTTACTAGATGAAATCAATATAATATCTTCACATATGAAGTATGAGGTGGTTAACTACAATTGAGTAACTTTGATTAGAAGCTCCTAGGATTTAAATATGTGAAGAAATGAAGGAAGAGATCATGGAATATGAAACAATTGTAAAGGTAGTGAACATTTGAAAGAGCAAGAAGAATTGACTATGAAATCTCCCAGAAAGAGATGAAGACTCTGATGGAATTGTAGAAAACATAGAGACCCTTCACAATGCATATCATTAGGAGATGTGTCAACATGTATGTCGAATGATGATGCCTATAAGAATATGTCATGATGAAAGGACCGCTGCAAAGGTAGTTCTGATTTAAGTGTTTATCTTTCATTTTTCAACAAGTATTTGGATGGGCTTACGCAGGACTTTCCAAAGGAAGAACTATGGATGTATTTCTTGAGGATGATGTAGAAGGATGTAAGATCCTTCCAAAGAAGATAGTATGAAGAAGGAAGCATGACATGCAGCAAGGCCATATATAGATTGATGGATAACATTCTAATGAAACAAATAATGACATGACTGAAAATTATGGATGGTCTCTACCCTATGAGAAGTCCCAAAATATGAAGAGTCCATATCAAAGAACGAATTCATGACATCAAAGGAAGGAGTTATTCAAGCAGTTGATTTCTCCATCATCTCCACCTAAGAAGTTGTTGTAGGTACACAATGAAGAGGGAGCCTAGAAATAAGTTTATTACTTGGAACAAACTTGAAAATTCTTTAGCCAAGAGGAACCTTAGGTACATTCCTTCTATAGGAATGAGTAGATTTATTTATTGGAATAGATATGTCCTCCCTAATTGAGAGGGATATATAGACACATAATTCTGGTCTTAACTTGAGAAGATAGAATAAGTAAAGACCAGAATGGAGGATTGGGTAATCATTTGGCATTTGATGCTCTTTGAGGATGAGATAGGGCATCCATGATAAGAGTAGTCATAGAGGATGGATATTATTTGAGGCTTGGGAATCTAAGGTAAGAATAGTATTGGTGGAACACACCCTCAGAACCCAGGTGGGGTATGTTTCAGGAGAGATAATGATGAGAGTGCCTATATGTTGGGTCCCTATAATACTAGTGATTACCCCATTACTATTGCAGTTTCATTCCTTATTAATATTGTTGTGCCCCTATTATCCCCATATTGTTATTACTGTGCCCCATAGAATCCCTCTATTGTTATTTTTGTGGCTTTATATTATTATTGTTAGGTCGGCTAGGTTATATTGTGACTCCTTAGACTCCTATATATAGAAAGGAGGTTTTGTCATTTGAATCATCGAAGAATTGTTCATTTATGTAATGTAAAGGAGGTTTCCCCCTCGAAGAGGCAGAATTCTAACGCATTGATCTATCTTTTCTATCTTTTCTTGAGCTGGTTTCATAACATTTGGTATCAGAGCCTTGGATTCTAGGGTTTCGCTGCTCCAAATAGGTCATCATGGAATTTTCGCTATAACATTTTTTTTGTGATGTTTAAGAAGCTAAAAAAATAACCCATTTGAGAAGAAATCACGTTGAACATCGGGTCCAAATTTCAGAGCTTTTCACACTATATTTGCGGAGATATGATCTAAGGAATTTGGTCTTTTTGCAGACTCCTGAATTACATTCCAAACAGGTGGCCTAGGGAAAATCGTCATAACTTTCGCTCTGAGCATCAGATTGAAATTTCATAAGAAGGTATAGAAAGAGGATGGACTGTAGTTTCTTGTACATATTCTTTAGAGCTGAAGGTCGAAACAGTGACTCATGGCACGTTGTACAAGTTCGCTCTAATGAACTAGTCTATAATCAGGTCACTATGGGAGATTTCGCGTAACTCTTCCTTGGAGAATCGAATTTGGATCAGACTTGTGGAATTGGAAAGAGGACATAGAGGGCTACTACAGGTCACAATTTCAAAACTAGATGATCTGAAAGTACAGAGATACATCAACGGAAATATCGAGCTCCTACAAAGTGAAAAAAGGTGTGTAGATTCTTTTAAATTTTTTCTTAAGATTGGTTTGAAAATTTATTTTGAAGGAATTAAAAGGACATAGTAGAGCATTATTATCGATAACTAATGCCCCAAGGAAAGAAAATGCAAACACCTAGTAAGCAACCTGAAAACTCTAGCATGACTCATGAAGAAGAGGAAGAAATGCTACATGATATATCAAAATTACAAGAACAACTGCAACAAATGTCACTCTCACAAAAACTAACAAAAGCTAAGATAAATGGCATGTAATCCAAGATAAAGGGCATGGAAGCTAAGATGGATGATTTGAAGATAGATTTGAAGATATATTTGAAGAGATACATGGCAGATTTGACGACAAACATGGTAGATTTGAGGACAGATTTGACAAATTTTCTACAAGAAATACTTACTAATGGTGAAAAGGTAGTAAAGGAAACTCATGATGTGAAAAAAAGAAATGCTAATCATGATTTCATAAACTCTAATGTGCGATCTAAGATCCACCATATGCCAAAAATCGATATGAGGAAGTTTGATGGCAAGGATCCCGCAACATGGATATTACAGATGGAGCAATTTTTCGATCTCAATAATGTGCAAAACACACAAAAGGTACGTATTGCAACTTTATATTTGGAACCAAATCAGTTTGTATGGTATCAATGGATTTTCTCTCATAAATAAATTATCACTTGGGCAATTTTACAGAAGAATTGACAGCACATTATGAGGATACAAAAAGAAACACTTTTTTTAGCCAATTGATAAGTCTCAAACAAAAGGGTTCAATAATGGAGCACATTGAGGAGTTCCAAAAATTGAACATAAGGGTAAAAAATATTCTAGAGGAGCATAGGATTGATGTGTTCATAGGGACTTTAAAGGATAATATCCAACATGATGTTCGCCTTTGGGAACCTGATTCATTAGAGAAGGCATTCAGGTTAGCAAGAAAAATGGAAAGAAAAATTATGGCAACTAGGAAGCATACCACTCACACCTATAAAGATGGAAGTGTTGTTGCCCCTAGTCTTCCACAACCTATAATGTTGACACCACAACAATTGGAAGAAAAAAGAGCAAAATGGCTTTGTTATAGTTGTGATAGCAAATACACTAAAGGTCATAAGTGTGCTGAGAAGAAATTATTCTACATACATTGCGAAGAGGAAGAAGAAAAGGAGCAAGAAAGGTCAAAAGAAGAGGATATACTCCAGGAACAAAGCCTAGATAAAGAAGAAATGAATCCAACCATATCTTGTAATGCATTGGCGGGAATTACCACTCCTAAAACCATCAAGATAGAAGGACAAATCAAGAAGAAAAAGGTATAGTGTTGATTGATTCAGGAAGTAGCCACAATTTTATTCATTGTAAGGTAGCAAAAGAATTGAATTGCTTCTTATATCTAGCACCAGAGTGTCAAGTGATGGTTGCAAATGGAGGAACAATAAATTGCTTTGGAAAGTTCCATAATATCAAGCTATCGATGGGAGATTATGTATTGACTAGCCCAATGCTTTCCATTCCAATGGGAGGTGCTGATGTTGTACTTGGAGTCCAATGGCTACAATCCTTGGGTACAATATCTTTTAATTTTCAAGAAATTTTCATGAAATTTTATGTGGAAGGAAAGGAAGTTGAATTAAGGGGTATTGCAGGGAAATCGGGAAAGATAATCAGCTCTAACGGTATGACAAAGCTTCTAAAAGAGGAACAAAGGGGTGTAATTGCACAATTATGTTCGCTAGATGTTTCCACATTGGAATCATCTATTCCTCCAGATCTCCAAAAAGTCTTGGATAGTCATTCCAAGGTATTTGAGACTCCCAAAGGTCTCCCAACTATTCGTGATCATGATCATGTTATTCATTTGATTCTAGGAAGTGTTCCTCCAAACATCAAGTCTTGGAAGGATCATGTTGAACATGTTGATAGGGTGCTACAACTATTGCAGGAGAAACATTTATATGCAAAAATATCCAAATGTTTCTTTGGAGTACAAGAGGTGGAATATATAGGTCATATTGTATCTCATGAAGGAGTTAAGGTAGACCCTAGAAAAATTAAAGCCACTAAGGAATGGAAAATCCCCACATCCATAAAGCATCTGCGAGGATTTCTTGGGTTGACAGCGTATTATCGCAAGTTTGTTAAGAATTATGGGAGAAGAGTAGCACCTCTAACAACGTTATTGAAGAAAGATGAATTTTCATGGACTCCAAAAGAAACAAAGGCCTTCGAACATCTTAAATTGGCAATGTGCCAAGCATCGGTCTTAGCTACACCAGACTTCACAAAAACCTTTATTGTGGAATGTGATGCTTCAGGAAAGGGAATTGGTGTTGTTTTAATGCAAGATGAAAGACCCATTGCTTTTGAAAGTCGTCCAATCAAGGGAAAGTTTTTACACAAAGCTATTTATGAGAAGGAAATGTTGGCAATACCCCATGCACTTAAGAAATGGTGACCCTACCTAATGGGAAGACACTTCATGGTAAAAACAAATCATGATAGCCTTAAATACTTTTTAGAACAAAGATTATCCTCTAAAGAGCAACAAAAGTGGGTCACAAAGATGTTGGGTTATGTCTTTGAAATCTTCTACAAAAAAGGGAAGCAAAATGTGGTGGCAGATGCACTCTCAAGAAAGGATGAGGATGTGGAAGCATTGTTGTGTGCCATTTCTATTATTCAAGAAGATTGGATAAATGAAGCTAGGGAGGAATGGAAGAATGACGAAGAAATGTGGGCACTTATTTGAAAGTTACAACAAGATTCCAGTATGTCTGATACATTTAGCTGGAAAAATGATTCTTTATGGTACAAAGATTGCTTATACCTCTGTAAGAATTCCCAACTAAAGAAAAAGATTCTTATGGAATTGCACACTTCTCCCTTAGGAGGGCACTCAGGATTTTTAAAAACTTACCACAGGGTTAGGAAGGATTTCTTTTGGGATGGCCTTAAATCGGATATTCAAAAATTTGTGGCGGAATGTTTGGTTTGCCAACAAAATAAAGTTGAAACAATTAAGACACCGAGTCTATTACAACCTTTATCCATTCCAAGCCAATGTTGGGAGGAGGTTTCCATGGATTTTATCACAGGTTTACCCAAGTCTGAGAGAAAGACTGTCATCATGGTGGTAGTTGACAGACTTTCCAAGTATGCACACTTTTCTGCATTATCACATCCATTTAAAGCCAGTACAGTTTCTACTGCATTTATGGAAACAATTCAAAAGCTACATGGAAACCCAAAGATTATTGTAAGTGATAGAGATCCAATTTTCACTAGAAATTTTTGGACAAAATTATTTTCTTGTCTTGGTACTCAGTTAGCTCATAGCTCATCTTATCATCCTCAACCTGATGGGCAAACTGAGATAGTAAACAAATGTTTGGAAGGCTATCTTCGTTGCTTTGTATCTGATAAACAGACATAATGGGTCAAATGGTTGCCTCTGGCTGAATGGTGGTATAACACTTCCTTCCATACAGCAACAAAAATGACCCCATTTATGGCACTTTATGGATATCAGCCACCATCCATCACATCATATTTAAGAGAAAATTCTAAGGTTCAAGCAGTGGAACATCACATCGAACATCAACAACAAGTCCTCCAACTCTTAAAGGATAACCTCGTGTTGGCACAGAATAGAATGAAACAACAGGCAGATCAACATCACAGTGAAAGAAGTTTTGATGTAGGTGATTGGGTATTCCTATGGCTACAACCATATAAGCAAATTTCCCTCAAGCAAGCTAAGAAAGATAATAAATTATCATCAAAGTATTATGGTCCGTACATGGTGTTGCAAAAGATTGGTACTATGGCATACAAATTGGAGCTACCTATAACTTCTCAATTGCACACAGATTTCCATGTTTCATGTTTAAATAAGGTTATAGACAACAAGATCCCAGTTCAAACAATATTGCTAGAACTTGACGAGGAAGGAAAAATTATATTGGAACCGGAAGTAGTCACAGAAACAAGAACCCGATAGCTACAAAATCGATCAATTTCAGAGTATCTTATCAAGTGGAAGAACTTATCTGCTGAATATTCCACATGGGAGGATGAAAATTTTATACAGAAGAATCTAGAACTACTCAAACGTTGAGGACAACACTTTTTTGAAGGAGAGGGACATGTTGGGTCCCTATAATACTAGTGATTACCCCATTACTATTGTATTTGCATCCCTTATTAATATTTTTGTGCCTCTATTATCCCCATATTGTTATTACTGTGCCCCATAGAATCCCTCTATTGTTATTTTTGTGGCTTTATATTATTATTGTTAGGTCAGCTGGGTTATTGTGACTCCTTAGACTCCTATATACAAAAAGGAGGTTTTGTCATTTGAATCATCGAAGAATTGTTCATTTATGTAATGTAAAGGAGGTTGCCCCCTTGAATAGGCTGAATTCTAAGGCATTGATCTATCTTTTCTATCTTTTCTTGAGCTGGTTTCATAACACTATAAATCACTGGTCTTGTCAGCATTAAGTTTAGGGCCTGTGGAGAGATAGACTTGTTAGTCAAGGCCTTTCTATGTGACAATGTTGGTTGATATGATGCTAAACAAATGGGTTACTAATCTGATTCTTCTTATGAGACATTTTTCAGATTGAGAATGACCAAGTACCATTATGAATACCTCCCTAGTTAAGAGGGAATGTTGAAAAGTGTAACTAGGTGCAGTCTTCATAATTACAACAGTTGCTTTTTTTATGTAATTTATGTAAAGAAGAAAAGTAAAATGATAGTATGCTTGACTCATGGGTTTCATGAGCAAGAGATTTTACTTTTAGTTAAGGCTCCTATGGAGAGCCCTTAGAGATATTGTCATGTAGTCATAAAAGTCTAAATATTCGTTGTCATGAAGGCATGTTGCACATTGTAAAGAATCATATTTGTGGTTGTAAGTAACCCTCCAAGACCTTCTCACTATCCCTCAGTCAAGTCGGCCTACAATGGAATGATTATTATAGAGAAGTGAAGTCAGTGTACTCTGTAGATCATATCGACCTAAAGGACATGGAAAAACATGTATATATACCAGTGCTCGGCCTCATTTGAAGGAAATCAATTCGGTGAAGCATGCCTCCAACAACAAGTTTGAAAAACATCTTAGAAAGAGCCTTTAATCTAGTGAAGAAGGAAGGAAGGATAGTAAAGGAAAGGGTCATCATAGGAGGATTGTTTTTGGGTTAGATTACCATGACACGTGCTAGAAATTTCACTTTTGAAGTTCAAAAGGATAGACTAAGGTTTTGCAAAGATACAAGAGTGATCAAGTTTGGGAAAGAAATTTTCTCAAGGAAGTGAAGGGAGTGTCACTATGGAGGAGACTATCCAAGAAGAAAAAAATCATGTAGGGTTTCTATTGCAGACCTACAAGAACAGGTCAAGAATCTGAAGGAAGCCAAGAAGAGGAAGAAGAAGAGAAGCATAAGAGAGGAGGCTAGCGAATTGGTCTTGGGAGTACTCCATTTTGAAGGGTCTTGGTCATGGTATTGGTATCCATCAATTGAATGTTCTGTAAGAAGAATTTTGTTTGGGTTTTCTTCTCAAAGAGTGAGAGGTTTTGTCCCTGATTGACAAGCCTATATATTGTGTCTCTTGTCTATTTACTGTTCATGACTTGATAAGTGTCTTGATGAAAAGAACGCAATAATAACTCAAGAATAGAATAATGTAATCAAGAACTAAAAGACTATGAGAAGTAATTATCATAAGTAAAGAAATCACCTAACCATTGATGCCCTAGATTTCTTAAGAGGTCGCTGGCTTAAAATTGCCTGGAAAAGTCCACATTTGTTGGACATGCCTTGCCAAAGGAGCGAATGGAAGGCTTTAGTCACATTAATGCCTTGCCATGGGAGTGACTAAGACTCTAAGACAGTAAAAAGATAATTTGTCTCAGGCGTTAAGTACCTAGAAGGGTTGGTTATCTCATGAAGGGTGTGTAGGTCCAAGGGAAGTTCAGTTTGGTTTTGTTTTTGTTGGTTCCACTTCCTTCGATTTACATGGGGAGTTGAATCACATCATAGTAACCTCTCATCAGATGTTTAACCTGGTGGACTGGTTAGATTGGGTAAAATGTGGGAGGAGGGTGCTACAAATATGATCCTTCTGCATGTGGATATTTATAGAGAACCATGATACCCGTATATATTTTAGGAGCCTCATTTCTAATCTCAGTTCTATAGTGTTTTGGTGATTTTCATGTTGATCCAATCAGGTATATAAGGAAAAGGGGAAAAATATAATGAGAAAACCTACATCAGAGGTTATATATATGCTTCTATGAAGGAAAAACGTCTTCTTCCCTTAATATATTTGGATCCCTCTTCCTTCCCACTCAAATAAATAAGTGCCTTAGCATGGTTCTATAAATAGAATAATAAGGATGAAAGGAGAGGAAGGCTTCATGTGTAGAGAGGTGAAGAAAACAACTTCAACGAGGTACTAACAAGGCTCATTGGAAACAAATAAATGATTTTATTCTTATAGTGACTCTGTTAGGGTACTAAACAAGACCGTTGGAAATGAAGCAACACAAAATATGAAAATTAATACTTTTATTATCTTAAACTTGTGAACTGTATTACCCTTGTCCCGAATCAAAACAATTGTGATATGGCTAGCTTTATGAATGTGTTTCACTAAGAAAGGAATGAAGGGGACTACATCCATAACTAGGTTAAGTGGGAAAACTAGAGTTATCCACATGATGAATCAACACTTCCTCAGGAACTAGACCCTTTACTTAAATTTAGCCCAAGGCAGAGAAGCTGGAGCCCTACCAGTGTGTCACCAAGTGTTGTCGTTGTTACAAAAAACTCCAAAATTTTTGCCTACATCCAAATTTGAAAGCCTACTCTCATCCTGCAAGTTGTTGTTTCTAGTGGTAAGAGTCACCCCATGTAAATCCTCCAAGTTTTCTACACCCTTTGTGTAAGAAACCAAAGTGTCATTTCTTGGCATGGGAAGTTTCGTACATTGTAAAAGCAAATTTATGGTATATTTCAAGAGGAAACTTTGGCACAATGGGTCATATTTACCATGTAAACCTGACTACACTCATTTCCAAATTTTTATGCATTGTCGTACTAGTGTCGTCACTATCATTGTAAAGTGTATCTTATGTTTCGCACTTGGAGGAGATTATTTTTTCGTCGTCGTATTAAGGGGATCATGTTGTTTTTTAGTATTCAATGTTCTATGTTATGTCATCGATGGGTTTGAATGTGGGATCATCTTCAAGTATTACCTCGATTTCATCTTTGGCTCACAGATCCCACACTTAGTCAAATTCCAAAAGATTTAATGCCCGACCAACCTAAGCTCATCTTGCCCCTCTCAACTATTACATTGCATAGTTGCAATCCTTATCTTGCATCCCTTTCTAACTAGAACTATGCAATTCATATTCACTTCCTCTAGGGACTAAGCATTGCGTAGTCACAGTTCTCAAGAACAACCTCTAGACCTTTAGAACTATGCAATCCCAGTCTAAATTTTTTCTCCCTAACTCCTTGAACTATGTAATCCAAATGCCCAGTCTCCCTCCAAAACTATGCATTACACAGTTACAATGGGAAATATTTCCTTGCTATGGCCCTCAACTATGCAATACTACATCTCAGGCCTCCATAACTGTGCATTGTGCAATTGCAAGCCTCAACCCCACTCTCCTATCCTCTATAATTGTGCATTGTGCAATCCCTGAGATCTCCTCTTGGTCCAATATACAGTTCTAGGCCAATTAATGATTCTCATGAAGAAGGTTAGAATAAGATATTTCAAGACTGATGTCATCTTTTCATGAGTGGATTTATCTTGGAGGTACTATATCTTGACATGACAAGATGATGTTTAGAGAAGAGGAGAAGAATATTGTGCTAGAAGACACTTGGTAAACTATAAAGAGAATATGGCCATTAAACAAAGAAGATGAAGGGACACTAGGTCATGACTAAAGCTAGAAGATCGAGATCATAGTGAATACTTCTTCTCTTCAATAATTTTGGAGGAGGAAGATGAAGATCATCCAACATCTTCCATGAAGGCACAAATATAGCATCAATAGAAGAAGTTTGACATGGACACATCATCAGCAAGTCCATGTCACTAGTGTCAAGTAATGTCTTTTCAAGGTGTCATCCAAATATTCATATAAGTCACCATGTGCCACATTATTTTTGTATGTAATTATGTACTTTCAATATATTAGAAATGTAAAGTAAAGTGGAAGTCCAAGAGTCACCTATAGAATGTAAAATGTCATGTGGAAGTGGAAGAGTCTAATGAGAATTTAAAAAGTCATATGGAGGCCTAAGAGCCATGAGGGGAGTCTAAGAGCCACAAGAGAGTTTTACAATCACCTCAATTTTGATATATACACCCACATAGCTCAAGCAAAGGACTTTTCATCCTGCCATCTCCTACTAGTGATTATAGAGCAAGATAATTCTTTTGGAGAGTAGATGGTGGATCTAACACTGCACTATTGGAGCTAGTGGTGTTCATTGTATTGATGTATCTTGCAGCTTTCACTTAATATTTGAATTTCATTGAGCTGACTCATTTTCATGCATATATCATAGATGTTGTAAGACTATTCTTTGAATGTTTGCGGTATTGGTTATTGTTATTTCATACTAAAGAAATTGAACTATTTCATTGGCTTTGGTTCTTATATTATTGAATGTGTATTATACTTACTTCGATGATTGTTACTTCTAAGTGAATTAATGCTCTATTTGATTAATGATTCTTTCATATATATGATCGTGTGTCTTTATTACGTTAATACTATTACTCATCTCTGAAAGGCTATCATTTGTTTCCTGACGGTGAAAGAACTTTGGTACATTCTACAACTAAACATTTCACAAGGCATACTCACTTGTTCATTCAAAAGTACATGTACATTACTCTCTTGTGCTAACTATTGTAGGAAAGGCGGATCCTTAATAAAATAGCAACCGATCCTTATTTTCGGAAGGGATCCTATACCTAACAATGTGAGTTTTAATTGGTAATTCACATTAGGGAGACTTGTTGTTATGGTAAATCCTCTCTGCAGACAGAGACAGTCCCTCTAGCCCAATGAGTGGGTTTAACAACTAAAGTGAAAATCAACTAGACATCTTCTTAAGTTACATTCGAAAAGAAGAACGAAGGAGATGGTCTACCTTGTTCTAATGCTATTTTGATCTCCTTTGTTGAGGACCCTGGACCACTTGTATCATGGGCTTGTTCCTTCTTCTCTCAGTGTTTATGCACCTACACAAGTGATCAAGACAAAACAAGGCATGCCAAAACAAGTAGCAAATTCAATAGCAACCTACTTAATTGATCAAGGAATGTCAAGATAAATGATACATGAAAATATACATTTTGGGAAGATGAACAAGAAGTTGTGTATTATTAGAAAATAAAGGGAAGCTTACAACCAAAGTATTGATGTTGGTAGGATCTCCTTGAGTGGTAATCCAAGTCCATGTGAAGGACTCTCCAAGCACTCCTTCTCCAAGTCAAATGAATAACCACTAGGCATAATCTTAACATAAGGGTGCAAATAGACATAGACCAACCATTTGGGAATGGGAGAGGATGAATTTATAGGATGGGAAAGGGAGTTAGGACCTCTCCAAAGATAGTAATTAGGCCCTCATCTCAAGGAGGTAGCTCATATGGATAATATCAAGATACCAATTTGGGAGGATTCGACCTCATCTATGCCAAAAAACATCCAACTCGTCACTTTGGAAGCTTCTAGATCACGAAGCTTCTCATCCTCTTTGGGAAAATTACCTCTTTGGGATCATCATGGGAATGAAAGGGAACAAGCCAATACCATCACCGGTCAACTAGAGTGTAACATGTGACCATCCTTGTTTTAAGCCTTATAAGAGAAATGATTCTCAATTTAGGGTTTTAGACCTATTTCTTTAGGGAAAGCTCAACACATTTTCCAATCAATTTCTTAGGAGGGATATGAGTTGTATACATGAATGAGTACATTGAATAATGGTCATGTTTCTAACACTTCAGGATATGTCATAAGGAAGTGCAGGAGGCATGACAAAATATTGTGTAATATATGCCCCCTAAAGAATGAAGCCAGAATTAGAGAGTGATGGCTAAGATGCTTTACGAGTTTTTGCAAGGATGAGGACACACACTGTTAGGAGACCTGCAAATCAATGATGCATATACATATACATATTTGAGATAAAGACATGAATCTACGGCATGGTCATAGCCATCCATATGATGAAGACTATATGAAAAGATCCATCATATGGGGGTACCCATCCAGATAATATGGATCATCATGAATATAAAGTCCCATGGTATGGTCACAGCCATCCATATAATGGAAACATGTGTACAATCATGAACAAAATATAACTCCACGTAACCTGAGTCATATTAGACAAGACTTGGGGTCTTGCGCTCCATCCCGACCTGATCAAAGTACGAATTCTAACATGTGAATGAATGTATTGAAGTTGAACATGCTAGAAAACCGCCTGATTACTGGCCAATGATGTGGACCATTAACAGGTACAAGAGAAACCACCAATAATGACAATGGCTCTCAAGGTACAACAATACAATCCATGAATGTGATAATGAAGTTGAAGTCGAACACTTGTGGAATCACCCAATCGAATGCCAATGATGAAGACCTATCATTCGATGCGAAGAACTTTCCATTAAGCATGCAAGCTTTAAGGTACTGAAAAGGAGTTTCTAAGTCATCTTCCTGGATAATGAGCTGAAGTCGACAGGAAGTGACCCGTCGAAGGAGGGAAATGATGAATCCCCCATCATCAACACGAAACAAGGAATAAAGTGGAATAATTTTCAAGATTGTAACAATGACTCAAATAGTGTATAGGTAAATAACAACATATTGGATTTCTCTTGAACAATGGTGACACGACTTTAGAGTGTGGCAGCATCTAACTCGACATAGGACTAAAGGTCATGATGAAAAAATGGAATAGTCAAATGAGAGGCAAAAATGGATCACCCAAACCCAGGAGGACAAGTGACTGAGTGAGGATATCCTAAACTCGACACAAGAGCAGAAGAGTGTCATGTTCAAGACCAACATGTTGCCTATACAAAGGATGTTTCATCTTCATTTTTCCCTGATATTTCTAGCAAGTACCAAAATTATTTTTATCACAAGCTTGAATAGGATAGCATATTCTTGTCATTTAAATTCATTCCTCGAATGAATCCATCCTAGTAAGTTTTACAAGCCCTAGGAAGGAGAAGCTCGGTCTCATCATGGTGATGAGTCTTTCATTCTAAAATGTTAATGAGTCCGACGTAAGATAAACTCAACATATTTTTCATGTTTAGAGAGTATGAAAAAGAAACAGAAAGGAAGACTCCATCATGTCCCTTTTCGTAATTTGTCTCTCGGATTTGGAAAGGTGGAAATAAAATCCAATAGCAACCTACTTAACTAATCAAGGAATGTCAAGCTAAATGATACATGAACATATACATTTCGTAATTTGTCTCTCAAATTTGAAAAGGTAGAAAAGAATATCTGAGAGTACATATTGACCATGTCGATCAAGGTGTACCTTTTTTGTAAATAGTCAATATTAGCCTAAAAAAGGGGTAAATGTATACTAAGGTGACGTCAATTCATTTACTTTAATGAGTTCAAAATGACAAGTGCTTGACAATCTTTTTAGTTTTCGAGAGTCAGAAAAGAGCTCAAAGATGACTCCAGGGAGGTTTCTTTTTCGTTTATTTAATGATTCCGAAAAAGGGATATAACAAATCTCACAAGAATCAGTCAATAATGATCAATGTTCACCTGAAGGTACATGTAACTGCATAAAGAAACACACCCATCAATGATATCGAGAAATAATAATAAAATATTATTAAAATATTGAAAAAATGACTTGCAAAACTGATAAATAACCAAAAGTAATTTTAATTTTTACCATTTTACCATAGTAGGCTCTGAAAGTTCATTTTTGCTCTAATCTTCTCGATTTTGAAGTGGCTACTACGGGAGATCCAGAGTGCCTTTTCATGAACCGTTTGCAACAAGTAAGAGGCCCATCCTTGCTCTTGAATTTTGTCACTTTTTATGTGTTTTTAATGGTAATTTATGTGCTATAAGGAAGGATTTTCAATTTTTAGGGCATCGGTGATCATCACAGGTATGGTCATCAGACCCACGATGATCGTACTCGAGCAAAAAGGCACTGAGGCAGAAGTTTTGGAAGAAAAACATTCTTTTCAAGAAAAAAATATTTGATTTTAATCCAGGAAAAAAGCACTAATTGGTGCTAAAGGATGTTTGTAGGAGATCATGATTCTGGAATGGGAAGAAGGAGGCTATGAGGTCAAGGACTACCAAGCTGCTCGGGATCTTGATTGCATCAATTCTCTAAGGAATTGTGGGTTGCCAAAGTTCTTCAGGACCATATGGTTAAGGGACCAGATGTAATTGTTGCCCTGTTTGATCATTCTTTAGGATGTAGATCGAGAGATATTCATCATAAAAGGCCAGGAACTAGAACTTGAGGAGGCAGAAATCTACTTCATCATGGGATTGTCCTAAAGAGGAGAAGCGATCCAACTCTTTGGATCTCGCTCAGGAGGTGAGAGTACGACAATTGTAGTCCATAGGCATTGTCCAGGTGTTGAAATGACCCAATTATGGAAGGTGAAGTCCCTTAAGAATGATATTGTTCACTATGGCACATGTATCTAGCATGCAAGTCATGCATGGGGCTTCAAAATCCTAGTTCTAGTTTTCTATTGCGTGTTTCACCCCCACCATATTTAACTGATATGGAGTCCTTCTAGCAAATATAAAAAGACAGTTGACCAAGGGGAAGCATGGACACCTGAAGTGATTCTGGTTCGGTTTGATACTAGTGACCTTCCTTTCAAAGCAAGTTCCATTATTTTGGTATCAATGGGTAGAGCTACCAAATCCTACACCCTGAGATCCAAGACTAGTGAGAGGAGTTAACTCATGCCTTGAGGAGGAATGGGTCAGCATATGCATTGCCCACCATAATATTTCACTTGGCTAGAATGCCAACTACTCATGTTAGATGACTATGCTTAGGTTGGCATGGGTTTCAGTGGGATCCAGATTTACCTCTACCACCAGGAGAACATTGGACTGATGTAGGTAAAAACTTGTTTTTTGGATTTTTTTCAAGTTTCATGATTTTTGTAAAAGTGTAAACTAAGACACAACTTTTGATAAATGTGTAGATTTGGTACCAGAGTTGCCACCTGAGATGTCACAAATAGCTTGGTGAGTTTCTCATAAGATAGTGGGCATAGACTATGAAGAAGGAGCAGACCCCTTAGCTGAGATGGAGCACAACGTGGAGGCAATTACTCAAGGAGTCCGAGAGTATGCCACTATTGATGAAGTTAGACTATGTTAGTAGAGAAACATGGTGGGAGTATCCAAAAGACTATGTTGGGTGTTAGGATGAGTGATCAGAGCAGTCTCATGCTATCATGAGCACCATGCAGGTTGATAGCCTTTCTAGCTATTTTACACATTTGTATGATTTTGAAAGCCAAGTGTCCCAAAACACTCTATTTTTTGATATTTTGATGTAAACACTCTAATAGGCATGATATATATATATATATATATATATATATATATATATATATATATATATATATATATATATATATATATATATGTGTGTGTGTGTGTGTGTGTGTGTGTGTGTTTTATTTTCTACTTACATGCCCATAATATGATCAGTTTTATATATGATGCAAATGCCTATCAAGAACAAAATTTGCTAATGTGTCTATTAATGCATTTAGATTACATGGAATATGTTGATATGTGATGAAATCAAAATTTATTTCTAGTAATCTAACACTTAGATACATATGAAATATTTTTGGATTTGTCACTGAGTAATGATTGTTTAACTATAACACAATGAGTTGTGAATCTAACTTGACAACTAAATCCCTAATGCCAAGTGTAACTGCTTCTGACAAGAGTTGAATGACAACACTGTATTCAAAAATATTGTTATTCGTTCGACCAAGGCATATACCTTGTAATTTAATCATCTCACCATTACGGGCATAGAATACCCATGCTACGGAAGACAGGTTCCATGTGCTACGACAAGCACCATCAGCAAAACAAATGTAATGGCTTGACGACATCTGCAAACCGGGTGGAACACAAGGTAAGCAGAAAAACACATGTATGCAAAGCAAACAAACACACTAAAAGTCAAAACAAGATCGCCATTAGGGACATAGAGTACCCATTCTGTGGAAGATAGGTTCTATGTGCTACGACAAGCACCATTGACTAAACCAACGTAATGGCTTGATGACATCTGAAAACCGAGTGGAAAACAAGATTAGAAGAATAACACATGTCTGCAAAGCAAAAAAACACTCCAAAACTCAAAATGCACGCTAATGAATGTACAAAAGTCATTACACAAATTTCACCAGATGGAACCCATTGCGGGGCTGTGACAATGCATTTCCCTCATAATCACATAGCTTGTAGGCACCTTTTTGTAAGACACACTTAATGATGTAGGGTCCATGCCACATGGGTTCAAAATTTCCTGCTCCCAATTTATCGTTGGCTTAATCATAAAGCAAGACCAAGTCGCCTTCAGGAAAAGTGTTTGGAGAAATAGTTTGGTCAAAATGAGCTTTGATGCATTCTTTTGAACTTCAATGACCATTGCAATAATGTGTTGAGTCTCGTCAAGCCTCTCAAGATACAGTAGTTGTTCTTCTTCAAGTGAGGTATTCAGAAGGTGTTTGATGGCTAATTTGAGCGAAGGGATTTCACTTTAGATTGGAAGAGTTTCCTCTAAACCATACCCCATCTGGAATGGAGTGAATCTAGTGGCCTTCTTAGCGGAAGTTCTATAAGCCTAGAGAGCTGAGAAGAGCATCAAATGTCAGTCCTTTTTGTGCTTCCCAATGGTACGTTGAATCATATCAATAAAAACTTTATTAACTGCTTTTAATTGGCGATTGGCCCGTGGATAATAAGGAGTTGATATATCATGACGAAGGCCCAATTGAGTAGTCAGCTCTCCCATAATGTACTAACGAAAATGTGATCCACAGTCAGTTACAATGGATTGAGGAACACCAGAATGTGCTATGACATGGTTAAAAAGGAACTGAGCAGCGCTGATACCGTCAGCATTTTATGTAGGCATCGCCTCGGCCAATTTAGTAAAATAGTTGACGAAGAAGATTATATAACCATGCCCCCTGACTGAGACAGGGTTACATGTCATGAAATCAATGCCCCATTTAGCGAATGGGCCAATGGTAACTACTAGGTGTAAGGGTGATGGCGGGGTGCGCTGCTTGCGGTTAAAAATCTGGCATTCATGGCATTTTTGAACAACTAGAATACAATGTTTAAAGATAGAAGGCCAAAAGTAACAAATGCAAAGGATTTTCTGAGTGGTGGGATAGCCTGACATATGACCACCACAGGGACCATAGTGGCAATCATTTAAGACCTATTCAACCTCCTCTACGGTGAGACACCTACAAAGAACAGAGTCCACACCGACCCGATACAATGTATCACCAAGGATCCAATAGGGTTGGGACTCATGTCGGATATGGCATCGGTTGGATCGAGACAACTCAGATCAAAAGGTTTGGGTTTGAAGATAAAAGATGGTATCTTCATGCCACAAGTCGAGAGTGTTGATCAGAAATAGAGTTTCATCAAGAATTTGGTTAGTGAAATCAATAGAAGTGCTTGTAGACGAAGGGAACATATCAACTTAGCAAAAAGCGAGCAATTTCTTTGACTTGGTGGCAGTAAACTCCAAATTAAACTCTTGTAGGATAATGATCCATTTTGAGTATTCTCCACTAGTAATTGATGAGTTAGTATAAAGGTAATTGGGTTGCAATCAAAAATCACCATGGTCTTCTGTAAAAGGATATAATGATGAAATCTTTGAAAAACATGGACTGGTACCAAAGCAAGCTTCTCAACATGGGCATATTGAGATTCAGTGTCAAGAATATTTCAGCTTAAATGATAAACCATGTGCTCGTTTCCATCGTCATCATCTTGAACTAACAGCATAGTAATATTAGTATCAATCGCAGCCATGTATAGGAAATAATTGCATCGATAATCAAGGGGATGCAGTAAAGGACCACTGATAAGCATGTATTTCAAAGCATTGAAGGATTTTTGGGCAACTTCATCCCAAACAAAAGGGATCCACTTCTTAAGTAAATGAGTAAAACACTTGGCGAGTTAAGCATAATTACGAACGAATCGATGAAGAAAGTTAGCCTTTCCTTGTAGGCTTTGTAATTGTAGGAATGAGGTAGGGGGGGTAAGTTGATAATGGCCTCAACTTTTAAAGGATCAATTCAGATACCTTCGTGGGACACCACAATACCTAAGAGTCGACCAGATTCAATGCAAAAAACACACTTGTGCTGATTGAGATGGATGCTATAATGTCGACATTGCAAAAGCATGGATCTTATGTGATCTAGATAGTGATGACACTTAGCAGAATGGGATGGTAAGTCGTTAAGGTAAGGCTGAACAACGTGTCGAATATCATGGAATGCATAAGACATTGCTCCTTGGAAGGTAGCGCCAACATTTTTTAAACTAAAAGGAAGCTTTTTATAGGAAAAAGTGCACCAAGGAGAGATAAAGGACATTTTATGTTGATCAGCAGATAAAATTTTGATCTAGTTGTAGCCAGAAAAACCATCCATGAATGAGAAAATATCACTACCAGTATACTCATTGATGATCTGTTCAATAAATGGAGTGGGATAATTTTCTTTTGGACACGTGCGATTAATATCGCGGTAATCAAGACAAACATGGATTGTGCCCTGCTTTTTAGCAACATGGACAATGTTGGACACCCAATATGTCAATGGGATGGGATAAATAAAACCTGCTTTTAAATCTTCTCCACTTATGCTTTAATAGGAGCAACCTTTCGAGGATGCACGGGGCAAAGCCATTGGCGAACAAGCTTGGTAATAGGATAATTCTGTATTTCATGCACCATTATTGTTGGATGAATACCAAGAATTTCATCATATGACCACGCGAAGACATCTTGAAATTATTCAAAAATTTAAGTATAAACCCTAATCTCATCTAGAGCACAAGAAACCCCAATACAAATATTCTCAACAATGCTAGTTTAATGGAAATGTCAAGAGGCATAGTAGCAGTAATGTTTCCCATATTACCCTCCGACATGACTTCATGTATGAGGACAAGTGTTTGAAGTGGATGTGTTGGGAAATGAGAAACAAATGCCTCAAGACACGAAGGCATCTCATCGACGCTAGGAAGAAATCAAGAATGATGATGAAGATCGTTCCAAGGAGTTTCATCCAAATACATAACCTCAACAGTACTCTCGTTAGTGGGGAACGTCTCGTTCAAAGGATCCAGAGAACCCCAATAACCAAGCCAAGGAGATGGCCCACATAAGTTTCCAAGTTCATACTGAAAACAATATGACCTTCTGAAGCAGCCATCTAAGCCAAGACAATTTTTTGATAATTTTTTTCCAATGGACTTAAAGGCATAGAATCACCAAATGAATCAATTTGATCTAGAGTAGGAATAATTCAAGGATCCATAGAAACCAAGATCATATTGATTGAAATAATATTCATAGGTGGTGTTACCGGGAATAGTGTCTATGCAGAACTGCTAATCCCACTAAGGCTGGTAGCTACCTTAGAAACAAACAAACTTAAAACTACTTTCATTTTCCTTTATGAGAGATAGATGAGAGAAGAATAAAGGAGACCAACCTATGTCTTGCGCTTGGTTCCTTGCTCGATTCCTCTCTCTTCTGATAGTCCTTTGCTACTTGCTTTCTTGTGTACCCAGCTTCACAGAGTACCTGTAGAATCAAAGCAGCATAACACTATATGAGAACATAGATCTATTATCATAAACAATATAGGATCAGATGTATATTAACCATTCAAATGCATAAAACATCAATCACACAAATGTATGGAGGAAAACTTGAATAGCTTTATTGATAATAAAGAAAGAGCCAAGAGAATTACAACCAATTGTTCTGACCTAGCATCATCCTCTCAGCAAGAAACCCTTCTTCACCTCATGAAAAGCTTAGATCACCCAACACTATGATATTGCACCAATGAACCAACAACACTTCCTTACAAGATACAAAATTCCATCCTCAGGATCTCTAGGATGAGGGATCCATATATAGATGTCTGCAAGGGAGGTGAGTCAGCTTTTGATACTTGATTAGTGTCTCCCCTCTGATAGTTCTTGATTCCACTTGGAGATTGATGATCTCTTACTCATCCCTGGTCAAATTTAGAGGGGCAAGTGTCACAGGAGAAGTTTCTGGAAGATTCCATGCTTCTCCACCTTGCGGATTGACCCTGCCATTTGTCCCTTTTCGCCCATCGCACCCCATAGAAGGGATTTTTGAAATGCAACGCACCTACTGTGTTTATTCAGGTGGGGTGCAATGCACTTTGCCTATGGAGCAGGTGAAATGGTCCAGTTTTGACCAGTTCTGAGTGGTTTTTCATGGAGAACTTCTGGGAGAAGCTATAATCAGTTGACCTTGTTCTTTTAGGGGTTGGAACAACACCTTTAGGGACTTAGGAGCCCTTGGTTTATGGACATTTATGCTTGGGGTTGCAGTTCCAAAAAATGTCAATAACAGTTTCCCCCTAAAGCATGAGGTCGTTAATCTTCTTTTGATGTCGGGTGAAATGCTTTATCATGAGGATTCGAAGTTATTTCAAGCTGGAAGGAGACCTGTAATAAGATACAATACAATACATTATCTTCATAATATTTTTATGATCTAGCTGAGGTAGGCATTCCCATGCTCAGCTTTATAAATTCATTTTCATGTACATAGGACAGACAATCGTCTGAGTGTAGACTAATGATTCTGGTAGAGCCATCATCCCTTAGATTGGATGATTATCTGTGCAACAATGATGTACATTTGATGTCTTTATTTTCCTGAATATATATCGTAGCCTGGATGGATGACACTAGATCCAGCATCTTCAATCTCGTTCGATCTTCACTCAAAGTACAAGTCGATCCATGTGAGGGATGTTCTGGAGTCGAACATGGAAAGACATCACCTGATTACCAACCAATGATGTAAGTTTTTAACAGGCGCGAGAGGAATCACCGATAATGATAATGATCCTCAAGGTACTGTAGTACAATTCACATGGTGTGAATAAGGGACTTGGCGTCGAACACCACGTAAAATCTTTCGGTCGAAGGCCATTGATGTAAGCCTGTCGCCGGAAGTGAGAAACTTGCCATTGAGGCATGCAAGCTTCTAAGTACTGAAAGGGTTGTTCCTAGATCGACTTCTTGGATAATGAGCTGATGTCGACAGGAAGCGATCCGTCATAGGAGGGCCTTAATGAATCCCACACCAATGACACGGAACAGAGAAAATGATTTTAATGGAGGTGAAAACGATCTGGTGATATATGGTTCAGGGTGGCGGTCATGAAAGAATGGAGCGAAAATGTATTATAGTGGGTGAGACACAGGTGAATTCTCTGAGCAACTTCTCTTGAACATATCGGTGACACTGACATGATGGATTGGTAGCATTAACCCCAAATTTGGATGGTGTGATGGAACCATGGTGATATGACCAGTGAATGGAACAACCCAACTTGACTAGGATGCGGAGTGAAAGTGTCATGTTCAAGAGCTACTTGCTACCAACAAAGTTTCTTCAAGTTTTCTTCCCAATTTTTCCCTAGTCATTGCTAACTAGTACCTCTTTATTTTTGTTAAGCTTGAGGAGGATAACATATGCTTTTTCTATAATTTTCCCTTCCGGAAAACCCATCGCTATGTTTTAATGAGCCTAGCGATAGTGAAACTCGTTCTTGTCTGCTATGGACAAGTTTGTCGCTATTAGGTTTTAACGAGTTTAACAATAAAGATAACTCGGTCCTTTTCAATTTTAGAGAGTCTGAAAATGGACGTAAAGGAAACTCCAAAAAATCCTTTTTCGTCATCTAATCCCTTAAGTCCAAAAAAGTATAAAATAATACAGAAGGGATGAATTTTCGGTACTTTTAACGAGTCGAACAAAACAAGCGCTCGATCTTTTTGTGTAATAATTCCTCAGGTCCAAAAAGATTAAAATCTAAAGGAGGGATAGCACTTCCAGTCACTTTAACGAGCTGGAGAGGCCAATAGCTCGGCAATCTTTTCATATTTTACGAGTCAGTTGAAAAGAGCTTAAAGGAGACTCGTCTTTGAGGAACGAGTGATAAATTTGGGTAGCAGCTGATTCCAGGTAAGGTTTGGAATTTTCCAATCATGACAGTGTTACAAGGATGGCTAATAGGATCACTCTTCGCAACTGTTCCTCAAAAGGGGTAAGCAATCAAGTGGAGGTGAATGATCGGCCAATACAGAGTGGATGTGATGATGAGAACACGACCAAGGCTTAAAAGGCTAAAGTACTACATTCACGATGGTTATTTACCGGAAATTGGTTCAGTTTTTAATGAGCTTAAACTCTAGGGGAAACATTTGCTCATTTCTTAGGTTTAATTTTTAACGAGGTTGAACTTCACCAAAAACTGCTCGTGGCGGGTTTATTTTTTAACGAGCTTGAACCCTACGGTAACACTGCTCGTGATAAGTTTACATGCCCCCAACATAATAACGCAAATCGAGGTGCATGCCCCCCAAGATTCATTGCATTCAACATGGTGGTTGGAATGAAGGTTTACCTCCGAGATCTTTGAAAGTCTCGACTTGGATTTTATGAGAACATAATCAAAGACTCAATTTGGAAAAGGAGTTGTTTCATTTTTTAATGAGGTTGACACAGTAAAAGAACTATCCTCATGACTCATTGTTCCATTTTTTAACGAGGTCGACACGAGATAAGAATTGTCCTTGGAATCCACCGTATCTACAGTATTTGATAGAAAATCAAAAACTGAAGGATGATTAAGGTTGCTTGAATAATCTTCGTGGTAATTCGGAAGATGGGAGCGATTGTGGTAATCTTCCCATGGTGCCTCTCCTATCATCATTGACTGAATGATTCCTTTGTCTGTAGAATGTACATGCGACCAAGGATCTGAAGAGGTACCATATTCCTTAGACCTATCTATCCAAACACTCGATGAGAATTGATTTGGGTTTGCCCCTCAAGCCAAGAAAATTGATTGCTACAATATTTCTAAAATGGCGATGATCCATGCTGACAAAATGTTTAGGAATCTTCTGAATCCATTAGATATAGAAGATTTCATATTGCAGGTTTCCACTGTGGCCACTTCCACCAGATTACTCTGAGGCAGTAGGGCAAAAGTACCCATTAAGGCAAGGTCTTTTAGGAGGCCTACTCCAATATTTTGAAGGGAATGATTGCTTCCATGGACCATTGGAATGCTTCCTGTAACTTGTGAAATTTTGGGCAGAAATGTTTGTTGGTCGACGATTGTAATTCTTCCTTGGAAGGGAAATGCAATCTTCCTGAAGTAGGTTGACACAACTGCAGCCATGGCATATATCCAGGGCCTTCCCAGTAGGATGTTGTAATCGGGGTTTCCGTCGATTACCTCAACATCAATTTCTACAGTTTTTCCCCCCAGTTCAACTTGCAAGTTACTTAAAATCCCGTATGGAGTGTATGATCGTCCATCAAATGCTTTTAACGTCATTGATGATCTCGACAAGGGTGGTGAGCCTAAATTTTTCCAGCAACTCATCGACATAATACATGTAGATGCCCCCTCATCAATAATTGTTCGATGAACAGTTTTGTTGAGGGCTTTCACTTGAATAAGGAAAGCTAGTTGAGCTGGTAACTGAGGGGCATATCCTTTATGATCAAATGCCACAAGATTGGAATCCATTGGGTCAATCCCACCTATTGCTGATAATAAAGCTTGCTTTTGGGAGGGGCAATTTTGCGGTACCTCAAGTGTCGACATAGTGGACGGCGATTGGGCCAAGTGCCCTACTATATTATAATGTTGTGCTGCTCTGGCACAAGGATTAAATGTCGATTTGTGTACTACTCCCTTTGGCGGCTTTATCGTTAGCTTAGGAATGATGGGTGGCACAACTTCGGTCGAAGTTTTTGTCGAACTACTAGGTTGATCTTTAGCCTTGTTGTTTGATAGCTGTGGATTCCCGTAATCTTTATTCCTTGTCGATATCAAAGCATCATTTTGGTGCTTCGAAACGGACAGCATAAGTACTTGGGATCAGGAAGCATTGTCACTAGCAACCATATTTGTTCCTGGATTCAGAAACAGATCAGTTAATACTGCCGAGGTTTTTGTATTCTTGAAGAATTTTCTAAGCTCAGCTTTATATGGACAATTTGATGTCCAATGATCCTCATCGCATATAAAGCATGGATGATTTGGTTTCCTATTTCCAGAAGGGTTTACAAAAGATTTTTCAGGAGACGGCTCCTCCTGTTTCTTCTTCTTCCCTTTCTTTTTCTTCTTTCCCCCTGGTTGCTTCAGTTGTTTGCCCTTGTCGGTCGACATGACATTTACCTCCAAGGCGAGAAGTTCTTCATTTCCATTTTGATCAGAAATCTTACGAGCTTTCTTAGATGTAGCCTTTGTCGATTTCGTGTTTGTCGTACCTATCACGCCATCGCCGGCATGACAGTCTTTGTTTGATTTAGGAGGAGGAGGAACGAAGAATTCTAGTCTAGGAGAATCAGGGATTTTATTGTAGAGCGTGCCAGACTGAGTATATATCAAGTCTAGATATTGCACACGAGCAATGACTTGCTCTTCAGTGACGACTCCTCCTTTTGCCACATCTTTCGTAATAGAAGGTAATAAAGACTTAATAAACCATTCAGCTAGCAGCTAATCAAGAACATATGTTTTTACCATTCTGCGATGACGTCGCCACTCATGAATATGATCAGATATGTGAATGGCCATTGTCTTCTTGAAATTGGTAAGAAGTTCTGTTCTCGTTTCGTACCTTATGGGTAACTGAAAATGGGTTAAAAAGGTTGTGGCTAGGGTACTGAAGTTATCAAACGAAGCTCTAGATAATTCGATATACCATTTTGCTGCCGGAATAGTTAACGTTCTCTGAAAAAGGCGAAGTCTAAATGAATCATCGTTTAGGGTGTTTGATGAACACCACAGATGAAAAGTCATCACATGATTCGATGGGTCTTCATCTGGATTTCCATTAAATTTAGGAATATTTGATGGAAGTTTATGCGGAATCTCTGGCCACCAAGGGGCGTAAGAAATTGGATCATTCGTCAGCCAGTTTAAATATGGTAATTCTAGAGTTGCTACAAAGGGCAACTGTTGATTCAGGTTAGGCGAAGCATACCCAGGATTAGATGGAATCGCCTAAGCAGTGGGTCTTTTCATACCAGCATAATGTATTTGATGCTGGTAACTTTGATAAGGTTGATGGGCATAACCATTATAATATGGTTGTTGATAACCACTTCGGAAATGCGGTTGCCCATTACTTACAATGACTTGTTGCTCAGGTCCTTGATATGATTGCTGGAATGGCGGTTGTTGAGATTGAATCAGCCATGGTTGTTGGACCATTTGTTGTTGCCCAACACTGGATGATTGACCAAGATGAGGAGTCATAGTACTTGTTTGAGCCTGAGTTGCTCCAGATAAGGAGGCACTAACCTGAGGTTGTGATTGAGTCGTTGAGACAAGAGGCTGTTGTATTGCAACCTGAGAAACTTGGGGTTGACATACAACAAGTAGCGCTTGTACTTGCGACGCAGTCACCATAGCAGGTATAGTGGGAATATTTGACACAGGGTGGACTGGTTGCATTGAATATACAACCCTTGGTTGCTGAGGCAGTATTGGTACCCAACCGCTGGATGTAGTTCCAGTTTGACATGAACTTTGTTGTAAACTCCCATATGCTTGTTCTCCGGGAGGGAACAATGAAAAGGCATACTGCCCTCCATATGGTGGCAATCCAGTACTTAAAGGGTAGATTGGCCTTTGAAGACACATTGGATCAATTTGTTGAGTTTCAACATAAGAAATACTAGATGATAATCCGGATGAAGAAATAGGAACTGACCATGTCATTGAACAGTCCCTGATTGGACACCGTCTTGTTGTTGATAACTTGCCGGGACAGATGGTATATTGGTGAACATCGTTGGAGTAGCAGCAGGAGGCTCTGCCGCTGCTTCGTCGGATGACACATTCCTGGATGTTGATGGTTGTTCAGACATATCTAGTCTATCCAAAAGATTTCCTAGTGATTCTACAAGAACTTGCGATGAAGGGAGACTAACTTCTAAGACCAACGAGGGAACAGTGACGTTATTCTGATTAAAATAAATTTTAGATGCTTTGACACAACTTTTTTTTCAATTTTTAAGAGTCGAGAAAAAACAAAAGATGACTCTAGTCGCCTTCAATTTTTAATGAGCCTGAAGTGACAAGTGCTCAGATGGACCTTTTCCGTTAAGGAGTCTGAAAAGGAATGAAAGGGACTGCTATGGAAATCTAGACAGAGGGATTACCAAACCAATCGCAAAACTACAGAATACTTTTTACGGTATGACAGTCAATCTTCCCGAATGTTGTGTTCAGTGCATTGCGATTGATAGGGCGGCAGACACGACTTCCTATGGATAAAGGATAAAGCCTATTGTGGTCTCCCAAAATATACTCGACGGTACGTGGGAGCACAAGTCCGTACTGGCACTTATCGTCCCAAAGTGGAGGAATCACCCAACCAACAGTGAAAACAACAGCTACCAGGCTTTACGACGCCGGAATACGTCTCTAGCCTAGACTTCTAGATGTTGTACGTTAGGTTCCAAAGCGTTTTTAGATTCATTAAATTTATTTTATAGTTGATCTTGCTTAAGAAATGTGCCTTTCAGGTTCACCGCGTGATGTAAATGTACAATTCCTAAAATGCAATCTAAGATGATAAACAGTCATTTAGTCTTCTTTTGCAAATGAAAATCCTATCTACTAAGGAAAGAGAGATGGCGTTCTTTCAACAAAGAGAAAAGAACACACACTATATGCACTGTCCTAAATCAAACCAACAATCAGTCTAAGTGAAAATGCACATGCATGTATTTGTTTTCAGCCTTCTTGATGTGTAAATGCTAAAAAGAAAGCTAATGCGCAAATCTAAATTATTTTTCAAAGAAACAATTACTAACAAGTTTCTTTTCAAGACAAAATGAAGACAATGGCAACACTTTGCGATTCGGAATTGAAAACTTGCTTTTGACACTAGAAAAACTACTAATTTAGATCAAATACAAGAGTAACAGGGTAATCGACTATCAAGAACAATTAGATTCTCTTCTATGATTGAAAACGACACTTGGGACACTTTCAAATCAAGAAACGACAATACAATTACGCTACTTCTTTGTAAAGGAGAACTGAAAATGACTCAAAAAATACATAAAAACATTTACAGTTCTTTGCACAATGGAGGTGGAATAACAACAAGGAAAGGGGTTTCAAACAGAGGTGTAATGACTACAGGCAGCAAAACTCCTGAATAGATCTGAAAAGAGTGAACATAGAAACCAAAATTTAGGAACAAGGCCTTGTCTGATCAGCGCACCTGTAACACAGTGAAACTAAAATGCAACACACGTACTACACTCGGGAAGTGCGCTGCATTTGAAGTTCACAGAACAGAAAGTGTGCTGGACCAGGGACGAGACTTTGAATGGGTTCCGGGTCACAGTTTGCAGTTTAGTTCAGGGATTTTGGCCGAGCAAGTGGTAATCAGTAAATCAATCACAGGGGTAGATCTAAGGAGGTTACTAGAGCCACCACAAGGGCAATTAGAGAGCTTGTAAATCAATTGTTCAATTCATAAACAAAACCCCGAGATTGACTGAAGCAACGTTGATCTACTTTTCACTTGGATAGCAAATGCAGTTCGAAGGCTAGCTGGCATGACTTCAGGCTCCGTCTGTAAGTTTATAAAGTAAACAAATGTAGATGAACAAACAATCTACTCGCTCCCCAGCGGAGTCGCCATTTTGCTACCGGGAATAGTGTCTATGCAGAACTGCTAATCCCACTAAGGCTGGTAGCTACCTTAGAAACAAACAAACTTAAAACTACTTTCGTTTTCCTTTATGAGAGATAGATGAGAGAAGAATAAAGGAGACCAACCTCTGTCTTGCGCTTGGTTCCTTGCTCGATTCCTCTCTCTTCTAATAGTCCTTTGCTACTTGCTTTCTTGTGTACCCAGCTTCACAAAGTACCTGTATAATTAAAGCAGCATAACACTATACGAGAACATAGATCTATTATCATAAACAATATAGGATCAGATGTATATTAACCATTCAAATGCATAAAACATCAATCACACAAATGTATGGAGGAAAACATGAATAACTTTATTGATAATCAAGAAAGAGCCAAGAGAATTACAACCAATTGTTCTGACCCAGCATCATCCTATCAACAAGAAGCCCTTCTTCACCTCATGAAAAGCTTAGATCACCCAACACTATGATATTGCACCAATGAACCAGCAACACTTCCTTATAAGATACAAAATTCCATCCTCAGGATCTCTAGGATGAGGGATCCATATATAGATGTCTACAAGGGAGGTGAGTCAGCCTTTGAGATTTGATTAGTGTCTCCCCTCTGATAGTTCTTGATTCCACTTGGAGATTGATGGTCTCTTACTCATCCCTGGTCGAATTCAGAGAGGCAAGTATCACAGGAGAAGTTTCTGGAAGATTCCATGCTTCTCCACCTTGCGGATTGACCCTGCCATTTGTCCCTTCTCGCCCATCGCACCCCATAGAAGGGATTTTTGAAATGCAACGCACCTACTGTGTGTATTCAGGTGGGATGCAACACACTTTGCCTATGGAGCAGGTGAAATGGTCTAGTTTTGACCAGTTCTGAGTGGTTTTTCATGGAGAACTTCTGGGAGAAGCTGTAATTAGTTGACCTTGTTATTTTAGGGGTTGGAACAACACCTTTAGGGACTTAGGAGCCCTTGGTTTATGGACATTTATGCTTGGGTTCCAGTGCCCAAAAATGTCTATAACAGGTGGCAAAATAAAAGTACCAATTAAAGCAGGGTCTTTGAAGAGACCTTCCCCAACACTCTCATAAGGAATCTTGGTATTTCCCACATAAGGTACATTGTCATTCAAGGAACCGGAAGAGAAAAAAGACAAAAGGTCGATAGTGAGAATTTTTCCTTTGTGAGGAAAACAAAGCACCCAGAACAAAGAAGAAACCACACAAAACATAGTGTGGTCCAGCTTCACCTGAGAAGAAGGTTGTAGTTGAGATTCGCATCTACAACTTCCACTTCTAGCTCAACGGTCTTTCCTTCCAATGTAATTGACAAGTTCATGAGAATATCTTATGGATGTGAGCCTCTTCCATCAAAGGCCTCCAAAGTGTTTGGGGACTGGTTAAGAGAAGGAGAGTTAATGGCCATCCAACATGAAACGTAAATGATGCAAGTGGAAGCACCTTCATCAATAACAGTCTAATGGATCGTATTTCCTTTGATGAGGACCTGTATCAGAAAAGCAATCTATTGAGGAAGATGAGGAACATGGTTTTTAATATCAAAGGTAATTAGACTCAAATCAACCAGATCAATAACACTTATAGTAGACAACAATGATTTTTGTTGTGTTGGACAGGTTTGGAGAACCTCCAAGGTAGACATCACCAAAGGTGCTTGAGATAAATACTCAACAATATTGTAGTATTGTGCAACTCTAGGATTCAGATTATAAGATGATTTCCGAAGTACACCTTTGGGAGCTGGTTAGATTATGGAATCACTGTTAGGGTGCTCAATATGGAGCAGACTAGAACTGGATAGAGTGGAAGTAGAAGGTATATCAGTTACTTCTTTCTTGATCATCTACTTATTTGGGGTTTGATAGTCATTTTTTTGAGTAGCAATCGAAATAGGTGATGAACCATGAATCATGAAAAATTGGGAACCAGATGAGGCGGAGGACTGTGGTTGGTCTACCAACTATGTATGTTGAGATGGAAAAGGTTCTTTTAAAATAGTCAGAGTCCCTTTCAATAAGCGGTTAACTTCAAAATGTCGGGGACAATCCTTGGTGTAATGATCTTCCTCACATATGAGGCAAGGATACTTTGGCTTCCTCTTATAAGCATCATCAACAGATGATTTGGGTAGATTCTATTTTGGGGCATTGACTTTGGCTTTACCTTTGCCCTTTTTCTTACCTTTGGAGGCCTTATCTACTATAGTAGACTGAACATCATGTAACTCAAATGGTTTTACCAGGACTGGCTGAATTTTTCGAAGGATTCTAGGAACCAGTGTTTGAAATAGATTTCTTCTTCGAGGAAGCTTTTATGGAAGTATAAGACACAAAACCAATTACACCATTAGCAAGTGATACATCAGGAGACTTTGATGCTATTATATCCGAAGATGGTCTTGGAGCATCAGGAAACATCTCATACAACGTGCTAGATTGTGAATATACTAAGTCTAGATTCTGAGCACGGGCAATAGCTTGCCCTTTAGTAACACATCCACCTATAGATATATCCTTAGCGATGATATTAACGAATGATTTTTTTAACCATTCAGTTAACAACTCACCAGCAATCTCGAATTTCATGAGGCGACGCCGATGTCTCCATTCATGGATATGATAAAAAATGTGGGTCATAGTATCTTGCTTAAGGTATGTGAGAAAATGAGTGTCCGTTTCATAATGAATCAGTAATTGGAAGTGGGTGAGGAAGGCCATAGCTATAGAGCTGAAGTCAGCATAGGTAGCTTGAGTTAAATTGATATACCATTTTGTGGCAGCACTTGTTAAAGTTATCTGAAAGAGCCGAAGACGGATATAATCGTGAACATATGAATTTGAAGAGCCCCATAAGTGATATGTCATCACATGGCCTTGCAAGTCCTCTTTAGAATTTCTTTTGAATTTGGGACAATGGCTTGGAATTTTAGTTGGAACAGGAGGCCAGTAAGGCGAATGAAAAATAGCATCATTTTTGAGCTGTGAGACATGAGGCAGCTCCAACGTAGCCAAGAAAGGAAATTGTGTGTTGAACGGCATATAGGGCCTTTCAGGTGACCCAAATAGTGGGTTCAAACCTTGGTGGTAAGTATTTTCCACCCAAAGTGTAGGATGTTTTCCATACGGGACTTGATTTTGCCACCACTCAGGGTTACCTTGACCATAAGGTGGATTTTTTCTGTGGTAGGTTTGGTATTGACCTACCATAGGCTACTAATAAGCATTGTATGCAGCATATGGGTTGTAAGGTTGTTGAACCTGTTGACCTTGAACTTAAAGGGATTGACCCTACTGATGCAAGGGTTTACCTTGGGCTTGCAAGGGCTGACCTTGTTAATACACATATGAAGCTTGTTGCTATGAAGGTTGACCTTATTAGTGCAAAGGCTGACTTTGTTGCTGTAAAGGTTAACCTTATTGCTGCAAATATTTGCCTTGCAAGTACAAAGGTTGAGTAGACTACTGAAAAAACTCAGTTTGCTACTGAAAGGGCTACTCCTCATGTTGGAACAATTTCCCTTTCCACTGCGAAGGTTGCCCTTGCTGCTGCAAAGGTTGTCCCTGCTAATGTAAGGGTTGTTGGATAGTTCCTTGAGATATACCATGTGGGTATTGGTAATTTCCGAATTGAATCTAACCATATCCACCAAGAATAATGGATTGACTAGGCTGGACATAAACTCTTGCTTGAGGAACATAAGATGGATTAACGAGGCCTTGCGAACCATATGGAACATAAGCCTATTGGATTGAAATCTCAGCCATATAAGGCTGTTGATATTGGATGTTACCTAACTCAGATGGACCAATAGGGATAGGAATACCACCATAATAAGGTTGATTAACTCCAACCATGTGGGTTTGTAATCCACTCAAATTGGCTTCACATGATACAAGAGGAATATTCATATCCTACCCCTGAGGTAGTGGAACATTTTTTCCACTTAATAGAGGGGTAGAAGAACTAATTGAAACCTGACATGAAATAGTTGGTTGTACTGGAAGGGTCAGTTGAAACGACGATACAGGCTGTGATGGAATTGTAGGTTGAAGAGGAACTAATGTGATAACAATTTGTACAGAAGTTTGAGAGGTCACATTTGGAATGAATGGAACAGATGTAGACATAGCATTTGAAGACTAAATGGGATTTTGATAAAATGACAAAGCACTAGGAGTACCTAAAACTAACTGAGCTAAGGTCGTATGACCAAGTGGGAACATGGATCCACTAGTTTCAAGAAGGGTGAGAGATGCGACTCTTCCTGTTATAGGAAAGCCTTCTAGAGGAAATTCATACCCTTGTTCATCATCAATATGAGGAGTATGGGTAGCGGAAACTTCTGAATGACCGGGAGAAGAGGTTGGGATTTCACCCTCTAACTCCATAGATGGAAACAACTAGTGATGAGGAACCCAAGATGTGTGGGGAGATAAATCCATAGGAATACTAGGTCAATCGTAAGGATTATAAGGATGCTGAGGAGATATCACAACAGAATCGAATAACGAATTCAACATATGAATAACAAACATCTATGGACTCTCAGGGGTCTGAATAGGATTATTTGGGGTCTCAGGATCAGATTCTTGAGGTGACCAGGAATCTGGTGGAGGTGGATGAAAATACATGAGTTGGATACCTGGAATAATCCCAAGTTCAAACCCTTGATCTTTATGTGATTGAGGAAGCTATGGATGAACTCCTTGGGAGGACCCTTTAGTATTAGACAATGAAGGGGAATTGTGAGATGAACTTAATGGTTCAACGATGATGACTTCATCTCAAGAGAAGAAAAGGAAAGGAGACTCGTTAAGGGCTTTATTAACAATCTTGAAATTAACAGGGAATTACACAATATTGGTCCAAGAAGCAACTGCTTGGGTTCGACATGTTTATCGTGGACAGTTATTTTTAGAAATGAAAACTTTTCCTTTTCATATTTTAAGAGTTTAGAAAAGTACAAAAATGTGATTCTAGTCACTTTCTATGGTTTAGTAGGCTTGAAAGGACAAGTGCTCCATCATCTTTTCAAATTTAAAGAGTCAGAAAAGATCAAAATGACCACTCAGGTAACTCTAGGCAAAAGGAGTGCCAAGTAACCATGAACTGCAATATACACCTTAGCAAATAAATTTACCAAGGACTTGACGTGCGTGCAGGCAATCTCCCCGAATGTTATGTTTGGTGTATCATGTTTGCAGGGTGGTAGACTCAGTTTCATATGGATAATGGTTTTCAACCTATGAGGGTCTCCCTTTATATACTCAATAGTACGGGGAGCACAAGTCCGTGCCATCACTATTTAATGCAAAATTGAATGACAATGGCTAGGTTTTATAAATGCCAGAACACATCTCTAGCCTAGACCACTAAGTATGAAGCGTTAATGTTTCAAATGCTCCTTAGATTGATTGATAGATTTTTAAAGGTAATCTTGAAATTATGTTTTCATTTCAAGGTCCTAACGATGTTACCTGTTCTTAAAATGCAACTAGATGATGAAATTTAATCCTTTAGTTTGATGAAAGCTATCTACATAAGGAAGAAAATCACCCAAATCATGCATCAGACCAACGATCAATGCATCAACGACAATTTCCAATGCTAAATACAGAAAATGAAATCTAATCTTTAATTTCACAACAAATACAATGCTGAAAAGACGATCTTAAAGTAGCTACCTTAAGATAAAATGATATTTTTTTCTTTTCACTTTAGTGCAATCAATGTAATCTAGTGCAAAAAATTAAAATAGAATGCAAGAAAACCAACAAACATGAAGATCTCTTTCGCATTAATCATTTGAATGTAACAAAAAATACTTAGATACTTAAAAGATAAACACTTTCACTTTCAATTTTTGAAACACAAACTCAAATCAAACACTTCCTTTTGATTCAAGCATTTACTAAAATGTGAGACTGGCAAAAGACAAGTAATGAAGTCTGGGAATGGGTGGTTGATCAAACCCATCAAAAGATAAGGTAAAGAATTGGAAGGAAAGGATCACAGGCTCCGAAGTGGAGTCATTGTTTTTTTGTTAAGGTAAATCCTCTCTATGGAAAAAGACGATCCCTCTAAGCCAATGAGTGGGTCTAGCAACTGAAATGACAATCAACTAGACATCTTCCTAGGTCACAATTGAAAATAAGAATAAAGGAAATGGGCTACTTTGTTCTGACGCTATTTTGATCTCCTTTGTTGAAGACCATGGACCGCTTGTATCAAAGGCTTGTTCCTGCTTCTCTCAGTGTTTAGGCACCTACACAACTGATCAAGGCACAACAAGGCATGCCAAAACAAGTAGAAAATCTAATAACAATCTACTTAACTCATCAAGGAATGTCAAGCTAAATGATACATGAACATATACATTTTGGGAAGATGAATGAGAAGTTGTGTATTATTAGAAAATAAGGGGAAGCTTACAACCAAAAACTTGATGTTGATAGGCTCTCCTTGAGTGGGAATCCAAGTCCAAGCCAAGAACTCTGCATGCACTCCTTCTCTAAGTCAAATGAACAGCCGCTAGAAACAATCTTAGCATAAGGGTGCAAATAGATATAGACCAACCTTTTTGGAATGGGAGAGGATGAATTTATAAGCTGGGAATGGGAGCTAGGACCTCTCTAAAGATAGCATTAGGTTGTCCTATCAAGGAGGTAGCTCATAGGGATAAGATCAAGAGGGAAAATTGGGAGGATTCGACCTCATCTATGCCAAACAACCTCCATCTCATCACTCTAGAGGTTTCTAGATCATGAAGATTCTCATCCTCTTTCGGAAAATTACCTCTTTGGGATCATCACAGATATGCAAGGGAAGAGGGCAATGCCATTGCTGGTAAAGTACATTGCAACACGCAACCATAGTTGTTTTAAGTCTTATATTAGTGATGATTCTCAATTTAGGGTTTTAGAGCTATTTCTTCAACGAAAGCTCATGGCATTTTCCAATCAATGTCTTAGGAGGGATCTTAGTTGCATACATGCATGAGTACACTGCATAATGGTCATGTTTCAGGCACTTCAGGGTATCTCACAAGGAAGTGCAGGAGGTGTGACAAAATATTGTGTAATAAGATCCCCTTGCATGTTGGAAGGTTCCAGCACCGTCAATAGACATATGGGAAAATTGAAATGTGGTACGTAGAAAATTTCTCTGAAACTTTAAATTCAGATGATGCATTGGTATCTACACACAATTGACTTGGCTACTGTTGCAAGAAAATTGATTCTTTGCATAATAGATAGTGATAAAGCCTCCTAAAAAATAGTAGACAAAGAGTTTCTCCACTATCATAGAGGATAATTCTAACAAGGAATCAGAGTTATTAAAAATCTAAAGTATCACCACGAGCAACATTGGAAAGTCATACAACGAGGTAGAAACTTATAGGCTTTGTGCCATAAATAATAATATAAACCTCATGTGACTTAGATCCTTGCTTAAGCATGTGATGACTACCAAAATAAAGGGACATAAGTGAATTATCCAATTGGGCTTAGATTTCCATATAAAAACTAAAACTTTGCATTACTACATAAAGCTCATCCCTCTAGAACTACTAATAATTATCCCAAGAGGAATTGAATTTTCTTTTTACATTTACTCCCAAAGGTACTTGAACATAACAAACATAGTGAGATGAGAGGATCACTTGATGAAATAAACTAGTAAGGGATATACAACAAATTCCATCCCACAAATCCTACATGCTCCAAAAGTCTAAGTGATAACTTCTTATGAGAAGGACTTGCCACTAAGAAAAACTTGCTTGAGTCATCACATACCATGCCAAATAAAACTCAAGCAACATGACAAACCCACTGATTCCCTCCAATATATCATGTAATTCCCTAATTCACATAAATTTTGGTAATTTTACACGTGATATTTGATACCATAAGGGAGCCATATCATCCCAGTTCTTCTCCAATGTAAATGAACTAAGACAAGATTGATGATACAATCATAATATTAAATAAATTTCATCCACCTTCCACATGCAAATGTCCTCGAAAGAAATCCAAAATCAAGAAGATGAATCAGACCCAAAGAGAGATGAATTTGGGTGATGACAAAATGATTTTTCCCCACTAAACCATTTGAAGTATTCATTGCATGCAGTAAGGTTTGTGAGAGAGCCGTGTATTTTGTATAATTTTGTGATAGATGATCCAAATAATAAATGTTCCTTTGCTTATTTGGATCCATTGATTTAACTGTTATGGCATAGGGCGGAAGGATATTTCCCCGTTGATTCTTAGCTCACTTATTTCTTAACTAGCTCATTTGTTGGCCATTCTATATTCTTTATGATTGTTTATATGAAGAGCATGATACGTTTTGTAGGATTGGAAAAGGGATAGAATAAAAAAGTTTTTGTTTAGAATATTTTTCATCCTGTTGTAATGAGGAAAGGAGCCTTTAACCAACTAAGAAATGAGAATCTTGGAATCACCAATGATTGTCAACAAAAATAAACAACCCATAAGCTTTTGCTTCATAAATCAAGGTTGATTTGTGTCCCCCACGAAAATGAAATTTCTATATTAACTCTTGGGAAAATAAATCCACAGATCAATGGTCAAAATTAATCTGAAAATGAAAATGAAATCAACAACTAGTGAGTATTGGTTTTTATGAGTCATATCTTCGTTTTTATAAGTCATATCTTGAGTTTCAGATGACCAAACAAAGCCAGAAATGACTTGTTGGAAAACTAAGAACGTGAGAATTTTTTTTGGGTAAATTATTTTATTTAGATAAAAAGTAAAAATGCATCGAAATTTACAATAAAAATGGTAAAAAATTTTCTATATTCATTTTAAGAAGAAATTACTGAAAGTTAAATGGTAATATTTCAAATTTTAATTAGGGATATATTTTTCCTAGTTATTTTGTTTTATTATTTCGATGAAGAACTATATTAGTTTTTAATTATTAATTCCTTTATTAATTTATAAGTAATTCTAAGACACTAAAAATTTATTTTAAATCACAATGATTATTTTAATTATTTTAGGAAAATAAAAACTATAATCCTAAAGTGAAGGAATAAGCCAACAAAAAAAGTGTCCTCATATATTTATCTTCTTCCTTGAAGAATTTTGATAAAATATGGATATAAGTGATTATATAAAAATTATTTTGTGTAAGAGACAAGTGGATGAATAAGAAGAAGAGAATAGGTTCTCAATCATATAAAAGGAAATGTGAGTTCAATATCCCCAATCATGCAGAGTCACATGTATAACAATTTCAGATTTGTTATGGAATGTCCTTAGAGTAGGAAATGAAGAAAGCTTGTAACATTTCAATTGTTTCAAAAAATATTGTACCTGTTTTTATATATTTGTGTGACAAGTTTAATAAAAATTATTCAACCATGGGTTGAAAAATAGAACCATTTGTAACCCAGCGGAAAATAGGAGATTGGATGTAATATATTGATTTTTTTCTTTAAAGGGGGATCTTTTTATGAAGAATGGACTATATTTTCTCGCCAAAACGCTAGGAATATTGAGATTATGCTTGTGTACTCATATCAAGATGAAAGATAGGAAGAGTTTGACATTCTTTGTATTTTTATTTCATAGTTTTATGAGTAGAAATATAGAGTTTTTTCCGGTGGGAAAAATTCTTGTTATAAGGAATTTTCTCAAGCAAGAAATTCTTACTAGAAGTCTAAAATTTGAGGTTGTAACATTATATTGAATCTATATATTTTGATCAACTTTGATAATTAAGTGAAGGCCTAGATATTTTTGAAGGAATATATTCAATTGAGTGTATGGATTTTTTTTTTTTTTGCATTATTATGAATTATACATATTTGACATTCATGTTATTGTGTTAATATATCTTCACAATTAAACTAAATACTTTAAGTTATTCATTGTATAAATACGAGTGCATTATTGTAATTTTTTTAACAACTATTTATTCAAAAACATTCTATATTTGTATGCATGCTTACTATATTATTAAATTAGTGATTTTGTTTTTTTCTGACTAAGAAATTTTTTTTTATTAGATTTTCACAAATTCACATAGAATACAAGTAGGGGTTAACATGTGTAGACCATGTCTGAGGAGAGTGCCTTGAAGATGCCAAAAACATACTAGTCATACATAAACTAAAGAGATACCATCTACCCCTGAGAGGGAAATTGAATGGGCTTTCTGATATTCTTGAGGATAGTTATTGAGTCCAACATACAGTGACAAACATAATATAAATATAAAAAGAGCATATGAAAAATATTGATAGAGAAAAAACTTAGAAATCCTTTCCTATGACTTGTTGGTGAGCCTGGTCATACTTGGAAGGGTACTAAAAGGGGTCATCATGGCCTTCTAGAAGCAAAGGATGGTGATCCCACTCAATGAACATACCAAACAAGGTGGTGTTGGTTTTCTACTTTGAAGTCTCCCCTTTCTAGGTGGTTGTGAAAGTGGTTTTGTTGGTAGAAATGTGGAGATCCTCTACTTGAACTGAAGTTTGAGATTGCTCCTCGAGGCCACCTAGTTCATTCTCCCTTGAATTATAAGGTCCAAGAATGTCAAGGCTAATATTTTTCGAGCCTTAAAAAAAAGAGTTTGAAATTTCTAATTACACTGGGACAATGGGTGACGTTGGAGGATGAGAAGGAGGTGGGAATGGAATTCCCAAGTCCCTAGTTAGGGCTCTCAAAGATGGAGAATATCGAATCAAATGTGAGTCCATATCCATTATTCTTTCTCCAACAAATCATAAGACCTCTTCTTGGTACCTCAGATGATGACCCAATAGGTTCCTTACATGCTAATTCCAATTTATAGTACTTTTAAGGTCCTAGGATTCCATCATAGAAATCTGGAGCTTGATCTCTTGAGGCATGTCCTTATCCATATTGAGCACACCGTCTTTTACAAACCATGGATACACTAATAGGAGGACTACTAGACATGGTTCTACATTCCTTGGCCTCCACTCCCCAACAAATGCAATAGAGGCAAACAATAGAGACCTCCAAGCTTGAAATGGACCTGAAAGAACAACTAGAAGGTTCTTTCAAACATCATAGGTAAGATAGTTAAACATTAACAATATTAAGAAATTGAGCGAGGTGACCACAACCATTGGTTGAGGCTAGCAAACAAGTCATATGCCATATGTTGAGGCTAGTAACGGTGATGGAGCTATGTGATGGAGACCAATAGATATGGAGACGATATACACTTGTAGAGCATAGTAAATATGGGAATGATTATTCTCTTGGAGATTAATCCCATAGGCCATTTCTCAAGCATGGTGAGAGTGTCGAAGCATCGCTCAATTTCCACCTTCACTTGTACATTGGATGCACTTAGCATGATAACCTTATTGGGATAGCCACCCTGCCCAGGCCATTAATGCAGCAAGTCATGCTAGCATGGGTGGTTGCATGCTGTTTGTGTGAAGAGCCACCTAGATCTGGGATTGTTTTATCTTTCTTTGCAATGTCCAGGCATTGGGAGGCCTAGCATATGGCTTGTGGTGAGATCATATTTAGTGTTTTACATGGAAATTTCTCCTCAACCCCTTTGTTGTCTAGGTTTTCTACTAGGGAATTAGCTTTACATATGAAATGGGTGAATACTAATGCTTCATGCTAAGAAATAATTTGTGTCATTTGTTGTATGCTCTGATTGAGATGTTATCTTAAAGAGCACTTTGAAGGGGTGATCCATTGAGGAGCTTTTGGGCAACTTGCGTGATTAGATGGGAGTGACTTTCAATAATGAGTGGGAGGAAACTTTTGTTTCTAGCCATAAGGAAGCCTTGGATTAAGTATTTAGGCTCAGAAACATTATTTCTTTTTACGCTATATATTCTTTGTAGATGCTTAATATTTTAGCTTTGTGATTCGAAATGGCTCCTCTAATCCCTGCTACCTCAGGGATTCCTCTCGAGGCTACATGATGCAAATCAATGCTTTGATTTGATAACATTGGTCCGTTTAAGAGTTGGTTCAATTGGTGAAAGGTGGTTATTATAGCCCCTCGAGTCAAAAATATTTACAATAGCCCTAAGATCCAAAAACTACTCACCTTAGCCTTCCAACCAGTCATATACACTATGCATGTATATGCCAAATGTTTCCACTTAACGAGATACACTATGCGTGTATAAGCCAAGCAATGGTAACATTCATAAGGGGAAAATAAGAAACAACAGGAGACTTGTTGGCATGGAATCCTCCCAAGCAATGTTTGGTGCTCAAATCCCAAGTTTTCATCGAATTGTGTTGTAAAGCTCCATGAATTGTAGGTGCGAAACTAGGATAGAGTCACAGGTTTGACTGCCTTAGTCTTGTAATGTAATATCGGCCTACCCATGGTTTGCGGACCATGGGATTGTATAAATAGAGCAGGGCTCTAAGTGTAAAAGATAGCGAAGTAGAAGAGATAGTAGTAAAGAAAGAGTCTAAGTGTCTAAGCGTAAAGTGTATCTTTGGGTCGTAGGGTAGGATAAGGCTCTGCAGCTGAGTGTACAAAGGCCTAGTAGTCCACAGCTGAGTGCGCGGACCCCTACAGTTGAGTGCGCAGGGTGGAGTCGAGTCTGTAACTGAGGAAGAAATTAATAAAGAGAAGTTTTATCATAATTTTGTGCATCTGTTCTTGGGTTAATACATGTTTGATATAATTTACAAATATACTATTTATTTACTGCATGCACCTGTATGAATGGTTTATGTTGTTAAGTGTAACTTAAAGCATGCAAGTAGGCTAAGATAATCAACTAACACTAGAATACCAGTAAGCTCTTGGGTAATAATGCAGAAGCGTAGCATTCAACCCTTGAATAGGGTTACGCGAACGCAATATCTCAAGCTGTGAGGTACGAGAAAGTGTACAAAGCAAATTGCATGCAGGGTCAAACCGCAGACCACTTGAACTCATCAAAAATCTCCAAGGTGCAGAAACCTAGTTCTACCACCTTCCCATTCTAAATCGGGTGAGACCTCAGTCCGCGCTTCGTGGACTGTTGCCAAAATGGCCAGTAGTACTAGTATTTGTTTGGCTAAATAAACTTTGAAGCTGGGTCAGGCCCCAACAAGCCAATAAATGGTTCTGTTGCTGGCACTGGGATCTGCATAAGATATGTATGATGTCGTATCAATGGAATCTGACAAAGAATGGAATTGAAGGGTGGATGGACGGGAAGATTCACGAGTTCGCGGCATAGGAAAATAGGAATCCGTGAGTATCGAAGGAAGAGTGGTTAGAGCACTACGTATATACAGAAATCCACAAAATTTCCTTTGTATCCTTCCCCTATTAGTTGTATGAGTGGATCGCGAAGTTAGCAGACAGTCAGGGAAGGTGTAGGCTCGACAAACCTATTGTGTGGACTCGAGAGCTGGTGCACAGACTAGAAGCATTGGAAGATAAAATCGCATGTGCTATGGACCATTGGCTCAATCAAATTATAGTAGGGTTTATCACTGAGTTTGCGGTAGATACTTTAGTCAGCTACAACAATGCCAAGTGACGCTTCCTCAAAGGACCGCGAGGTAAGTACATTAAATCTTTGAACACTTGGATTAAGATTCTATTGTGTGAAAAGTGAGTTATCCAAACAAATTAATTTTTGGGGCTATGCAAAGTGGGAGGATCTACAGAAATGAAGGTAGCGTAGAATTAGAAACTAGCCCTTTGATTTCACCTCCATGAGAAAGCGAGGAAGAGATTGCAAAGGTTTCCCCAAGAAGTGCGATCAATCTGATAAGGCAGTGAAATCCGCGCATACCACTTCCACATACACCATCGCCAGTTTCACCATCTTCACCCCCGTCTTCACCCACACCACCTCTGCCACCACCATAGTTCAATATGGTGAGCACAATAAAGTTTCCAGTGTTCAAAGGAGTAGGGAATGAAGATCCAGACCAATTTTGGTTAGTGGTAAAAATTTCATGGGAAGCGTAGGGAGTCATGAATGACAATATAAAGGAATCAATGCTAGTTAGTGCCTTGTAGGATCACTCACTGACATGGTACATTAAGAATTAAAATGACAAACCAAACGTAGGGATCGCGGATATCCAAGCTGCACTAAACAGGGAATTTAGTAGGCCAAAATCAGAGACACAGTCAATTATCGGATTTAAGGAAATCGTGATGCTTCCAGGCGAGACCTCGTCGGAGCTAGATTAGAGACTGAAGGGTATGATTCATGAAGCCAACATGACCTTAAAGGATGGGTAACACTTTGCATGGCTTGTAGTGTTGCTAACGCCACATCTAAGGACTGCGTTGTCACAGCAAAAGCTATGCACTCAAGCCGAGGCCTTGGAGATTGCAATGAGACTAGACGAGACCCTGATACAAGATCCTAACCTAGGAGTCCAACAGATCCACGCACAATTGAAAAAATTGTGCCTCAAAATGTAGAGTTTGAAACAAGACTGGACAGCTTGCCTAGAGCCGTGTGAGGAGGTATGGTGCATAAAGTGCGTAGGCCAGGGACATGACAAGGATCATTGTCTAGTCTTCGCGAACTACCATTGAGTCTAGAAGCACAAGAAGGACCAAGCATGGTGCCTGCATTATGGTGCCTAATTTGTCAGATAGGGGGGAAGCATGCTTCAGATAACTACCATCTATTACAGAAGTATATGCAGAAGTCCCAATAGTTGTTCTATAATTTATATAGGTCAGTAGACGATCATGAGCATACTTGTAGAATTTATGAACTCATGATGGATCAGACTCCTACCTACAGAGTTCAAACCGAAACATGAGCCCTCGATCAAAATGCAGCGATGGCGCACACTGGATTTCAGGGGCGCGGATGAGGTCGAGGTTGAATGGGGCCAGTAAGGGGTCACAGAAAGCTGATTTGTTACAATGTGGAGGACCAAGGAATTATGCCACAATTGTACAAATTCAACGAGAGCATCATGTTTATATTGTACCCAGTTTGATCATGAGACAGAGGACTGTCTCACGCTGATAGCAAGGTTCCATGATAAAGTAACGCTCCAACCTCCCTCGACTCAAAACCTGCAAATGATGAGGTTTGAGCCATGTGAGGAAGACCCGAATGTAAACATCGTGCTCTGAAGTGGTATCATGATAGGACACAACAAAGGAAAGCAACCTGAAGAGCGTGCATGGGTTCACAAGGCTCCTATGAAGGAACCAAAATTTGATTTGGAGCGCAATAAGGAGGCATTCATGGAAGCTAATAAGAGCTTTATGGAGGTCTCCACTTTAGGTAGTAAAGGCAAACTAGAACCAAAGATGGACCCATCAATGCTCACTACCTTTCTGGACACATGCGTGAAGCAACTGCGCAACAGCAAAGCGGTGAAGGGGCTACAAGAACTCATGACCTGATGTACAGGATTACGAGAATCGCGCATAGTCCGGAATCTCGGGAAGAACACAACGTGAAGAGGAAGAGAGATGAGATTGACCACACAGATTAGGGAATATGAAATGGATCAAGTGATTTTGGATCTAGGATCGAACGCGAACGTCCTGCTAAAATAGACATGGGAGCACATGGGCAGCCTATGCTGCAATGGTCTCCTATTCAATTGTGAATGGCGAACCAGCAAATGATCCTACTGATGGGAAGATTGCAGGGAATAACAGTAGATATCAAAGGTACGAGCGCGCTTGCAGGTTTCGAAGTGATAGATATTGTGGATGATAGCAATCGTTATCTCGTGCTACTAGGAATAGATTGGGCCACTGACATGAATCGAGTGATAAATCTAAAGAAGCGCAAGATGATTTTTGAGAAAAAGTCACTACGTGTAGTGGTACCTTTAGACCCTGCAGAAGGATCGAGCTACACAGAGCCAGTGCGTGACAGTGACAGTGAAAACGATCTAGACTGTATCTACAAGATAATCGCGCGAGAATGGGATTCGGTGAATCCAATAACAGATGGCAGGATTTCGTGGGAGCGCGAAATCTCTTGCACCTTAGATTCAGATGAGGAAATAGAATGATGAGAGAACTGGTTACATGAAGTAACCAGGCTCAACTGTAACATGATGATAAGGTCACTACACTGCATGACAAGAGAGGTAGGAGATCTGCCTATGTATGATGGGTTAATAGAGGTGGATGATTTCCTTAAAAAATTTGAAAGAGAAGTCTCATAACAACAGTGGTTCGATGCTCTGAAATGGGTACTGCGTGCTACACCCTCAAGGTCGTGGGATATGCACCAGCAGAATTTTGAGGACGAGCCTGAATGCAGAAATATGATGCTCATACGGTTTGGGAAGCCTCCGATGTGACTGAAAACTGGGTATGATGGATGAAAAAACCTATGCGCCCACCTTTCCATATGGGTACAGGCATATGGTATGTAACCTGCACGAAGGCACACCATCCTCATCATAGGAAACAGGACCAACAAGCAGGAGTGGGAAAGACAATGGTTCGAACGCTGAAGTATGAAAATATCTAGTGTGCCGGAGATGATCCGAGTGGAAGCCTTTGACAAGGTATGCGAAGTACTGAACATGGTCCACCATGTGAGACACACTGACTGGGACCTGCATGTACCAGTGGTTTTATGGGCTTATAGGACCATGTGCAAAACCCTGACCACGTAGGCACTTCCGATGCTGAAGTATGAAGTGGATGTTGTAATCCCTATGAAGCATGTAAAGCCTAGTCTGTGCGTAGTATCACCCGTAGTACCAGCAGTTATATGGGCTTATAGGACCATGTGAAAAACCTTGACCGCATGGGCACCTCCGACGCTGAAGTATGAAGCAGATGTTGTAATCCCTATGGAGCATGCAAAGCCTATTCCACGCATAGCAACACTCATAGTTATGACGGTTTGTGATGCCTGGAAAGAAGGAATCACACAGCCACAAGCAACAAAACACATGGGACTTAAGCAAGAGATCCAATAGGGAAACCTTAGACTCTGCGAACTTGAAAAAGAAAGGGTACAGTTAAGGAAGAAAAGTGCTTTAATGGGCGCGGAGGTTAAGAAGCTCTAGGATGAGATAAAGGAAGAGTTTCTCGCCGAAAAAACTATGATGGAAAGACAAGGTTTGTACGATCATGATAAAAAGTTTGAAGACTATCATCATGAATTGGTTAGTTTGATGCCTTGGCTTGGACCGCATATTGCTAAGCGTAGTGACTAGGGTAATGCGTTACAAATAGTGAAGTGCGTGATGCCAACCACAACAATAAAAGGTGGGGATTCTTCAAGAACCATGATGGAGGACAGGATGGAGCTTTACACGGGTGGTGTGGCCACCAGACTAGCCAAGGGAAGGATAGTCTTAATGCTCTAGGCAGTTAGAAGGGAGCCCGAGACTATAAGCTATCCTACCTAGGATCTGTGCGATGTTGGATATGCGCACAGAGGCAAAGAGTCACAAGGTCCGTGACTGTGCATGAGGGGCTTCCCCATCGCCGTGGGTTTTAACCACATACATAAATTACCTGCATATGAATTCTAAAACAAAGAAAATAACAATGCGAGAGCATAACACATAAAACACATACACACGAAGATTTTCCCCTAGATCCCAAAACTGGGACTACCAAGTTGATTTTTCATTATGTTCCTTTCAATGTTACAATACATATTTATACATGCCAAAGCATCCAATACCATGGATCGAAAACTATAGTGTCCAAAACCATGGACCGAAAACCATAGCGTCCAAAACCATGTGCGAAAATCATGCACAAAACCATAGTTAGGTCTGCCCAACCTAACATAGGGTCCAAAACCAAAATTTTCCAAGGCACTGCCTCGGACCCCATAGAGTGCGGTTACCTGCACCACTCAAACCCCCTGTGACTCCCTTCACTACGCAATCGACACAATGAAAGGGGGGCTCTGTCCCCTTCTAACCCCCTGGTTAACTACATGGGCTAGTCATGGAAAGAATATAACACAACCCAACATTCTCCCACTTGTTTTTTTCATTCCACAGGGGGCCATAAGAGAGCTTAGTCATTTATCCAGCCCTGCAATGCACATTGTTTCTCTACACCAAGAGAACTTCTCAGAGCTCACAAATTTTTTCAATGCATCCACAGTATTGTTTAAAGTGTCCACCTTTACTAGAAACGCCTTTTTGTCTTCTGTCATATCCCTCACAAAGTGATACTGAACATCAATGTGCTTTGCCTTTGAATGATATGCGGGGTTCTTTGCCAAGAAAATTTCACTTTTGCTGTCATAGTCTATCCTTATAGCTCCCTATACTAACCCCATATTTGAACACAATCTCTGCAACCAAACTGCTTCCTTGCTTGCATGAGTGGTTGCCATGTATTCTGCCTCTGTAGTTGATAGTGCCACTATAAATTGTTTCTTACTCATCCAACTGACTGCACCTCCAAATAGGTTAAACACATACCCACTTGTAGATCTTCTCTAATCCAGATCTCCAGCCCAGTCTGCATCAACAAAGCCATGAATATCCAACACTCTGTCCAATATTGGTCTTCTTTGGTAGCACAAACCATAATTACTAGTGCCATGCAAATACTTGAAAACTTGCTTCACTGTTGTCCAGTGCTCCTACCCTAGTTTTGACATAAACCTGCTCAATACTCCCATTGCATGTGTAATGTCTGGTCTAGTATAGACATTGTATACATCAAGCTATTGACTACACTTGCATATGGAACATGGGACATGTCCTCTTCCTCTTTTTGTGTCTTGGGACATTGTTCAGCAGATAACTTTACACCTACAAGAATAGAAACCTTCACCGGTTTACTGTCCTACATATTAAACCTATGTAATATTGTCTTGACATACTTCCTCTAGTTTAACCAAAGATTCCTCTCTATCTGATCTCTTTTAATTTCCATGCGCAAAGTATAGTTTGTAGCACCAAGATTTTTCATGTCGAATTTGGAGGACAAATGGGTCTACAAATCTTGGATAATTTCTTTGTAATTTCCAACTAGCAACATATCATCTACATACAAGACCAAATAAATAGCATGGTCACCAATTAATTTAAAATACACATAGTGATTTTCTTTGCTTCTGGTAAAGCCAAGTCCCTGTATAAATGTATCAAATTTCTGATACCACATCCTTGGTGACTGTTTTAACCCATACAGAGACTTCTTTAACTTGCATACCAAATCTTTCTTTCCCTTCACTGCAAAGCCTTGAGGTTGCTTCATGTAGATCTCCTCTTCCAGATCCCCGTGAAGAAATGTTGTCTTCACATCCATCTGTTTTACCTCAAAATCAAAAGCAGCAGCAACAAATAAAAGTAATCTAATAGAATCTACCTTGACAACAGGAGAAAAAATATCACCAAAATCAATTCCTAGCACGTGGGAATAACATTTTGCTACCAATCGAGCTTTGTATTTCTCCACCTTCCCTTCTGCATTTGTCTTCTTCTTGAACACCCATTTGCTACCAATGGGTTTCCTTCCAGCCAGCAACTCCACCAGATCCCAAGCCTCATTTTTGTGCAAAGATGCCATTTCATCAACCATGGCCCCTTTCTAGAGTTTTCCATCCTCTAAATCTACTGCTTCCTTCACAGTTCTAGGATCATCATTAATAATAGATAAAGAAAAATTTGAACAAAAAATAGATGGACTATACCTTTCTGGCTGCCTTCTTTCTCAAACTGATCTTCTCACACCCGGAGATTGTGGCTCTTCATTTTCTGATTCCTCCTCTGCTGTAGAATCTGATTCTTCCTCCTTTAGCTCAAACTCTATCTTCTAAGGTTCCTTTGGTTGGATTTCATGTATAGTAACATCTTTCACCTCTTTGAACACCACATCTTGGCTGAACACAACCTTCCTTGTTACTGGGTTCCAAAGCTTATAACCCTTTAAACCATCCTTATACCCAATAAAGATGTACTTTTTAGATTTACTATCCAATTTGGTTCTTTTCTCCTTTGGAACATGTACATATGCATCACATACAAATACCGTCAGATGTGAAAGATAATCTTTCTTACTAGTCTGTACCTCTTGTGGAGTCTTATCTTCCAATGTTGATGAAGGTGATCTGTTGGCCAGGTAACATGCAGTCTCCACTGCCTCTACCCAGAAATCTTTTCCTAACCCGACACCAATGAGCATGCTTCTTTCCCTTTCCGTCAACGTCTTGTTCATTCTTTCTGCAACTCCATATTGCTGAGGTATATATGGAGTAGTCTTCTGCCGTGTTATACCACACTTCTTACAGAATTCTTCAAATTCCTTACTCCAAAACTCTCCGCTGTTATCTGTCCTCAACACCTTTATCTTCTTCTCTGTTTGGTTTTCCACCAGAGCCTTAAATTATTTAAACATGTCAAAGACTTTAAATTTCTTCTTAAGGAAATATATCCATGTATTCCTTGAGAAGTCATCTATAAATGATATATAGTACACAAACTTACCCAGTGATGGAACCTTCACAGGTCTAAACACATCACTGTGCACAAGCTCTAATATCTGTTTTGCACTCTTGCCACCAGAGGGGAAAGACACCTGATTTTGCTTCCCATATACACAATTTTCACAGAAATCAAAATCCATAGAGATATTACTCATACGCTCTACCATACCTTTACCATGAAGTATTCAAAGACCCTTCTCTCCAATATGTCTAAGCTTTTGATGCCACAACATGGTCTGCTCTCCAAAGACCACTAGATTTTCTGCTCCACTTTCAGGAACCACAGAACTAATGCACCCATCACCAACAGTGCTACCTTGCAGCTTGTACATAGCTCCAATCCGAACTCCCCACTTCAGTACTAGTGCTCCCCAAACCATCTTGTAGGTACCCTTCTTGAACATTGTTTTTACACCTGCATCATACAACTTGCTTACAAAAATCAGATTTTTGGCCAATGTAGGAATATGTAGGACACCCAAAAGTGTTCTAACCCTTCCACCTTGTGACTTCAACTTCACTTTTCCGTGAACAAAAATTCTAGCCTTCCTATCATCCTCTAAGAAGACATCACCACCATCATATTTCTCATACTTGCAGAACCACTCTCTATGGGGAGTGAAGTGAAAGGATGCACCTAAGTCAATCAACCATGCCTCATGATCTACATGTGTACTTGAAGAAGCCATGTACACATCCCCACCTTCATCTGAGGTGGTTTTCACCTATGCAGAAGGAGCATCATCAAATCCATTTCCTTTATCAGTAGATTCAGATTTACAATCCCTTTTGTAGTTCCCTTCCTTTCCGCATTTCCAGCACACCACCTTTACAGGTTTTCCTAGAGATTTTGATCACCCTCTAGATTTAGATCTCCCACTTGATGACTTATTTTTGTTTCTGTTCTGGGACCATCCTCATATAGACAAGGGATCACCATTCTGGCTCTCCATATTTTTCCGTCTCATCTCCTTCGTTAGCAAGGATGACACTATTTCATCAAACTGCAAGGAAGTTGCATTGCTACCTATTGCAATAACTAGACTATCCCATGAATCTGGTAGAGAACACAACAAACTGATGCACTTATCTTCATCTGAAATTTTGATATCAACAGATGATAACTGACTTACCACAGTATTAAATGCATTCAAATTCTCTGTCACCAAGTCTCCATCTTTCATCCTCAGGTCATCCATATTTTTCTGTGTGAACAATTTATTCACCAGAGATATAGATTGATACAAAGTCCCTAACTTGTCCCATAAAGATTTCACTGTAGCTTCCCTTGATACATTCAGTAATACTGAATCTGAGACACACAATCGTATTGTGCTCTCTACCTTCTGATCCAACTTCTTCCATTCCTCATCAGACAATCCCGTTAGTTTAGTACCTGGATCTACCATGATTAGCTGATATTTATCCACCAACAAATCCTCCATCTTGAGTTTCCACAACTCAAAACTCTGATCATTAAATTTCTCTATCTCTATCTTTCCACTGTTCGCCATCTTCTTTCACTACCAGAATCGATCCCGTAGATCTCCCATTGAACAGGGTCTACCATAGGCTCGAGCAAAACCCCTCAGCACCAAAGGCATCCCCTTGAACCCAAAATAGCTCTGATCCCAAATGTAGGTTTTAACCCCGTACAAAAATTACCTGCATACAAATTCTAAACACAGAAAATAAACAATGCAAAAGCATAACACATAAAACACATATACACAGAGCTTTTCCCCTGGATCCCAAAACCGAGACTACTAGCTTGATTTTTCATTATGTTCCTTTCAATGTTACAATACATATTTATACATGCCAAAGCATCCAATACCATGGACTGAAAACCATCGCGTCCAAAACCATGGACCGAAAACCATCGGGTCCAAAACCATGTGCGAAAATCATGCACAAAACCATAGGTAGGTCTGCCCAACCTAACATAAGGTCCAAAACCAAAATTTTCTAGGGAGCTGCCTCGAACCCCATAGAGTGGGGTTACCTACACCCCTCAAACTCCCTATGACTCGCCCCGCTACTCAGTCGGCACAATGAAAGGGGGGCTCTGCCCCCTTCTAACCCCCTAGTTAACTACGTGGGATAATCATGGAAAGAATATAACACAACCCAACATCTGCGTGGGTTGACAAGAAAGTGACCGTTGAAGTCACTAATCACGATGGGATGCTTGACTTGAGGCAAAATGGAGTGGGCAGCAGGCATTTAAGACACGATTTGTGGGAAATATTTGGGAAAATTTGCCACCAAGAAAGCATTAAAGAACCGGAATTGGGGGGAACAGTTGACTTCAAATTCGAAAAGAGCTATAAAACACAAGGGGCTACCTAGCAAACAAAACTTGATCATTTGTGAATCGAGCTATTGAGTAAAGCCCTGAGTATTGAGAGCCGAGCATTGCTTGAGCCCTTGAATTTGCGAGTGACAGATTGCAGCACAGCTACAATGACAACAACTAAGGATGGTTTGGGAATAGAAGAGGTAACTACCGGTGAGGCCACATAGGCCATAACTGTGGAGGATGTTCCAGAAGGTGCCGAGATTGTGGCAGAGATCCTGAAATCACCGTGTACACCAAGACCCAAGAAGGATAAATAAGAAATGGCTCCCATACGCGTGTCCCCATGGAAGCTGCTGCACAACAAATTATCGATGGAAGAGAAGGGGAAAGTTGCCATGATAGAAAAGATGAGGAAGAAGAAGATTTGCAGGCCCTTATCATCGCAGAGGAAGAAGATGAAGGCATGAGGTGGATATTTAGCCTAGGCACTCTGGGACAAAACTACCTACCTATGTCCCTCTGCAGAAAGGGAAGGCCAAAGTCCCCAAGGACCTAGATGAGATCAAGAGTTCACTCCAAACTTTGCTCCTCCCAAATGGCATTACATTTGAAGGCACGCACTTGGGCCACGTGTCGACCATGAAATTTGATTGTTGGGACCTTGCTGACCGTGAGAAGTTCCCTCACCTGGAGACTGGAAACCTCATGAAGCAGCACACCATGGGGGTGGTAACAACATTAGAGCCGCAGAAATGGTTGCGCGGTGTGGAAAAGGTCGGGTTGTTGAACTTATTGTAGGTGCCGCATTTCCACTGCCACCCAATAACCATTTTCGTCATCAAGAAGCTGCTCTACCTGGTGCATGATGGGTATTTATGTTTGGAGGAGCCCATCCCTATCACAACAGACCTGATTAATCATGTTTCCCAGCTTGTGTACAAAGGAAAGGACCTTGCGACCATATTAGAAGGAAAGGGCAGTGATTTGGCCCTCACGGAGGCGATGAAGATGATGTACAATTTGAAAAGAAGAAAATGGGTTATGCCATCTCCAGTATTAAGGACAAAGTGGTATGCGTGGCAACCCAAATTCTGGTAGGCAATGTTATGCAGAAGTGCCACGCAGATGAGGTACCTGTGCCGGTGATCACACTGGCCGAGAAATGTGTGGAGGGGGTCCAGTTTAACTAGTCTGAATTCCTCTGCACATAATTCTTACGGAATTGTCACTATGTATGGCTATTGCTATCCATAGTGCTCGTAGCTGGGGATTTGCTAGAGGACAGTCAATTCCCCACAACTAATAGAGATTTACTAGAGGCCGCAAAGTATGCTTCGCTCTCGGCCACGAAGGATGTAACAAGGATACGTGACACCAATATCTTCTAGGTGCTCATGTAGATGACCATCCGAATGTTGATCAATCATAAGCCACAGTTGTTGCCCACGGTTTACAATAGTCTGCAGAGTTTTGCAGAATTCAAGGTAGACATGCACAACATCTTTATCAAGGTGCGTAAGAATTTGATGAAGCACTGGATCAAGCTACCTTTTGTAGCCATTGACGATTCCATTTTTACTCTCTTGGAGGCATGGCCTCTAGAATGGCGCGTCCCTAACATTGTATAACTCACGAGGTCAGCAACGTAGAAGAAGAAAGATGATGCAAAGCTGCACATTGCGCAGTTGGCCAAGAAAAGGTGGAAGGAAACAGCAGTAGCCAAGGTATGGGCAGCATGGGAAGTGGCAAAAAAAGCCGCCGAGTAGAAAAAGGTTGCAGAAGTAGTAGCAGTAGCACAGGAAACAACCACGAAGGCAGACGAGGGCCAAGCAACACCCTTGCAGGGGCAAGAGGCAGAGGAGATAGAAACAGAAGAAGGAGGCGCGAACCCACGGACCACGTCCACCAAGCTGAAGCAACAAAACCCAGTGGAGTGGGTAGTTCTATGGAAGAAGGTCAAGGCCTCGGAGTTGTCCATTAACCCGATCACCCTAACCAAGGGTGATCTGCATAACATTGGCAAGAGGGTGCACGATGTGACCAATGAGGCTCTTCATGATTTTATGCAGGAGCACTAGACTATGTTAGGAGCCCTCAGACCACAGTTGCAGGACTTACAAGTGTGCCCCCTTAGGCTTGTACCGTTTCAACTGAACTCGGAGTCAAATCCACGGCAGTAGAGAAAATGTTGCGTGCACGGATGACGAACATAGTCGTGTTGCCAAAAGGAGCTCTAGTGGCATCGATTGAGGACGACAGGTTGTCGGTTAGCATGATGAACTGTCTCAGGGTTAATCTCACTTCCCTTCTGTCTGAGACATTATATCTATTACAGGATGGGATAACGACAGAGCTACGTGGTCGGGAGAGTTGCTTGCTCCAAGTCCTCAGTGAGCAGAAGATAAACATGGAACAACTCAGCTTGTAGCGTGACGAATTGGTGTCGCAAAATCAACAAATTTTGTAGGTGATAGGCAATACTTGTCACAACATCGCGAAGCTGGCCATCCCAGTAGGTCTACCACCAAAGGTGCAGATCCATAGGTTAGCAGCAGGAGTCTGCGAGCCTAGGGAAGAAATGATAAAGGTTCAACTGGAGCTGAATCTTTAGATCGTCGAGCTGCGGTTATAGGTAGAGCCATCCACTACCCCGGAAGTCAGATAACATCATGCTAGCACTATCATAGTGGGATTGGAGGAAATCGGAGGTGCAGTGCAAGACTGCACCAGCATGTTGGAAGAATCACTTGAGGTCCTCAAAACTTTGCAGGAGGACCCCAACATCTAGTGCTTAGAGACAGAGGCACGAGAACTCCAACAACAATACTATAGTGTCTTGGGAATTGTACAAATAGTGGTCCTCACCCAGCGGAATGCGAGGATGCAGCAGGCTAAAGCATTGAAGGAGCAGGTGGATGCGGCGCGACACAAGGAGGCAGTTCTCAAGGCGTGCCTCTAGCCTTGGATCGATGAGGTCTTCACCATCATGGCAGACATCGAGGGAAAGCTTGCGAACATACAAGGGATGCACACATTGATGCGGAGAAGCACCGCAGACAAAGAGGTCTCGGACCAACGCATGCAGCAGATTCATCAAGCAGCAACTGAGTGCACTGCTGACCTCTGCACAGTTCGAGAATAGTTGAAGGGATTCCATGCAAAGATCACCACGCCAACCGAGTGACTTGAGGGCAAGTCACGATGTTTGTGTTGGGGGCCTTTTGGGCATGGAATCCACACAAAGCATGTTTTGGAACTCAAAGCCCAAGTTTTGATAGAATTGTGTTGTAAAGCTCCACGAATTGAAGGCGCAAAAGTAGGATAGACTCACAGGGTTGTCTACCCCAGTTTTGTAATGTAATGTAGGCCTCCCCATGGTCCACAAGCCATGGGATTGTATAAATGGAGCGACGCTCTAAGTGTAAAAGATAGCGAAGTAGAAGAGATAGTAGAAAACCAAGAGTCCAAGTGACTAAGTGTAAAGTGTATCTTTGGGTCGTAGGGTAGGAGAAGTCTCTGCAGCTGAGTGCGCAGAGGCCTAGTAGTCTGGAACTGAGTGTGCAGACCCCTACAGATGAGTGTGTAGGGTGGAGCCGAGTCTGTAACTAAGGGAGAAATTAATAAAGAGAAGTTTTATCATAATTTTGTGCATCTTTTCTTGGGTTAATACATGTTTGATATAATTTACGAATATACTATTTATTTACTGCGTGCATCTGTATGAATGGTTTATGTTGTTATGTGTAACTTAAAGCATGCAAATAGGCTAATATAATCAACTAACATTGGAATACTAGTAAGGTCTTGGGTAATAATGCAAAAGTGTAGCGTTCAGCCACTGAATAAGGCTGTGCAAAGGCAGTATCTGTAGCTGTGAGGTACAGGAAAGTGCGAGAAGCAATTTGCATGCAGGGTCGAACCATGAACCACTTGAACTCATCAAACATCTCTAGGGTGCGGAAACTTGGTTCTAGGACCCTCCCATACTACTTCAAGTGAGACCTTAGTCTGTGCTCTGTGGACAGTTGCTGAAAGGTCCAGTAGTACTAGGATTTGTTTGGCTAAAACACCTCTGAACTTGGGTCAGGACCCAACAAGCCAACAAGACTCTAAATAACCTATCGATGTGTACTCGTCTTTAAATCCCGGTGTATAGCCTGGTGCCACAAATTTTATAACTAGGTTAGGTAGTGGATAGGCGGGATCCACCCACTCTTTTCCAACCTAGCGATGAAACTTTGTGTTCCATGTGATATCTTCCACGTTCACCAAACCTTCAGGTCGTTGCTCAATTATAATGTGTAGACTTCAGTACTCTCCCTTTGAGTATTACTATAGGGGTGACGTGTCCCTGTCCTTCTCTCTACCTAGTTACCTAGACTTGGGCTTTTTAATGTTCGTTTTGGCTTCTATCTCCGGGCTTGACAGCTCCGACTAATAGAGATTTGTATGTCTCCCATTCCTATCTATTGAATATCTCCTCCCACTGCTTAACTTAACCTCATCATGATTTGGATTTTCTGGGTTGTTGGCTAGATCTCGGGAAAGTGATGATTCCAATGCCCGTTAATTAAAAAAAAATCGAAAAAGTAAAAGTCGGCTAAGTGTTGGACTCTTCTCAGCTTGTTTTTATCTCTGCCAAGCCAATTCCTCTTTATCCTTTATGTTTATGTGGCTCCTTTATGTGGATCTATGACTCATGTAGGCATTCCTTCTCCCTTCTATGCCCTCTTGCAACCACTCAATATAATTGATATACCTTGTAGACTTAAAAAAATACATTAATTAGAAATACATACGCATGTGGAGTTAAATAGAAATAAAAATGAATTTCTAAGATCATTCATTCAGTATAGAGACTTTTGAAAAAAATATAAATTAGCACATTCACCCACTATTGTCTTAGTGGGCCTTGACCCAGGTACAACGTTAATTTAGCCAAACAAATCCCTACACTACTGGCCCTTTCGGCATCAATCCATGGAGCGTGGACTCAAGTCTCACCTGAAACAATATGGGGGGATGCTGGAAACAAGTTTCTGCACCCAGAGATGGTAGTGAGGACCTCCATCGATTACTTGAAGACTTGTGAGGACCTGCATCAATTGCTCGAAGAAAGCAGTGTATTTTTCCACCATGACATCTACAGTAATGACTGCATTCTTAACAGCTGCCTCACGCTATTCTCTAACCTCTGGTGGAGTTAAAGGCCATGCGCTCTACTTGAGCTCTATAATCTTGAGGTTCAGCTCAAACAGAAACCTGGCCATCTTGGCCCCAGTATTGCGCACACCTGCAGCCAACTTTCGGATCCTGGCCTCTGCAAGCACCACTTCGAGGATGTGCAGTTCTTCATGGCCCATAGCGAAGAAAACTTTTCTGCTTTTGGAAAATCTATTGTGATCGGAGGAAACTGACTATCCTCCAGCAACTGCCACATGACCAACATAATCAATGACAACAGCCATGAGTAATGGAATGCTTTGTTCTAGTGCTGTGACTCCCTGCAGCTCACGAGGAACTCACTGCATAGGTAGCGCACCCAATTTAATTGTACGTCATCTGCGCACTGGGATGCTAATGAAAAAATTGGTGCTAACACCTCATCTATGCGACACTTCCTCATTACATTCCCAACCAAGATCTGGGTGGCCACATTCACTGCGGCGTCTTTAATACTTGAAATTGAGTATCTGCGTGACTTCTTGACAAGCTTAAACTTGCCATTCATTCTTGCGGCGAGGTCACACTCACCCGTCTTTCTGCCAAATGCCTTGGCCGGATTCAGCCTTGAATGGGGTAGTAGGGTTATCCTATGGATTAACATATCAATTATAGGCATTTTCTCCTCCAACCAAAGGCACACGTCATGCACCAGGCACAACAACTATTTGATAACAGTCAAATTTATGGGTGCGCGGTGGAAATGAAACACCCATAGCAGATTTAGCAATCCTGCCTTTTCCACCCCACAAATCCACTTCTTCGGCTCCAGTGTAGTGGCACCCGAGTCCTTGTAGAATACCCTCTGCATGAAATTATTAGTACACAGGTGGGGGAACCGCTTTGTGTCTTCCATGTCCCAATCTTCAAGCTTTAAATGGGGGAAACTTTCCCTCATCTGGGTTCTTTGGGACCTTCACCTTATCCTGGTTCAAAGGGATGTATTCTGGTAGCTTTAAGATAGGGTCTACTCCCTCAATATCAATGTCCTCTTCACCCATACCAATTTCTTCTGCATCCTCGTCAGATTCTAGGTTTACCACGGTGCCTTTATCCTACGCGGTTGACTTCTCTTTCTTCTGATGCTTCCTTGGCAACTCGCGCAATGGCTATGTCCCTTTCTCTTTATCCTTCTTTGTCTTGGAAGCCTCTCCTGCTGGTGTAGGTTTTGACCTAGGCGACCATGGTGATTTTGGTGCCGTAGCGGGCACCTCCACACTTACGACCTCAGGGGAAGCTCCCTCAAAAGCCATAAATACTCCCGCACTTGCAATTTCTAAGGGCACCAACATGAGGCTATTAAGAAGCTCCTAGGTTTCCTTAGGTAACTTGTCAAACACTAAACTGGCCACCAAATCCTGAGAAATTTCAAGATTCATGTGCAATTGATAGCACAACACAGAAGCTCTCAAGATGAAAAGTGTTTTTTGTTGGGTGGCCATCTATAATTTATAGGAAAATTCGAATTCAAATATGACCGTTTGACCCAAAATCCACTCATAAATGCTAGATTGGTGGCATATTTTCAAAGATCTCACTCTTAAGTTCAGCCTTAATTGTTTCCACCTCGCTCCTCTTAGCCATTTTCTCATTGTCAAATCATGAATAGTGACCATAATGGTCACTTTCTCACTGCTCTGTGTGGTCTCTCTATATATAGTGCAACTCCCATCACGATTCTACTGATGCTATGACATTCTTCTATCCTACACAGTGCCCCAATCGTACAGCTCGACAACCCAGGGAGTGTAGTTTATAGTCACGCACCTCCTTTCAGCTGCCTGGAGCACTCAGACTGTGCTTCCATCATATAGTCATCTGGCTAAATCCCCGGTGTATGGCTTCAATCGATTGCCCTTTACCTTTCTAGGAAATGGATCTCCATTCAACTTTACGAGCTGAACTACTCCACCATCAGTAATCTCTTTGATGACATATTGGCCCAACCAATCCATCTGAAATTTTGCTGGAAATTAATCAAACTTGTTTTCATATAATAAAACCAAAACATTTACCTTGAAGGTACACATTTTGATGTGTCGATCGTTCCATGCCTTTTCACTCTCCTTCATGAACTTGCTGATGGAATCTAGCCAAAAATATATCTTCTTCAAGCTCTGTCAACTGCACGAGCCTCTCTTCCAGCGCTCTGCGATCTTCCATTCTTGTGAACACCACAATGCGTAGACTAGGTATAATATAATCCAATGTCATCACAACCTCTATTTCGTACACCATCCTGAAGGGTGTTATTCCAGTCAGCTTCTTACAAGTAGTTCTATACGCCCATAGCACTGCAGGTACGCACGTCCCAATCATTCCTTTGTGCATCGCAAACCTTCGCCATTGCATTCTCTAATATCTTATTAAATGCTTTGACCATCCCATTAGCCTGCTGCTGATATGGTGTGCTATTTTGATGATAAACTTGGAATTCCTCCATCAGCGCGCTGATCATTTCCTTAAGGAAATGTGTATTGCAATCGCTCATCAAAATATTTAGGAAACCAAACCTAGTCAGCACATATTCAAAGAGGAAATTTGCTGCTATTGCCCCTATACAGTCCTCCACAAGCTGTGCCTCCTCCCATATGATCAAATAATTCGTTGCTGTGATGATTTGTCGCGCACCCGTCTTCTTTCCTAGAGGCTAAATCAGACCTACAAAATTAATTGCCCATTTCTCAAATGGCTGTAATGACACTTGCAGATTTAGAGGCAGATCATCCCTCCGCGATGGCTTGCCTTTCTTCTGACATGCATCACATGCCTTATAATAAGCCTTGGAATCCTTATGCAGTGTCGGCCACCACAACCCAGCTCGTAAATTCTTCTGTGATGTTGCTTTTCTTGCATAATGTCCTCCTGCGACTCCTCCATGAGCTTCAACGAGAACATTGTTTCGTTCAAACTCAGGCACATAACATCACAAAATTTCATCTGAGCCCATTTTATATGAATGTCCTGCAATTATAGAAAATTTTCTTGCATGCACCACTAGCACCTTCTTTTGTAGACTAGTATACCCTTCTGGAGTTATTCTTGTCATTAGGAAGTGTATGATATCTGCAAAGTGATTGTCATCTACGTGCACTGCAAATAGTTGTGTGTCAGGCAATCCTTCCTCCAAATTAGTGGGTCCCTCTCATGTTTCAATGCGCGATAGATGATCTTGTCCTGCATTCAATCGTCCTAGCTTCATAGTGACCTTGAAATCATATTCCTAAAACAACAACAGCCATCTGCATATTTTCCCCCCCAACACAGGCTTGTTAACTAGGTACTTCAATGCAAAATGGTTTGTATACATCTTATAGTGTGTGCCTAGCAAGTAGTGTCTGAACTTCTAGAGTGCGTACAGCATAGCCAAACATTTTCACTCTATTTTTGAATAGTTCTTCTTAGCTTTAGGCAACTTCCAACTTGAAAAAGGGTGTTCCAACTCTCCCTCACCAGCCTATGTCATTATTGCTCCGAGCGTAATACATGACATGTCCACATGCACATGAAATCCCTTCTTCCATTCTGCGAAGATGAGCATTGGCATGGTGACCATATTTTCCTTCAACACATCCAGGCTCTGCTGACATTCTTCATTCCAACAGAATGTAGCATCCTTCTTTAGCAGCTTCTCCATCAGCGTGGTAATATGGGCATAAATCTTGATTAACTTTCTATAGTATCCTGTATGCCCCAACATTGTGCACAACTATTTCACACTTCTTGGCACCTCCAAATTAATTATAACTGCTATCTTAGTTGGGTCCACCATTAATCCTTGTCTTCATACCACATGGCCCAGAAAGATTCTGAAACGAACACAGAACAAATGTTTCTTCAAATTGAGCATGATTTTATACCTCCAGCATGTATCCAGCATCAAGCATAGGCTAGCTACATGATCTAATAATCACCCTATGAGTGACCTCAGTTAAATATTTATTAAACAAGAGATATTATAGACTCACGTGCTGGTGTGTGTTCTATGTTATTGAAACAATGGATCAATCAGATTGCCAATACACAGACATTTTTGAATGGAAAGATAACAGAGAAATACAGTAAGCAACACAAAGACACAAACAATTTTTAGTAAGGAGTTCACCCTATTCTCCAGGGCTATGTCTCCAGTCCAGCTTTAGTGGTGGCCTTATTTTATTATGTCTTTGAGCAGAGAAATTACAATAAAGGGACTCAATATGAGTTCTCCTAAAGCAGAGTTTGCTTGGAAGGGTGGTTCTTGGATTCCACAAGCCACTTGGAGTACACAAACTCTTGTTCTTCGTACTAGCTCTTTGACCCTCGGTCTACAGTGGAAAGAGCCAACTTTGATGCTCAATCCAGACAGATTCCTCTATGGGAAGGCTTGATTCTTCAAGCTCTTTGGTGCTCGATGCTGCCTGCGGTCAGCTCGGCCCTCTGTCTCCTTTGCTTGGCTTTACTGCTCTCTGTGCTCAATCCTCCTCTTAGGGTTCACTGTTCACTATCTCTCTCGGTCGCTTGGACTCTTCGATCTGAATTTCTCTTCTAATCTCCCCCGTTCACTGTCTCTATTCGTGGCTTTAACCATTTAGCCTCCAGGCCTGTTCGTTTCCTCTCCCGCCTGCGTCGATTCGCCTGTCGCCTGTGGGCTTGGAATTCCCTGTTCAGCATCAGCATAATCATCAAGAAGCAGCCACCTGTCTCCATCGGAACTGTGCCAGCCCGCTTTTCGATTCATTGCTTTATCCATCGTGGTGGTAAACGGATTCCAAATCCTCTTAAATCACGACTTAATCCCCTGTCAATTCCACTCTATCTATCGGGCGCAATCTTAGCCGTCTGATCTGGGCTCCTCTCGATCCAACTTCATTCGCACGTTGAGTGCGGTTGACTTGCTCGACTGATAACGCATGATCACGACAGTTTTTCTCTCTCCTTCGCTACCACACATCGATCGCTAAGGGTGCTCTCTCTGTTTCTTTCCAAAACCTCTTACCATTAAAGGGCAGCCCAGGTAAAACTGTCGGTTTCTAGGTCGTGGGTCCCACCTTCGTACGATGGCGCTTTTTCCGCTTTTTTGCCCACGGTCCTCTGGCTCCCAACGTGACCGAGTGCTTAAGCCCTACCATTTTAGCCCTGTTTTCCCAGCGATGTGCGTTAGTGCAACGCGCATCAAAAACCAGCTCCTTTTCCTAATCTGGGTCTCCCTGGGGCTATTTTGACCTCCTGCGCAATCTCCATGGGCCTCGGTCAGCGCGCTTTGACCGAGGTCCTCGTCGTTCTATGCCGACTGCCATGGCCACTAGTTCAGGGTGTTTTTGATTACTATTTTGGATTCTTCAAGGATTTGTTCGACCTTTTCTAGTCATGGTTCTATGATAGTTGTTTATTGATCCGATTTGGATCACGGCCTCCCAACTGAAAAGATTTTGGACCACCAAAAGTTGGTTTTTCTTCAAGCATCGACTAAATGAGGAAGCTGTTGTCTCACTTGTCCAACCTCAATCCACTTTGCACTGCTCAGCGTCGAACCTTTAAGCCCATTTCTAAGGTATTCCACCTGTCCACTGCGCGTCGTCCTTACCTTCCTATCCAGCACTGTATCTTCCTGCAACTCATTAAGATATTCAGGTAGTAAGTCATCAACAAAAGGGAATTGACTCTGCTCTTCAGGGTCCTCAATCATTGAAGGTTCAAACAATCTCAAGCAATCTACGTTCACGACTGAGTAGATGTGCATGTAAGCTGGCAGATCAAGGCGAAAAGAATTCTCACCAATCTTCTCAAGTATCCTAAAGGGTCCATGCCTAATAGGTTTTAGCTTCTTACCTTCACCTTGCATATTGTCCTTGCTGATATAAGACCAGAGTTGGTCTCCAACTTGAAACTATGCTCCATCTGATGCTTATCATGCCTAGCCTTGTAATTGGCCTGGCTCTTTTACAACTGTTCCAGTACTGCCTGGTGGATCTCCTGGATCTGTTCAATGAACCTAGTTGCTTTGTCCACATCACTGTGTCCATCAACCATGGTATCTTTACCAAAGACAAAATCCAAGGGAGACCTTGGTATGAAACCAAAGCAGGTATCAAAAGGAGATCTCTATGTAGAAGTGTTTGGCTCTGTTGTAAGCATGTTGCACATAGCACAAGTGCTCATCCCAAAGCTTAGGATGTTTGCTGCAATATCCCCTCAGTAACTGGACCACTATCCTGTTAACTACTTCTGTCTAGCCATATGTTTGTGGATAAAAGCCGTGCTTTTATTTAATTTGGTGTCCATTAGTTCCCACAGACTGGACCAAAACATCCCCACAAATCGGGTGTCTCAATCAGATATAATAGAAGTGGGTAATATAAAATGAACCCATGCATGTTCAAAGAATAATTTTGCAGTTTGTTCAGTTGTAATCTATTTACTACAGTGTATCAAAATACACATTTTGCTGAACCTACCCACAACAACATATAGATAATCATGACCTTTCCTAGATTTGGGTAGTCCTCCAACAAAATCCATGGAAATTCTCTCCCAAGGGTGAGAAGGAACTAGAAATGGAGTGTACAAGCCTAGTTTTCTCTTGTTGGGCTTGCTTTTAGCACACATAGCACACCCCTTTACATATTTAGAAACTGTCTCACTCATTCTTGGACAATAACAAAACCTTTGCAGCTGTGCAACTATTTTACTTACCCCAAAGTGACCTGATATCAGAGAAGTGTGTGCTTCCCTAATTATCTTTGCTCTCTTAGTTGGTGGAATACAGAGCTTCCCACAATGATATAAGAGTCGGTCCTTCACATGATAGTTCAATTCTTCTACTCTGTTGCCTTGACTCAAAGTTGCATATACATCTTTAAAGTCCATATCCTGAGCATACTGTTCTATGTAGCTTTCATGTAGCACAGAATTATGCTTAAGTATGGTAGATGCATTTATAATGGGTCTAGATAACATGTCTACAACCTTGTTATGTATGCCCTTTTTATATCTGATGACTAAGTGAAACTGTTGTAGAAAACCCATCGATCTGTAACGTCTTGATTGTTGCAACTTAGTTTGGGAGTGTAGGTATTGAAGTGGCTGATGATCAGTATGTATTACTGTTTCTTTGCCCATTAAGTAATGTTTCCACTTTTTCGCACTCTAAACTAATGCATACAATTCTTTATCATAGGTACGACAGTTAACTACCGCAGGATTAAAAGTCTCAGAATGATAACATATGGGTTTACCGTGTTGTGTCAACACTGCTCCCATGGCATAGTCACTGGCATCAGTTTGGATCTCAAATGGTCTTTGTAGATCTGGCAGTGCTAGTATAGGTGTTGTACTAATTTTTTCTTTCAAGGTGTCGAAGGCTTTCTGTTGTTTGCCTCCCCACTGAAACACCTTGTTCAATCTTGTCAAAGCATGTAAGGGAGCTGCAATTGAGGAGAAATTTGAAATGAACTTCCTCCAATATTGTGTTTCTCCTAAGAAGCTTCTCACTTCTGTAGTAGACATGGGTTCAGGCCAGTTTACAATGACTTCCACTTTAGAGGGATCTATTTTCAATTCACCTCCCCCTACTATATGACCCAAATAATTTAGAGAGGTTTTGCCAAATTCACATTTGGAGAGTTTAACATGAAGTTTTTCTCTTTTCAAAACATCTAATGTCTACTTAACATGCTTTAAATGTTCTTCCCACATTTTACTAAAAATTAGAATGTCATCAGATACACAATAACAAAATCATCAAGAAAAGGTCTGGGTACATCATTCATTAATCTCATGAAAGTAGCAGGGGCATTGGTCAAACCAAAAAGCATAACCAACCATTCATACAATCCCTGCTTTGTTTTGAAAGCAGTCTTCCATGCATCCTGCTCTGCAACTCTGACCTGATGGTATCCACTATGCAAATACAGCTTGGTGAAATAAACAACTTCCTTCAATTGATCTAAAAGATCATCTATGCGAGGAAGGGGATAACGATTTTTTATCGTTATTTTATTCAGTGCTTGGTAATCAATGCACATTCTCCACGAGCCATCTTTCTTTCTCACAAAAATGATTTGTGACCCACATGGTGATGTGGTAGGCCCGATGAACCCTTTCTCAAGCAACTCCTGCACCTGCTTCTTGATTTTAGCATTATCTAAAGAAGATAACCTGTACATCCCAATGTTAGGCAAAGGAACATCTTGTTGCAAAAAAATATCATGTTCTATCCCCTTTTTGGATGGCAAACCTTGAGGTTCTTGGAACAAGACATCATACTCTGAAGCAATCTTTTCTATATCAGCTTGCTGATCAGAATTACAGCCCTCAAATACATTGGTTTTATCAGTTTGCTTTTCCTTTACAACCATTAGTAAGAACTGTTTGCATGAATTTATCATTCTTTTCATCTGTCCTGAGTTTATGAGAGTATAATTATTCTTGAGCTTATGAGCTCTTACAAAGTATTCGATTCCATCTTTAACAAGTAGATACTTGTTCTCAACTCTATAGAAAATAGCCTTTCTATCATACAAGTAAGGACTTCCTAAAACAATTCCACATATATCTAAAGGAATTACATCTAACTCAACCTCATCTACAAATGCTGACCCAAAAGAAAACTTGATTTTGCACTGTCTAGTCACTTGTAGTTGTGCTTTATCATTCAACTATCCTAATGGGTATGGTTTCTTATGAGGTGTAGTTGCTAATACCAGTTTCTTTGCAATTGCTTCAGAAATCAGATTTACTTGTGAGCCACTATCAAACAAAGTATCAATCTTTTGATATTTGGAAACAACTCGAATATGGAAAAGCTCACGCCTTTTTCTCTCATGTTCTTCATCAGTAACAGATTGAGCAGAATTACTAGTAGATGCTTCAGAATTCTTACCTTTCATATCTGTGGTTGTAATGATTGTTTCATCTCCTGAGTCTGACCCCAAATCCTTCTGAATAGTTGTAGCAGTCATTTTCTTCTTTCCCTCGGACTTCTTAGGCCTCAGCTCTGGATGCAGAATCCAACAATGCTCATCATCATGCCCCTCCTTTTTACAGTAGGTGCATGAGGCTTTGCCCTTTTGTGTAGTGATAGCCTTCCTTTCTTTCCACTTCTACTTTCTTTTCTCCTTGCTCTTGCTTACAGTGGGTTGGGATGGTCCCCCAACTTCTGGATTTCCATTCTTTCCTCTTGCTTCTAGATGAGTAGCTTGTACAGATACCTCATCTATGCTAGTGGGATTAAACATGAGGATAGTATGCCTCATGTAGCTATGTAGACCCCCAATGTATTTCAAAAGAGTTTCTGGTGAGTCTAATGAAATACCTAGCATCAATTCTCTCTTTCTGAACTCTTGAGTGTACCCTTGCACACTTTTCCCTTTCAACTGCCGAAGAGTTTGCCAACTCATCATGGCTTGTTGCATGTAGGCCAATGGATAGAACTGCTTTCTGATGGCAGAAACAAAGTCACTCCAGACAAAGATGGTCTTACCATGCTTCTTCACATCAGCTTGGGTTCTGCCTTCCCACCAAACCAAGGCAGTGCCCCCTAGGTGAAGGCTTGCCAGCTGAATCTTTCTCTTGTCTGAGTCTATATTTTGTACTCTGCAATACACATCAATTTGTCTTATCCAGTTGTCCAACTTTTCAGCATTCAACTCTCCATCATATATAGGCAAATAAAATTTAACATCTAACTTAATCAAAGATGCCTTCTTATTATGTATAGGGCTACTAGGAGGTGTAGGGAAGCTTTCTTCTTTCCCCTTTCCTTTGGAGTGGTCATGGGAATGAAACTCATCTTCTTCTTTATCTTGCTTAGAGCCTGATGAATCTTCACCCTTTTGCTTTCTAAAGTCCCTATACATTTCTTCCACCATGGACTTTATAGCTAGGAAAATTTCTGGGAACTGAGAATCTGGTCCTACAGAACCTTCTTCTGACGTTGTCTTTCGAGAATAGACTCTTCCAATTTCAGGAGTAGTTTCCACCAACTCTCCTTCTCCTAATTTGAGCTTTGATCTAGTGATCATTCACAGCTAAACCAACACAAGCTTGTCTAACCTTACAGCCCAGAGCTTTGATACCACTTGATCTGATAATCACCCTATGAGTGACTTCAGTTAAAGATTTATTAAACAAAAGGTATTATAGACTCATGTGCTAGTGTGTGTTCTGTGTTATCGAAACAACGGATCGATCAGATTGCCAATACACAGACATTTTTGAATGGAAAGACAGTAGATAAATATAGTAAGCAACACAAAGACACAAACAATTTTTAATAAGGAGTTCACCCTATTCTCCAGGGCTATGTCTCTGGTCTAGCTTCAGTGGTGGCCTTATTTTATTATGTCTTTGAGCAGAGAAATTACAATATAGGGACTCAATATGAGTTCTCCTGAAGCAGAGTTTGCTTGGCAGGGTGGTTCTTGGATTCCCCAAGCCACTTGGAGTACACAGACTCTTGTTCTTCCTACCAGCTTTGTGACCCTCGGTCTACAGTGGAAAGAGCCAACTGTGATGCTCAATCCGGACAGATTCCTCTATGGAAAGGCATGATTCTTCAAGCTCTTTGGTGCTCGATCCTACATGCGGTCAGCTCGGCCCTCTGTCTCCTCTGCTTGGCTTTACTGCTCTTTGTGCTCAGTCCTCCTCTCAAGGTTCACTGTTCACTGTCTCTCTCTGTCGCTTAGACTCTTCGATCTGAATTTCTCTTCTGATCTCCCTCGTTCACTGTCTCTGTTCGTGGCTTTAACCATTTGGCCTCCAGGCCTCTTCGTTTCCTCTCCCGCTTGCATCGATTCGCCTGTCACCTTTGGGCTTGGAATTCCTTGTTCGGCGTTAGCATAATGCTCAAGAAGCAGCCACGTGTCTCCATCGGAACTGCACCAGCCCACTTTTTGATTCGTTTCTCTCTCCATCGTGGCTGTCAACGGATTCCAAATCCTCTCAAATCACAGCTTAATCCCCTGTCAATTCCACTCTGTCTATCGGGCGCAATCTCATCCATCTAATCTGGGCTCCTCCAAATCCAACATCATTCGCACATCGAGCATGGTTGACTTGCTCGACCAATAATGCATGATTGTGGTGGTTTTTCTCTCTCCTCCGCTACCACGCATCGATCACTGAGGGTAATCGCTCCGTTTCTTTCCAAAACCTCTTACTGTTCAAGGGCACCTCAAGTAAAACCGCCGGTTTCCAGGTCATGGGTCCCACCTTCATATGATGGCACTTTTTCCGCTTTTCCACCCATGGTCCTCTAGCTCCCAATGTGACCGAGTGCTTAAGCCCTACCATTTCAGCCCTGTTTGCCCAGCGATGCGCATTAGCGCTAAGCTCTAACATGCATCAAAAACGAGTTCATTTTCCTGATCCAGGGCTCCCAGGAGCTATTTTGACCTCCTGCACAATCTCCATGGGCCTCGGTCAGCGTGCTTTGATCGAGGTCCTCGTCATTCTACACTGGCTGCCATGGCCACTGGTTCAAGGTGTTTTCGATTGCTGTTTTGGATTCTTCAAGGATTTGTTCGACCTGTTTTAGTCACGGTTCTATGACAGTCGTTTAGGGATCTGATTCAGATCACTACATGGCACTTCACTAGCCAAAACACCATCCAATCTTCAAAATATACATCTAGAAACTTGTGAATGAAGTGCTTGAAAACTATGATCACTATGCGTGAAAATATCTCTGATGTGTTCTTTAGTCCAAGAGGCATCACATTATACTAAAAGTATCCCCATTCAGTTGCGAAGGTATTCTTACTTCTATCCTCCAACGAATCTTGATCTGATGGTACCCCGAGAACCCATTAGTGAATGAATATGATTCGTGTCCTCCTACATTATCCAACACTTCATCGGTGAACGAAATTGGAAAAGGATCATGCACGCAAGCGTCATTCAGCTTCCTGAGATCTACGCATAACCTTATTTCATCCCTCTACTTCTTTTATTGAACTATTATTGGGCTCACCCAATAAGATTCTTCCAATAATACTCACTGCAAGCATTTTATCCAACTCTAAGTGGACCTTTTCTTTATACTTTGGATTGAGGTGGTAAGGCCTTTGCTTGATCGGCTTCACATCTGTTTTCAACATAATTTTCATAACTATTAGGTCCCATATTATCCCTTTTAAGTCTGAGAACTTCATAGTGAACAAGTCCTAGTATTCATGGAGAAACTTAGAGACCTTATCCATCGTAGCATCATCCCAGTAGTATCCTATCTTCGCAAACTTCAGCTCCGCCTCTTGTTAGTTCTAGTCTTCGCAGCCTATCACCAGGGATCAACATGAGCTCTTACTATGTATGGTTTTGTTAGATATTTTGCACATGATTTTTAGCACAAAACATGTTGCAAGTGTGTCCACTAGAAGAAGCTCGGAAAAATCTTTCCAATGGTATATCACACTCCCGTAACTGGCTCCCAGTTTAGAAGAATGATCGAAATGAATGAGTGATTCTTGGTTATGCATGTTTTGAGGTGAGTTGCTGCACACAATGACAAGTTTAGTACAGAATTAGTTTATGAAATAATGGTAAGGAATTTTTCAAAAATGAAAGAAGTTTTTGTTCATCACATACCAACTAACAAAAACCTCCTTCATTTTATGCACAGGTGCTACTATGTGGGAGATATATAGTGATATTTGGAGCCTACATTAAAACAAAGCAAATTTTTCATATTTTTTACTGTTTTCGTCATTTTAGTGCGGTGCCATTTTACAATAGATGGAAAGTAATTTTGAAAAAACCAAGGAGGATTTTGTTAAACACGAGCCATATAATAGAAACCTCTTTCATTTTATTCACAGGTGTCATGAATTTGGATATGTGACTAGATATTTACAACTCATTTTCACAGATTTAAATTTTTAATGATTTTCTGTTTTAGAGATGATTTTGTGGCACTGATTACGAGCAACTGGAAACGAATCTCCAAAATTTGAGAAATTCTTTTCTTCAACATGACCTTATCTACAAAATCTCTTTCAGTTTAGTAACAGGTGCTATGGTTTAGGAGATACAAGTTCATCTTCCACAACTATTTTCAGAAATTCGGTCCAAGTTTAATGTAACTGATTCTATTTTGAAGAAAATGGTTGAGATCAATTCACTTAGTACAAGGATGAGAAAATGTATATATTTTATGAATTTCATAGCATAGGGGTTGGAATTTGTTAGAATGTTGGACTCTTGTGGATGCATTGAGCTACTTTGTACATCACTTCTGTAGTTTGGCAAGGAAATAAACCAGGGTTTTGCAGCGTTCTGTGGGATTCTTGTGGTAATGTGATTTAGCATTGTTTTCTTCTTTATAATTCAGTTGATCTTATTTTTATGTGTGCCATCATCTCTCTTTTTCTGCATAACTAAATGAATCAAGTTTAAAGGTGGAATTCATTGGTGTTTCAGTGCTCTACCTTGGGGTTTATTTAGTTCTACATGTTTTCTACTATTTGAAGAGGACTCATGACATTTTCATGCCCTCTCCAACTCCTCACTAGTCTTTAGACTCACCATCACATTCATTTCAAAGTGCTAAAACACTTGCCTACCTCGCCCCATAGAAACCTCTGCAAATCTGAGTTGATTTCCCGGACCCAAAGCTGCCTTCCCCATCTGATCCAGCAACCAACCATTAAAATCAAACAAAATCCTCTAAGAAAACATACCTAGCCTAAAATTAGAATTCATATCAGTCATCTCAAGCCTTACTTGCTATATTTTCTTTGAGATTGACAAGAAGAGAGCTCTCTCCCAACATGGTAGCGCTAGCTACTAGGTTAAGCGTCGTTTGATGTTACCCTAAACCTGCCTTTCTCATCCTGAGGTAGATTTAGGCCCTAACACCTCTATCCCAATGTTCACTTGTCTTGTTTTCAACGACGCGGTGATATATGGGTTTTCTATCTGTGGCCCTTCAACTTCACGGTGTCCTTCTATTTCTGGGATATTAATATTCCTCGGATCCTCATCTTCCTCTTCAGCAGTCACATTGTAGCACTCTAGCACGTGGCATAGCTAGTGTTGGAAATAATACTGAGAGGGGGGGGGGGGGGTGAATCACTATTATCAGAACTATAAAACTTTTTCAATGCTCAGAAACATATACGCTACTTTCGTTAAGTGAACCAGCGTGTACACGCAACTGTGTCTAAAGAAAACGGCGTATAACCAGAAATCTTATAATTCAGTTAGTTTATCTTCAGTTAAGTGCATAAGGACATTATTCACCATATTAAGAGTAAACAGATGCAGTAGAACAGATCACACAAAAACCACACACATGAACACCATGATATAAGGTGGAAACCCAATGTGGGTGAAAACCACCTGCTGCAAGTCATCTCTATCTTTCTTTAATATGAAACTTCAGTTTACAATCTTGTTGTACTGGTGCAGCCTTATACCAGTACGCAGGCTACAACCTGTAGAAGGCTACAACCTTCTCTCGTTCTCCAAACTTCCTTGGAAGGGAGCTCCAACCCCCTTTGCTCTTGTAGGTGCTGGCCTACAATCTTCTTTCTTTCAGGTACCACCTTTCATACATTTTCAGACTGGATATTCCTGAAGCACAACATTACAATCTGAAGACCTCAATTCATTCAACTTTCACAACAGATCATTGAAGCACAAAACAACCAATACTAGCATCATCAATCTTTGAATTACTGAACCACTGAAACCCTGTCAATCACCAGTTACCAGAACACAGAGCAGACTACAGAACTCTGCAATAACAGTCAGATCCAACTGTAAACCCAAAAATCAAGTTTCAAAAGATATACGCTACTTCAATGAGAGCAACCCGCGTATACACGAGCTTTTACCGAAGACAACCTGCGTACAGATCTAAAACTAAATTCTCTCAACTTGTAGCTGTACCAGACATCAGTTAGACCCAGAACATAACATTGCGTCAGTATGCAGATCTAGAAATACGCATAATCAACCATATCATAATAGTGCATTTCAAATCATTAGATCCTGATCTATCCTTAGATCAAGTCTTCCATCAACCGAAGTGATCTCTCCTTAGCTTAGATCAAGCAACCCAGAACCTGCATACCAGATCTCTTTCTTTTTCAGATATTCAAGCCTTTTCAAAAGATATCCTTGCCTAATGATCTTCTTCTCCTTATATAGCCTTAGGCCTTGCTCAATACCAAGAGCCAAAACCATAGAGATCCAATACCATCAACTTAAAAAAACTAGGGATCAACATGTCTGTCGAGATACTTTGGTCCAAAGACATAGGCTCAAGTACCGAGGACTAACTACCTCGGACCAAAAGGAAGCTTCCCGACATATACGCCCTTTTCTGTTCATGCATCTGCGTGTATACGCGCCTTCGTATATAGCTCTCCTGCGTATACGCGACTTAGTATGCAAATCACCAGCGTGTATACGCAACTTGGACTTAATTAACCTGCGTATATGAGATTTCTCTTCATTCTGTAGTCTAAACGGAGATCTGTCATCAAAGAAAGTTGCCATCAAGGACAACACCTGTATCATAACACCACACCTGTGCCAAAATGCCAACAATCTCCCCCTTTGGACTTGATGGCAACCTTCAGATCCTTAGAATCATTCTCCCCCTTTGTCATCAAGGGCAAAGGGCTGTGCTCCCCCGGGGGACATGCTGATACCTCTGCTTGGCTGTTCTGAATCATGCTCCCCCTGACTGTAGGCCAGATCTGCAAAAGATTTTCTTCAACAAGAACCAAGACTTATACACCATAAGGGACCTTCCTATCACCAAAAGACTCAATACATACATCCATACTCCCTACCAAGAGGGGACACATCAGAAACAACCAATTATATTACATCATTCATCCCAGGCATAGTGGGGAAACCAACATAGGCCGTTACATGACCTTGACACCATAAAAGAGATATCACAAAAGAGATACATGACATAGAGACAACAGATCTAGACCAAGACTTATGAAAGTCAACAGCAGCATCTGATAAACATCTTTTAGATCAACAACCAGGATTTCTTTCTGAGCTCCTTCTCCTGAAACCAACAACCAAAACATCTAAATGCCAACAATGCTTTATGAGACTTTTAAGATGCTCCCCCTAAACTTGTGCCTGCTGCACTCCCTGAAACTGTGCCTGAAGAATTCTGACATACCCATCTCAGACCTTTTCAAACCAGAGTTTGCCCTTGCTGTTAAGAACTCTATATACGCGATTTCTCCTGCATAAACCAGCGTATGTACGCGAATATACTTTCTGCAACAAGCGTACAACATACACGCGACTTACCCCGCATAAATCGGCATATATACGCAGATATCCCTTACGTAACTTGCGTATACCAACTTTTCTGTAGAACAGACAAGCTTTAACAGGAGGATGAAGCATCAACTATTCCCAGCTTTTGTCTAAGATATTCAAAAGTTTCCCTGGGCAGTGGTTTTGTGAGAATATCAACAACTTGTTCCTTAGAAGGAACATACTCCAACTTGACCTTCTGCTCAAGCACTTGTTCCCGAAGAAAATGTTACTTGATTGGTATGTGCTTGGTCTTTGAGTGCATGACTGGATTCTTTGAAATGCTGATTGCACTTGTATTATCACATAAGATAGAGACTGGTGGAGTGCAAGTGATTTGAAAGTCCTGCAAGGTATGCATCATCCAAAGAAGTTGTGTGCAACAAGATGCCGCAGCCACATATTCTGCTTCAGCTGTAGGTAAGGCAATCGAACTCTGTTTCTTGCTGAACCAAGATACTAATCTGGAACCCATGAAGAAAGCACCACCACTTGTGCTTTTCCTATCATCCACACTTCCAGCCCAATCTGCATCTGTGTAAGCATGAAGAGTGAGATCTGTATTTCTAGGATACCATAAGCCATAGTTTTGGGTCCCTTGAAGATACTTGAAGATTCTTTTGACTGCTTGAAGATGAGTTTCCTTTGGGTTGGCTTGAAATCTTCCAACAATTCCTACTGCATGTGTAATATCTGGTCGTGTACCTGTCAAATAAAGCAAACTCCCAATCATGGATCTATAAGTGGGTTGGTGAACTACTGCTGATTCATCATTTGTACTGAGGCTGCATCCTATAACCATGGGTGTACATACTGGTTTTGACTCTTCCATGCCATACTTCTTCAAGATCTGCTTGAGGTATTTGGTTTGAGACAAGAAGATACCTCCTTCATTTTGTTGGATTTGCAATCCAAGAAAATATGTCAATTCTCCAAGTAGTGACATTTCGAATTCTTTCTGCATAACCAAGGCAAAGTTTTGACTCATAGTCTCTTCATTGCTGCCAAAGATAATATCATCTACATAAACAACAAGAATTAGCAATTTGTTATTTTCAACTTTTATATAGAGATTGCTATCTGCTGATCCTTTTGAAAAACCTTGTTTGTGAAGATATTTGTCCAACCGATAGTACCAAGCCCTTGGAGCTTGTTTGAGTCCATAGAGAGCCTTTTTCAATCTGCATACAATGTTTGGATCATTCCCAAGAATGAAACCATCTGGCTGCTCAATATATACTTCTTCTTCTAAGTCTCCATTCAGAAAGGTTGATTTCACGTCCATTTGAAATACCTTGAAGTTTTGAAAGCTTGAGAGAGCAAGGAACATTCGGATGGCCTCAAGTCTTGCCACAGGAGCAAAGGTCTCTTCAAAATCTATTCCTTCTTGCTGCGCATACCCTTTACAAACAAGTATGGCCTTGTTTCTAATTACTTCTCCATTTTCATTCAATTTATTCTTGAAGACCCATTTTGTTCCTATTACATTCTTATCTTTTGGTCTAGGAACTAATTCCCAAGTGTTGTTCTTTTCAATCTGCTCAAGTTCTTCATCCATTGCTTTGAGCCAACATTCATCTTTGCATGCCTCTTTCACATTTTTTGGTTCAGTGGCGGAGAGTAATGCCAAATAGCTTGAAGCTTCTGTAAGTGTCCTTCTTGTTTGTACTCCTGCTTCTTTCTGCCCCACAATCTGAGATTCTGGATGATTCTTTTGAACATATCTGGATGGAGTCTTCTCTTCTATTCTTGTCTGCTCCTCTGGTTCTTCTTGAGGTTATTCTTCTTCTTGAGGTTCTTCTTCTTCATCATTCCGCCTTTGAGGGTAGCCTTCATCTTCTTCAATGTCTTCATGATGAACTTGCCTAGGAATATATCCCTTCTCATCAACCACTACATCAATGCTGTCAACAATTCTACCAAGTCTTTTATTGTAGCACTTGTATGCTTTGCTATGTGGAGAATAACCAAGAAGAATGCCCTCATCTGCTCTTGGTTCAAGTTTGCCAAGTTGCTCATCGGTATTCTTAATATAACATTTGCTCCCAAAGATTTTGAAGTGCTTCACCGAAGGAGTCTCACCACTCCAGAGCTCATGAGGTGTTTGAGTGTTGTTTACTTGGACATTTGTTTTGTTAAGAATAATAACCGCAGCATGTGCAGCTTCACCCCAGAAGGTTGCGGGAGTACCTGATTCATCAAGCATAGCACGAGCCATTTGTTGGATTGTTCTGTTCATTCTTTCCACAACCCCATTTTGCTGAGGAGTTCTAGTTGTAGAGAATTCTCTTCTTATCCCATGTTCTTCACAGAAATCGAAAAATTCGTTTGAGGTAAACTCCCCACCTCTGCCAGATCTGAGGCACTTAATTTTGTGTCCTGATTCATTTTCAACCAAGGCTTTGAAGGATTTGAATTTTTCGAATGCTTCATCTTTGTGCTTCATGAGCCCTAACCAAACAAATCTGGAGAAATCATCAATGAATAATATCAGATATTCTTCTCCTCGAGGTGTCCTCTTCCTAAATGGACCACATACATCTGTATGGACTAGCTCGAGAGGCATGCTAGCTGATCCTTTCTTCTCTGGAAAGTTAGTTCTGGTTTGCTTTCCAAACTGACAAGATTTGCATATGGTATTGTCTGGAATTTTTATATCTGGAAGACCACGAACTGCCTAATATTTGCATGCTTTCCTTATTTGTGAAAAGCTTAGATGCCCCAACCTCTGATGCCATAGCCAATGTTCATCATCCTTGCTTAAGTAGCATTGTTGTCTTTCCTCAAAGATATATAGATTATTTGGAGTCCTTCTTCCTTTGATCACTGTTTTACCTGTATCAAGATCGCGAACACAACATCCATTTGATCTAAATATTACCTCAGTTCCTTGATCGCACATCTGACTGACACTCAGAAGATTATGCTTCAATCCATCAACATATAAAACATTTCCTGCTTTGACCTTCTCTTTCAACGGAGCAACACCTTTTCCTTTTATGGCTGCAGAGATATCGTTCCCAAAAGAAACTTTCTTCCCCTTTTCTAATGCGGTATATGACTCAAGCTTTTCTTTGTCCCCTGTCATATGCTTCGAACATCCGTTGTCAATGTACCATAGACTTTCTTGACCTTCTACATAAAAGGCTATCCCACATCTTTCTGGTTGTGATTCTTTTATTCTCCATGTTCTAACATTTGAGTTTTGTTCCTTCTGAGTTGTCTTCCGGAACCTGCTCCTGCATTCAGAGTCTTCATGACCAAAGTTATTACAAATAGAGCATTCAACTTCATTTTCAAGAACCGAAAAATTGTTATAAGTCCTTTTCATGGTTCTAGTCATTCTCCCTTGCTTTTGAGCTTCTCTAGTCATGATTGTTTTGTAGTCAACACATTGAGCTGCTTTGTGACTAAAGTTATGGCAAGAAAAGCATTGGCCATTAAAGAAACTTCTGCGATAATCAGATCTATCATCCAACCGATTGTAGCTTCTATTCATTCTTGGAGCAAATTGGGAAGATTTTACCTGTGGCTGATTGTAGCTTCTGTTTGTCCTTAAGGCAGTTTGTCCCCGAATTTCTTGATGGTCTTTATTTGTTCTTGAGGTAAACTGTCCCTGATTCACCTGATGACTTTTATTTGGCCTTTGCTCGCTTCTCCTTGCTGCATCAAGATAACTTTTAGAGGTAGAGGCTTGAGATGTTTCTCCATTATATCCAAGACCTGTCTTGATCAGAGGAGATCGCTGCACATTGATAATCTCATCCAAGGTTTCAGATCCTTTAACAAACTTAAGATTAATTGCTTTGGTTTTCTCAATCTCCTTTCTAAGACAAACAATCTCACATTCCAATTTTTCAAGATGTTTTTCCTTTTCAGCTAGTTGACATTGTAGAGAATCAATAATAGCACTCTTCTCTTCTAAACAAACTTTGAGATCTTTCATTTCTTCATAAAAGCCTTCTACATCTATAGCATCCATGTAGTCATCATCTTCAAAAGCCATTAAAAGTTTATATCTATTACCTTGTTCATCTTCATCACTATTTGAAAGTCCATCACTATCTTCATGAGTGTAATAGCTTTTCTTCTTTTCATATTGTTTCTTGTTCCATTTAACAGGTTCCTTTCCCTTGTCATTCTTATCTTTGTGAGGACATTTGGTAGCATAATGACCTACTCTTCCACAAGCAAAGCATTTAAAAGGTAACTTACCTCTGAACCTTCCAGAACCCCTTTGAAGATTTCTGACAAAATTTGATTCCTCTTCTTCATCTTCTGGCAGGTGACTTGCTTCATAATAATCTTCTTTGCCTGAAGCCTTGAAGGCGGCTTCTCTTCTGTCTGATGGACCTCCCTTTCTCATTTAATAAGCGGTTAGAATTCCGTGTAGCTGAGACATAGTAAGAATTTGCAAATTTTCCTTTTCTTCTATGGCAGACACTTTAGATTCAAACTTGGGGGACAAAGATCTTAGAACCTTTTCAACCACAATAGCCTCTTTTATTTCTTCACCCAAGTTTTGCATGCAATTCATAATCTCATCTACCCTAAGGAAGTAGTTAGCCACACTTTCATCATTATACATTCTGAGAGTATCATACTTGATCCTGAGAGTTTGAAGTTTAGCACGCTTTACCTGATCGTCTCCTTCATAGCTCGTGACCATTTTATCCCATATTTCTTTTGCAGATTTATAGTGCATTACCTTCATGAATTCTGATTGAGAGATGCATCCCAATAGAGTATTGACTGCTTTCGCATTTGTTTCATATTTCTTTTTCTCGGCTGCATCTGTAGGAGTAGCTGAAGGAAAAGTGTAGCCTATCTCTACGATGTTCCAAACTTCTGTACCAAGAGATTGAAGATAGGCAGTAACTCTTACCTTCCAATAATTGAAGTTTGTCCCATCAAAAACCGGTGGCCTGATTGATGCTTCTTTCTCGTAGTTGCTCATGATGAACGATCTACCTTCAAGCGGTCAAGCTTCTCTAAAGGACCTGCTCTGATACCAATTGTCGGAAATAATACTGAGAGGGGAGGGGGGGGTGAATCAGTATTATCAGAACTATAAAACTTTTTCAATGCTCAGAAACATATACACTACTTTCGTTAAGTGAACCAGCGTGTACACGCAACTGTGTCTAAAGAAAACGGCGTATAACCAGAAATCTTATAATTCAGTTAGTTTATCTTCAGTTAAGTGCATAAGGACATTATTCACCATATTAAGAGTAAACAGATGCAGTAGAACAGATCACACAAAAACCACACACATGAACACCATGATATAAGGTGGAAACCCAATGTGGGTGAAAACCACCTGCTGCAAGTCGTCTCTATCTTTCTTTAATATGAAACTTCAGTTTACAATATTTTTGTACTGGTGCAGCCTTATACTAGTACGTAGGCTACAACCTGCAGAAGGCTACAACCTTCTCTCGTTCTCCAAACTTCCTTGGAAGGGAGCTCCAACCCCCTTTGCTCTTGTAGGTGCTGGCCTACAATCTTCTTTCTTTCAGGTACCACCTTTCATACATTTTCAGACTGGATATTCCTGAAGCACAACATTACAATCTGAAGACCTCAATTCATTCAACTTTCACAACATATCATTGAAGCACAAAACAACGAATACTAGCATCATCAATCTTTGAATTACTGAACCACTGAAACCCTGTCAATCACCAGTTACCAGAACACAGAACAGACTATAGAACTCTGCAATAACAGTCAGATCCAACTGTAAACCCAAAAATCAAGCTTCAAAAGATATACGCTACTTCAATGAGAGCAACCCGCGTATACACGCGCTTTTACCGAAGACAACCTGCGTACAGATCTAAAAATAAATTCTCTCAACTTGCAATTGTACCAGACATCAGTTAGACCCAGAACATAACATTGCGTCAGTATGCAGATCTAGAAATACACGTAATCAACCATATCATAATAGTGCATTTCAAATCATTAGATCCCGATCTATCCTTAGATCAAGTCTTCCATCAACCGAAGTGATCTCTCCTTAGCTTAGATCAAGCAACCCAGAACCTGCATACCAGATCTCTTTCCTTTTCAGATATTCAAGCCTTTTCAAAAGATATCCTTGCCTAATGATCTTCTTCTCCTTATATAGCCTTAGGCCTTGCTCAATACCAAGAGCCAAAACCATAGAGATCCAATACCATCAACTTAAAAAAACTAGGGATCAACACGTCTGTCGAGATACTTTGGTCCAAAAACATAGGCTCAAGTACCGAGGACTAACTACCTCGGACCAAAAGGAAGCTTCCTGACATATACGCCCTTTTCTGTTCATGCATCTGCGTGTATACGCGCCTTCGTATATAGCTCTCCTGCGTATACGCGACTTAGTATGCAGATCACCAGCGTGTATACGCAACTTGGACTTAATTAACCTGCGTATACGAGATTTCTCTTCATTCTGTAGTCTGAACGGAGATCTGTCACCAAACAAAGTTGCCATCAAGGACAACACCTGTATCATAACACCACACCTGTGCCAAAATGCCAACGCTAGGTGGTCTAATCTAGTTGAATCAAATCCAAGGAATCCTGTGGGATTCTTAAGATTGTTGCTTTGACCTCCTGCAATGCTTCATCAATGCACTCAAATAAATCTTCAAAGATGAATGTCATCAAGAATACCTGTCTCAAAATATCTCATTCTTCCATGCCATAGCAGAGCTCTGTCTCCAAGTACCAATTCATAGGTATTACATCCAAGGTGTGATAAAACATATGCACCCACTCCGGTTGCGGTTCTGCTCCATAAGTGTTGGTCCATTTGGCTAAGTGATCACGTGAGTCACTCCTTCCATCGTACTTCTCTGTCAAGCATACATTAGGGTGACCAAACCACACCCTCATCATTCTTCTATATTCGCACCATCCAACAAAGTTGTCTTTATGCATACCCCACCTTCTTGCAGGGGTAGCGTATAGCGCCATGTCCAAGGCTTGGAAGTTGTTGTTCCTTAAGAAACCAATCTCTTGGCTATGGGGAAATTGTGCTTAAGACATTAATAAATATTATTTACTATCACTTATTGTTTGTTGCGTTCTCAAATGAAGGACCTAGAAAATTTGGTCTTTAACTCTGAATACATGTATGACCAAAACTTCTCAGAATGCCATTTGTTGCTAGATATAAATGATGAAGGAAGAAAATTTGAACGAGAAGTTTAAGATAATATGCTGATCTTTCAGAGAAACTACTATCTGTAACTTAGAGGAACTATGATAATGAGAACTGAATCATAGACAGTATACTGGTATTTCACGGAAACTATTATCTATAACTTAGAAAGGAAGAGAGGACTCCAAGTATAGGAGCACTCTTTTAAGGAATTTTAACTTTATCTATATAAGAAAATAATGACCTGCAGCTTCATTACTATACTTGAAAAGAAGAAAACATAGCATGACACATGACAAAGAAGCTTACCAAATTATATGCAACAACTCATACAAACTTCTGATTATTTCATTATTCAATGATGATATCAGGAATATAGTGGCTTAGTCTTCGGGTTCTCCAAAGTTCGAACAACCCTTTCTGTAAATTTTCCTCTTCTTATACATTATGAAATAGTTGCTGATCTCTGAAACTGTCAAACTACTGAAACTGTTTCTCTAACTATCTAAATTAAAAACTATTACATGATTTTATAGAGGGTAAAAGACACCTCAAAGAACATGAAATAATAGGAACATAACTAAATTTGGAAGAGGATGATAACCATTGGCTTGCTCTGTTAATTCGTTGCTGAGTTCCTTTGCAAATGGTTTCATAATAATTAATCTTCTTTTACCATAATTAACTGCATTAAACTTTGACTTGTATGAAAATTGGGGCTTGCATATATATCAAGTGCACTTATATTGGCCAAAATGTAAAGAAAACATGCCCATCTACCTTTTCTTTGGACTCGGCTTTAACATTGATTTTTCCGTTTAGCAAGTGAAATTGAAAAAGTATTAACTCTGCTTCATAAATCCATCAGATATGCCTTTTCAGTGCTCCGTTGACTTCCCATCACAAATCGCAATCGGCCCCTTTCCAGTGGTGCATTAACATAATGTCGGACTTATGCATAATTCTTTCATATCTGCACTTTTCTATTATATACCTTTAATAATGAAAATATACCATAAAGCATGATTTTTCTGCTTCTAATGCGGGCTTTGCACAACTATCGAGGCATACCCTTCCACCAATATATCCCCACTATATATCTGCGCTTTTCATATCGGACGGCCTATAAAGATTTTAGGTGGGACATAAGCCCGGAGAATACCTGCCCGAAATGGGCGGTTTTCACTCTCTACCTAGTTGCTACATGTCGAATGATAAGTGGGACCGGGTGAGTTCCAATAGAAACCATTACCATTTTTTCTCCGCCCAAAAGCCTACCTTATAACTTGAAATCTGCCTTTAATACGCCTTTTAATTATAAGATATATGTATATGCTTCGAGTTTGGCCTTTCTGTTATAGCCCTCTATAATAGGAATGCATATAAAACTGTGTAAACAAAATATATATGAAGGGATTTTGATATATCAAAAACCTTTACAACCTGCGATAAGACGGACGCACCGAGTTATAAAATATAGCATATAAGCTATCGGGTCCGGAATCCCCATCGCTCATCACAATCGGCGCATCCCATATATATAATATGTTATGCAATATGATGGACCCACCGCAATTATAAAACATAATATATATGATTTCGGGTCCAGCCCACAATCGTAAATTGAAATTGGCATAAGTCATAAACGTTATGTGATAATCGCAGACCTGACAGAGTTATAAATCATGGCGTAATCAATATCGGGTCTGACCTATCGTTATCGCGGACTTGCCGGTATTATAAATATAATATATACCTTGTCGGGTTCGTCATCACAAATCGTGATCGACGGAACCCGAATGCATTTATGTAAAGGGCTTTTTGATACAACGGACCTGCCAAACTTTTAAACACAATGTATATATTTTAGGTCCAGCTATATATGTTTTAACACTTGTTTCCTTTGTAAATCCGATATATTTCTTCATTTATTTCTCATTTTTATATGCACTTATATATATACATATCAGGTCTAGCTCTGTATAACCCTTTATATCCGATTCTTTTACATTTCTTCCTTTAGCGATGCCGATATATAATAAACAAAATATTTCATTTCTTTTAGACTTTTTGGGAACGGTAAAGAATATAAAGGAGTTTTATTGAGTTTGAACTCCCGATAGTGATATAACTGATAAATAAACCTTGAGCACAATATAAGCTACAACATCTGGCTCCAACTGGGTTTACTGCTTTTGCCACAGAGGTAGTAAGAACCATAGATCAGTGCCTTATCCATTGGACATGGAGTCATATATTGCTTCTCCAAACTTAACTGTGTGAAAATTTTGTACTATGATCTCTGCAGTGATAAGATGCTTGCACTTTGAGAGAAAAATATTGAAAATCATAGATCAGTAGCCTTAGTGGGGCATGGAGTCCAAAACTATGAAAATCCTGAAATTTGACAACTGAAACCTGACAATCTTGAAGTCTGAAACTTCTGCAAACCAGTTTCCAACAGGGAAAGTCACCCTTATTCCTCAACTAATAATTAAACTGAAGAACTGCAGCTAGAAACCAAATGCTCAACACATGAGTTTATTTATGTTCAAGTTCCTTCATATATACATGATTGATCTCCATCAGGTGAAGTCAATCTTCCAATGGTACGAGGTTAGCATCTGAGTGCTTAATCTAGAACCATTCTACCAATGAATCTTGAAAATGCAATTCATCCTGAACCAAAAATAAATTATGCATAAAAGTAGCTGAAAATGAAAATTAAGAGTATATCCACAAAATGATATGTGTATACTCCTGATAAATTCTTCCATGTAATCTACCACAGGATCTTCAAAAGTATGAGAAAAAATATGTTCTTGATTAGCTCCAAAAAATAAATTCTCTATGTCTGAAGGTTCCTGCTCAATTAAACCTTCTGCTGGGATAATATGTTCAACAGAACAATCAGCAACATCTTTAAGAAAATGATCTATGTCACTTTCATGTCTCCACTTTTCATCTCTAAGCTTTGATTGAAAATAATTTGTAGTTCTAACTTCGGGGAGAAAGATTTTTTTTTTTTTTATCATTACTATACAACATATGATCAACATCAAATAGATTAATTACCTCTGATCCATGGGCATCCTTATGTTCTTCAATGCACTGATATACCATCTCTTTATCAGCTTTCTCCTTACATAAGATAGCCTCTTTTGCTGGGATAGATGGCTCAATATATTGCTGTCCAACATATTCCACTTGCTGGTTTCTTCCTGTATGTTCAACACCCAACTGATGAACTTGAAGAGCTTCATCATGTTCCCCATTTAAACCATTTTCATTATAGACAGGAGGATCATCAAATTTAACAAAATAGGAACTTTGGGGATTTATTTGCAACTCAATCATTTCTTCCTCTTCTTGACTACTGAGCAGCGACTCTTGATGCATGTTTGAACTTTCCTCCATCTGAATACTCTCTTGATTTGTTTGGAACAAAGCCAACCAATTATCTGCTTGTGATATCATTGGAGAGAAATGTTTTATAAACTTTTCCACATCATTTTGAGACAGTGATGCTCGATCTACTTGGACCATAGTCAATCAATTCTCTTCTTGGGAGATTATTGAAGAAGAATGCTTTATAAAATTCTCTCCATCATTTTGAGAAAATGTTAGTTTCTCGCTTTCAAAGACTTGCTCATAATTAATTTGGCTATAATCTCTCTGAATGATTGATATATTATCAACAAGATCATCAGTTTCCTCAAAAGGATTATCTTGAGCTTTTAAAGTTTCTTTAAAATCATAATATTCACAACAGTTCTCAAAAAGAAACTTGTGTGGATAATAAACTCTACAAGAAGAATTGAATGCTAAACGGAAATCTTTCAAAGATGAAATGCTTGAAAAAGGTAGAGTCCTGAACCAATCCCTAGCTTCTAGGTCCAAATAGAACATAAACAACTTCATCTTAATGTCTTCATGAATGATGCCCTACTTCTTCATGCATTCATGAAACTCTTGGAGATGCTGAGTTGGATCTTCATATTCCTTTCTATTGAATTTTGGAAGATACTCATCCCAGGCATAATATGGAGGCAAATCATGAGGATAATTAGTGATCCCAGTAAAATTAAATGGATCAAATTTATGGACTAAGAATGCATGGAGAGCCATTAAAACCCAAGAAATAAAACTTAAAAGTACAGTGACTGGCCAATCAATGTTGTAAGTGAAAATCACAGGTGTGAATGTACAACCAACTGCTGAAACTTGTCACTCTCAAGAGTCAACTTCAAACTTTAATGAATTCAATAAAAAGTGTTCTTATTCTATTGCTTTGCAGTTTGTGGTCTTTGTTACAATGGAGTTTCCTTTTATTGCTTTTATTCAAAAGAACCAAGTATTTCCTCCTCATTAGACAATTAGAGGAAAATAATGAAAACCCAAGGAAAAGTGTTCTTGTCTTCTCTCCCCGGCAATGGCGCCAATTAATGTTGTTCCTTAAGAAACCAATCTCCTGGCCGTGGGGAAATTGTGCTTAAGATATTAATAAATATTATTTACTGTCACTTATTGTTTTTTGTGTTCTCAAATAAAGGACCTAGAAAACTTGGTCTTTAACTCTTAATACATGTATAACCAGAACATCTCAGAATGCCATTTGTTGCTAGATATAAATGATGAATGAAGAAAGTTTGAAGGGGAAGTTAAAGATAATATGCTAATCTTTCACAGATACTACTATCCGTAACTTAGAGGAACTATCATAATGAGAACTGAATCATAGACAATATGCTAGTATTTCACAGAAACTATTGTCTATAACTTATAAAGGAAGAGAGGACTTCAAGTATAGAAGCACTCTTTCAAGGAATTTTAACTTTATCTACATAAGCAAATAAACACCTGTAGCTTCATTACTATACTATAGCTTCATTACACCTGTACCACAACTCATGTAAACTTTTGATTCTTTCATTAATCAACGATGATATCAAGAATACAGTGGCCTAGTCTCTGCGTTCTCCAAAGTTCAAACAACCCTTTCTCTGTAAATTTTCCTCTTCTTATACATTATGAAACAGTTGCTAATCTCTGAAACTATCAAACTACTAAAACTATTTCTCTAACTATATGAATTAAAAACTATTACAGGATTTTAGAGTGTGTAAAAGACACCTCAAAGAACATGAAATAACATTAACATAACTAAATTTGGAAGAGGATGATAACCTCTGGCTTGCTCTGTTAATCTGTTGCTGAGTTCCTTTGCAAACACTTTAATAATAATTAATCCACTTTTACTATAGTTAACTACATTAAACTTTGACTTGTACGAAAATTGGGGCTTGCATATATATCAGGTGCACTTATATTGGCCAAAACATAAACAAAACATGTCCATCTGCCTTTTCTTCGGTCTCGGTTTTAACATTGAATTTTCCCTTTACCAAGAAAAATTAACGCAAACCTTCGGTAACTACGAAACTGAAAAAATATTAACTCTGCTTCATAAATCCATCAAATCTACCTTTTCAGCACTTTGTTGACTTCCCATCACAAATTGCAATCGGTCGCTTTCCAATGGTTCATTAACGTAATGTTGGACTTACGCATAATTCCTTCATATCTGCACTTTTCTATTATATACCTTTAATAATGAAAATATACCATAAAGCATGCTTTCTCCGCTTCTAACGTGGGCTTTGCACAACTATCAAGGCATACCCTTCCGCCAATATATCTCCACCGTAGATCTGCACTTTCATATCAAACAACCTATAAAGATTTCGGGTGGGACATAAGCCCAAAGAATACCCGCCCAAAATGGGCGGTTTTCTCTCTCCACCCGGTTGCTACATGTCGAATGATAAGTGGGATCGGGTGAGTTCCAATAAAAACCATTTATCGTTTTTTCTCCGCCCAAAAAGCTGCCTTATAACTTGAAATTTGCCTTTTAGAATGCCTTGCAAACCCATCAGGGCTTTTAATTATAATATAAATATTCTTCGAGTCTGAGCTTTCTATTATAACCCTTTATAATAGGAATGCATATAAAACCGCGTAAAAATATATATATAAGAAGGGCTTTTGACATATCAAAAAAACTTTACAACCTACGATAAGATGAATGCGCTGAGTTATAAAATATAACATATAAGCTATTGGGTCCGGAATCCCCATCGCGCATCGCAATTGGTGCTTTCCTTTTATATATATATATATATATATATATATATATATATATATATATATATATATATATATATATATATATATATATTATTATGTGATATGACAGACCTACCGCAATTATAAAACATAATATATATGCTTTCCGGTCTGGCCCGCGATCGTAAATCGCAATCATCATAAGTCATAAACGTTGTGTGATAATCATGGAACTGATGGGGTTATAAATCATGGCATAATCAATATTGGGTCCATCGTATCGTTATCGCGGACCCACCAGTATTATAAATATAATATATATCTTTTCAGGTCCGTCATCACAAATCGCGATCGGCCCGAACTCGTATGTATGTGTGTAAAGGGCTTTTCGATACAACGGACCCTCTGAACTTTTAAACACAATGTATATATTTCAGGTCCAGCTATATATGTTTTAACACTTGTTTCCTTTGTTAATCCAATATATTTCTTTATTTCCTTCTCATTTCTATATGCACTTATATATATACATATCGGGTCTAGCTCCATATAATCCTTTATATCCGATTCTTTTACATTTCTTCCTTTAGCAATGCTGATATATAATAAATAAAATATTCCATTTCTTTTAGACTTTTCGGGAAGGGTAAGGAATATAAAGGAGTTTTATTGAGTTTGAACTCATGCTAGTCATATAACTAATAAATAAACCTCAAGCACAATATAAGCTACAACAGAAGCCATGCTTCTCTGGCACTTCCCTTTCAAATGCATCTAGAAATTTATCAATGTTAGTTAAACCATCATAGTAGGGTGGACTTCTTACCTCTGATGATATGCAACACATCGATTTGGTCATCAATCTCCAGCGTAGCATAGATACTTTGTGCAATCTATTCTTCTAGTGTTCCAATTACTTGTTTGAATCAGATGTGTAGGAGCTATCTCTGTCCCATGAAATACGTCCATTAGCTGTCAAATTCACCCAATCTTGATCTCATGCTGTTATCTTATAAATCTGGTCCAAATCATCATCACTTTCGTAACCGCAGACTAGTTCATTGTAACATGGTCCTTCTACATGGTCCAACGGTACTACTACGCGGAGTGATTTTCTTTCGAATGACCTCATCTGCTTCTTCAAATTGTTCTCCCCATTCATGTCGATAGCTCAGTCGATCCCAAGGAGTGTAGGGTAGGGATTACTGTCATCAACAATATCTATCACCTCAAAATCAGACAACGAGCTCACGCCTTCGATATCGAACGTCACTCCATGTAATATTCCCATGGGGATAATCTTTTGTTGATTTGTCATTTTCAATTGAATAGGAGACCACTGCAGTGTAGGTATCCCAATTCTTTCCCATGTCCATTTAGGAAAAACATCTGTGTTAGACGCTAGATCTAGAATAACTTGGTCCATTTCATATTCTCCTATTTCCGTGGTGAGTCTCATCTCCCACCTTGTTCTTGCCATATGCTTACCAATTTTCCTGAACACACGCTATCCATCAGGAGTATTACTAGCACATTTATTGATTAAATCCTATAATCCCTTTATGGCCTTGCTATATAGATGCAGCTTCATACAGGTCTGCAAAAATGTAGTAAGCATGGATGGGTCCATTTCCTCAGACTTCTTATCCTAACTTCCTGAGGTAGAAGCCTTAGCAAAGTTTTTCTTTGCTTCCATAAATGTTTCCCTCACGTGCTCCAAATCAAACCTGGCCACCTTTTTTGGAGCTTTGCAGACCCATTCACCTTCTTTAGGATTATTTCCCTTTTCTTCGCCAGTCGATATTCCACTTCCTAGCACGCTTTTCACATCAGGATCCTCTTTGTGGGGTCCAACCCTCATCATCTACAGATTCTGCGTAGGCTACTAAGGTTGCACCCCTTTTTCACATCTCTTAGCTAGTAATACATGGCAGTCCTTTGTCGCATGGTCAAATTGAGTGCAGTACCTACACGATAGTCATGTCACGCTCATGCATTCTCCTACGTAGTTTCATGGTCCCCCACAGTTGTATTAAATCACCTGTTCTCGACCTCTACTAGGCCCTCCTCCAACTCGGCCTCACGCGCGCCCCTAAAATCATCCTCATGCTCCCCCATCGCCTTGATCCAGAGGTCGAGTTTCTGCCTGCACTATATATATGGGTGTTATTTCCATAACTAGCTCATAGCTATGGTAATTATGCTCATCATGACCCACTGGTTGACAGAAGTTGTAGAAGAGATGTTGTGGTGTCTGTACAAATTTCTGCAGCAGGTGATAATTGTCTGTCACATGTTTCCTAGGTACCTAACAGATAGCACACCATAGCGCAGGCCCTGTACTTTGCCCTACTTAAGCTTCTGATCCCAAAGGCATTGGCCCTCCTACTGCAATGTAATTCATGAAGACTAGATAGTGATCTTTGTCATGCCCCTCACTTTACATTTCAGGCACCAAACTTCTTCATGCACCTCTGGCCAAACTGCTCTATCCTTCTTTAAACTTTGAAACTATAGGCAAAGGTTCTGTAACTGTGCATGAATCTGTTGAATTCCCAAATTAGCATCTTGAATCATTGTCTCATGTAATCTCATCGCAATCTCTAGGGCTTCCACCTGGGTCTGAATCTTTTGTTGCAATAAAGCAACCCTCAGAAGAGGAAAAAGTGAAGCCACAAACCATTCGTAGTGCTGCCCATCTTTAAGATTCATGTTGGCTTCATGGAACGTGCACTTCAACCTCTGATCCAGATCCCAGGGTGTCTCGCTAGGCTTCATCATGATCTCCTTGAATCCCACAATTGATTGTGCTTTAGACTTAGGCCTACTGAATTCCCTTTCAGGGCAGTCTGAATATATACTAATGAAGCCATCAGGTTATCAGTGCAGTACTTATGTACCATGTCAGTGCACGTTCCTGTAAAGAAGTGACCAATGTTTCTTTCTTCATCTGATCATCTGTTATACCCTGAGATTCCCATATGTCCTTCGCGACAAACCAAAATTGGTCTGGGTCATCAATTCCCGAACCCTTGAAAACGAGCAACTTTACTGCATTTGCCATATTGAATGGTGGTGAAGGTGGTGGCACTATGGGTGAAAGTGTATTCTATGGAGGTGAATGCGAAGGTGGGGTGGGTGGATGGGGTATTCACGGGAACCCTCGCCTTATTAACTTAACAACGCTCTATGGTGAAGCATGTGTTGTTTCCTCGTTGTCACTCAGAGGATTTTCGATCATTGAGCTATATAGAGGGCTTGTTATCCCTCTATCCCTGATGATATTTCCACTTCACGTAGCTGAAAACATCAAGGTATCTGCATAACCCACTTTCCACACAAGAGCATCTTAATCCAAGTACTTAAACACCTTAAATACTTACCTCATGGTCCCTTGAAGAAGTGGAGCTCTGCCTCAATGTAACTAACTGAAGTACCAACCGTGAACTCTGTCACAAATCCTCCTATGATATGATCAAGCCTATGATCAATAGTATGTGTGATCTTATCTTCAAAGGCTTCTAATATTCGCACTAACTCTGGGGTCCACACTATAGAACCGTCAAGGCTCCACCTTCCTTGGCAGTCTGCCAATTTAGCGATCTGCTCATATAATTCAACTGGGAAGGAACAAAAGAAGATTTTGTGTATATCTGTGTACAGATATTTGTCCAACCACTATTCCCTCATATATCACAGATTTTTGTTTTCTTGTGCTGCAAATTCATGGATCTTCCTATCCAACTAGTCTTCAATTTCCTTCTTAGTTGGATTCTAGTGATGCGACATCACACATATCTTTATGCAAATCCTGGTACCAACAACAAAACCATTTGTTGTCTTAGTGGCCCCTGACCGAGGTTCAACGTTAATTTATCCAAACAAATCCCCACACTACTGGGCCTTTCGACATCAATCCATGGGGTGCAGACTAAAGTGTCACTCGAAGCAATATGGGGGGGTGCTGGAACCAAGTTTCCGCACCCAGAGATGGTAGTGATGTCATTTTATGCCCTATCTCTTCCTTCACGCCGATTAATAAGCCTTTTAGGGCTTATCGATATGCTTCTCCTAATCGGCCCCTAGACCTTTGTGAGGGTCTATGACTGTCGTTTGTGAACCCTAACTAGGCGAATCAACCACTTACATGCTTCTGTAATTACTCTTACTTCTGTATTTACCTAGATCAGCTTAAGTATCTGATAACTTTAATATGCATTAATATGTTATTCATGTAAACAAATATTATTACTTAGATTTGAATAAAAATGTAAAACACATAGATTCGCGCACCAATATAGCATTAAATCATGAAACCATTATTCAACATAACATAACCGCATTTATTCATAACAGAAGTAAATAGATCAAGCACAAATATTTCTAGAGTAATCTTCTTTATTAGTACTTCAGATCTTTTTACAGACTCTAACTACCCTGCACACTCAGCTGCAGGGTTCCACGCACTTAGCTGCAGACTTCTACCTTAGGCCTCTATGCACACAGATGCAGATCCTTTCTTCTATGCTAAGACTCTTCGCTCTTTTCGCTAATGACCCCTTACATTCATCATCCAAGTTCCAAAAACTACCTTAGACTCTTCTAAGACTCTCCTTTTTATAAAATCCCATGGTCCATGGACCATGGGTTTATCTTCTAAAGCCGACACAACTTACATAACTGAAGGGCAGAAACCCTTTATGACACTTTATATCTACGCACTCTATGACCAAAAATTTTCTTAGACTTTACACTTTACAGACACGAACTTGGGCTTGACGCCCCAAAACTTGGGCTTTTAACCCCAAAATTGGCCCTAGGGGACCCTGTCCCAACACCCTCTCCCTACCCTACTCTTGCAAGAATTCCTTTTTGTTAATAATGTGGACACAAAGAAATTTGGCTCAAGATCCAAAATAATAGTACCTTAAATTAACAAATTAACAAACAATTTTTTGTCTACCTATGAACTTTCACAAATGAAATTAGCTGCCAACCTCTAGATAATTGTTAGCTACAATTGGATTAATATTTGTTTATTACAACCACACACTCTATACTAACTCAAACTAAATAGATTCCCTATAGAATTACATAAAAAATAAATAAATTAAAATAAGTGCAAGATGCTCCTGCATCATACACCCAGACTTCAAAACTTTCATGGACTCATGCCCATGTTGTCCATTTTGTTATTTTTCTATAGTAATTTAGTAGATGGCCAAGGTCTCCCTTTGGGTGATTCCCCATTTAAGCAGTCTTGTGGTCCACTGACACCAAATTGTCATGGTTGGTTAGAATCACCACAACACAATTGAAAAGCCCCTTGCTAGTCTTCTTTGTTGGATATCTTCAATTGAACATGTTATCTCTCCTCTTATCCAAGCATTCAATAAAAAAAGGGTTCTAAAGATGAATTGGAACCAACCCTTCTGCTCTAGGTTAGCTTTCTATTCTAGAATTTCAATTTCTATAGCAATATTTTATAGTCTTTGTTCATGGTCATCTCTAGTACCTTCTTTAGTTTCCTTCCTTTTGTTTTCCTATAGATAAATATATTATTATTAATTTCTATGAACCTTCTCTGTGATGACTAATTATGTTGTTGATTGTTTCTCAACTTTTTCTAGTATCCACTTGTCAATCATCACATCCTCAAGATTGTCTGAATTTTCCTGCTACTCTTGTTGCACCCAATACTTCTCACTCCTAAACAATACACCTGGTTTAGTTGTTTCTCAAACCTTTTCAGCCTTTATAAGACACAATATATGGAATTTTCCATCTTTCTCAAAGATGTATGTATTCCTCCATCCATCATAATTTACACTTCAATCATATTGCCATGGTTGTTCAAGAAAAAGATGGCAAACATCCATCCGTACAATGTCACACAAAAGATTGTCGTTTTATTTGCTAATCTAGAATTGCGCCTGACATTTCTCACTTACCATCATATTTTGACCCTTCTATAACCATTAAACCCTATCTAGTGTAGGATGTGGCATCCTTTCCAATTGCAATTTCTCCATCATCTCTGTAGAAACCAAGTTATCAATACTACCATTTTCAACAATCAACTTACAACGTTTACCTTGTGCTTTGCAAGCTGTCCTGAATAAACTTGTTCTTTGCATGGGTTCATTAACATCCAGTACTTAATTTAGTAGTAAATATTCTCCTTCTTCTAGTGATTTGACACATTCTTCCACTACCTTTGGAAGTTCAGGTTTTGGAATGATTTGTCCTAAATGTGCCTCATTTAGTTTTCCAACTTTTTCTGAATGTTCAGAGGAATAATGACCTAACTATCCACAAATGAGAAATATCACCACTCTCTGCCTATGCCTTCACCTCTCGAAGGATTTCTACCTCCTTTTGCATTGCTATTTTTATCTTGCACTGTTTACTGGTTTGAGTTGCTAGCTACTCCCTTTTGTTGATGCTTTTTTGTTCCAACACTTCTTGTTCTCATATTTTAACCTTGGTTTGTCATAAAATTCTACTCAACGTTCAATGAAACTTGATATGCTTCCTCAATAGATATCAAGGACATTAAACTTAATTCATATTGAATATCAAACCTCAATCCATTGATATACCTAGAAAACCTCTCAAGTGTATGCTCTATATATACTGATATAAATTAACCTTGTAAAACTCCTCCATATACTCGCTAACATTCATCATCTTTTGCTTGAGGTTCTGCATCTTTCTAGACAAAATTAATTGATAATATTTGGGAAGGAAGTTACATTACAATTTAACAATAATCTTGCTCCAGCTCTTGATCTTGGCTTTTTTCTTCAATTCCCTTTCTTCTTGAACTCCCTCCCACCATAAATCTACATGTCCTTTCATCCTCGTAACCAAAAACTAACTTTAGAAATGTAATTTATGGGGGTTCTTAAACTCTCTCCTCTTCTTCGCCTGGAAGTTCTTCTTCCCCACTGGTATCCCGTATGTGATCATGGTGTCTAGTAGCCTCCATGGCCTCTAGCCTTTACATAAGAGTCCTCACCTTGTACCTTAACTCCACATTTACAGTTGGTCAGCCTCTTCCTTGACCTCTACCTCTTCAACTTCTAAATGCCATTCATGAAAATGAGACCAGTCATAGAATAAATTTCAGTCAATTAAATGAAATTTTATCTAATTCTTTCGAGGAACTTACCGCTCTGATACCACCTAATGCAAATCATCCATTTGATTCCATAACTTTGGCCCCTTTAAGAGTTGGTTCCCTTAGTGAATGGTCCATAGTATAGACCCTACAAATAAAACTATGTACAATAGCACTCAGAGCCAAAAAATATTCACTTTAGCCTTCAGACCAAAACTATACACTAGGCGTGTATATGAAAAATGTTTCCACTTAGCTCTATATAATACATGTGTATAATCTAAGCATTGGTAGCGTTCATAAGGGGAAAATAAACAAGAGTGGGAGAATTTAAATAATTTTGCAATGTGTCCCACCCTTTAAATCTCGATGTGTAGCCTAGCACCCCAAAGTTTATAGCTGAGTTAGGCAGCAATCGGGTGGGCTCCACCAGCTCCGTTCGAACTTGGTGATGAACCTTTGCATTCTGTACGATATCTTCTAGGTTCACCAAACCTCCAAGCCACTACTCGATTATAATGCAGAGACTCCAACACTCTCCCTCCAGGTACGACCACCAGGATGACATGTCTCGATCCTTCTCTCTACCCAGTTGCTTATACTTGGGTTTTCTAATGGTTCTTCTGGGAGTCTACCTTTGAGCTTCATAGCTTTGGCTGACGGAGATTTGTTTGTCTCCCTCTCTCTTCTATTGATTATCTCCAACTGACACTTAAGTTAACCCCGTTAGAACATTGATTTTCTAGTACGTTGGCTAGATCTCAAGCAAGCGGCAATCTCGATGTTCATTAATTAAAATATTTTTGAATTGGTAAAAATCAGCTAAGTTTTTGCCTCTTCCTAGATTTTTTCTATCTCTTCCAAGTCAATTTCTCTAGGCCCTCATGTTCCTATGGCACCTTTATGTGGATTTCTACCTCCTGTAGGTACTTATTCTCCCTTCTATGCCCTCCTGCAGCCCCCCAATGAAATCGATACACCTCAGACACCTAGAAAACAAATTGAAATGTATGCTCACACAAAATTATAGAAAAAATAACAAAGGATTGCAAAGATCATTCATTTGGTACAGAGATTTTGAAAAGAATAAGAAATTTGCACACTCTCCCTCTCCCTGCCTTCCTCTCATAGGCAATCCTTTTTATTAATAATGTGGCCAAAAATACATTTGGTTCGAGATCCAAAATAATAGGATCTGAACTTAGCAAATTAAAAAATTATTTTTTGTCTACCTATGAAATGTTGACAATAAAAGTATCTTCCAGCCTTCAGATAATTGTTAGCTACATTTGGCTTAATATAGATTTATATAAAAAAAAAACTCCATACTAACTCAAACTAACTATATTCCCACTAGAATTACATAAAATAAATAAATTAAAATAAGTGCAAGATGCTCCTGCATCACTCCAATAAGGTTCATTTTGTAGTGATTCACTGGAGGACGATATCATGTCACAGGGATAGAAGCTCTAAATCTATGTTTAGAATAATTGTCAAATATATGAGGATTATTGAGTTTCCACCAAGTCAGAATTTCATTTTCGTGGGGAGGCACTTGGAAATCCTCAGCTTCCCAGTGTGAGAGAAATAGAGTTTTTTTTAATGTTCCTATGGAGGAGCAATGAAATACCCTCCTGAGCTTTATATCGGTCATTAACAATCCTATGATTTTATTCTTTCTAGATTTCCAAAACTAGAAGGTTGGGTGCTAGGGTCTAAAGTATATTGAGGACTTGATTATGAAAAGGGAATTTCATCCAGGTCTTGACAGTATGCACTATATTGCCTCTGATTTGTTCTATTCTTTGGAATCCTTATACAAGATTTTCTTAGAGGTTATTTACAATGTTGTAAAACAAAAGCACACAGTCTATGGATTCATGTCATATTTTGCACATACTACACCAAGAGGGTCCTTTGAATCCTCTTTTAATCAGGTTTTCCCATGTGAGGATGCAATGCTTTACAAAAAGCTACGAGAACATAGATACCTTTGGCCTTAAACCCATAGAACTAAGCTCTCTCCAAAATGGATTTGGGTCATTTGGAGGCTCCTGATGAGTTAGACAATATGATCTTTTTACTACAAAAGTTCCTACATGTTTGTAGCCCCATTTGAGGATATTTGGACATATATTTTTCTTTCTGATTATGTTGTTGATTTCTTACTCTAGGTGTTGGGCGTTTCCTATGCAACCCTCTACTTTTCAAGACATTGGTTGTTGCAATATTTATGTCCCAAGGGTGTGATCCTGTAACCATTATTCATGGACATGAATACACCTTGAGTGTTTAAAATTAGCTTGACTTAGGGGTAAGTGGATGTTATTAACCAAGTTGGGTAACTATTGCAATGAATCCTCGAAGAACCTTGTTTATTTTCCTTCCCAAAATTCCCAGAAGCTATTCTTTTGGACTATGTGTGTGTTGGTACTCGTTAGGTTCCATATAAGGGAGCCAATTATTTTTGGGATAGAAAAAGAAGGTCCTTCCTTTCAATTTCCCTGGAATATTTCTTATACCAAAGGTTTACCCATGGCTCTGAGTAGTGTTTGACCCATTTCCATCATATTTTGGATCTCATCACTTTTTTAACAGTTTATGGATCTCACAGATCTAGACCTCCCTCATATTTTGAAATGAAAAGTGTGTCGCATTTGACTAGCAAACATTTTTGCATGAGATGATTGGCTCACCATAGGGAGGTCCTTTTCATGTTCCTTATATCTTTTAGAACACATGTGGGTGTTGGTATGATGGATAAAAGATAGGAAGGCATAGATTGGAGCACAAATTTAAGGAGTATTAAGTGGCCAGTTATGTTTGAGGAGAAGAAACTCCAGCCTTCTAACTTGTTATTGAGTTTTTCTAGAATTTCACTCCAAGAGGATTACTTGATGGTTGAGTCAATAAAAGGAGTGCCCAGATATTTAGACATAAGGGGGGAAGGGGAGAAACCAAGGATTCTAACTATATTTCTCTTAGTAATGAGGGGGGTGTGGAAGAAGAATACTTTGGAATTTTTCGTATTGATAGACATTCCCAAGGCTTCTGAGAAGAGTTATAGGATTTATTTGACATTTTTATCTTCTTTGACCAATGGATGGTTCATTTGTAGGGTGTCGTCTAAAGATTGTGGTGGATGAGGCAGTGTACACCATGAAGAGAGAGGCTAATGAGGAATCCATTCTGCAGGGATTATTTAATCGACCTTCCCCATCTGTCCACCACATGAATGAAGAGAAATTGAGAGAGGAGATCTCACTCCTAATTCCCTGAGAAGGCTTGAAAGTGTTAGAGGGGATTCCCTTGACAAGAATGGAAAAGAAGGAAGTGGAGATCAAGGACATGACCCATTGGGTCTAGTGAACATTGAATCTGAAGGAAAGGAGAGTGTTTTCCATATAAGGCTAGTTTAATTTATGAAAGGACTTTGAGAGATACAATTTGATTAGCATGCCTAACTACTTCAAAAATTTTAGGGGTTAAAAGGATTAATGATCTTAGATGATTCCATCAAGGATTTGTTAACCATCCATATATATAATTTTCTATAAGGAAATAAGGAGGGGGAGGAGGGGAATTAGATAGTTAGCAATAATTTTAGTAATGATTTTATAAATTACATTGCAGAGTGTGATGGGTTGGTCTCTACCTGGAGAAGCAACATCTTCCTCCTTAGGAAAGTATTATTGAGAGCTAAAAGAATGCACTAGTTCACCCTTGAGTATTGTATTGTCTCTAGGTTCTATTGGTGAAGAGTTCCAACATTGCCTGAAGATCATAACTGTGAATCCATCTAGTTTAGGATCCTTTCCATCTACCATTTGGTGAACAAAATATTGGATCTATATGTTAATTATAGGCCTAATGAGCGTTATGTTGTGGGCTTCCATAACCAGCTTGGGTATATGGGTTTGATTTTTGTAATGGCTTCATTATGACATGGATGACGATCAGAAGGAAGATCTATATAATGGTCAACTAGGGCCTCTTCATTTTCCTCTTTCTGCGCAAACGTTTTCTCATTCTTCTTAAATAGGGATGCGATTTTGTTATAAGAATAGTGTTGAATGGTTTATTGGTGGAAGAACGAGTTGTTAGAATCTTCTTCCTTTAGTCATCTTATCCTAGACTTTTGTCCCTAGTAGATCTCTTTATGTTTGTATCTATCTTCTAATTTTTTGTGGGGGAGAGTTGTTTAGTTTTTTCTTCCTCTACTCCTCCATTGGTAATAATTTCATACTGAAGTGATATCATGTCCTTTTCCAAGGTTTCTTTCCCTTGAAATATATTTTTGAATTTTCCTTTATTCCCTTTTTTTGAGGGGATTTTTAACCTACTTGAGCTGTTGTGGAAATATGGACTTTTTCATTCCTTTGATTGTGCTCATGTTCTACTACAATTATTGAATTTTGTTAATAAGATTGGGATATTGATGAGCCTCATCATTGGGTAATTATATGGGCCTTAATTCACCTCCTAGCCTAGTCAAACGAAATACTCTCACAACTTATTGCATACTTTTGATTATATTTTGTTTATGAGATGAGTTAGAGTTGGATATTTTTCTTTGTGGTCTAATGTGCATTTAATGCAGGATTAAAGGATAAAAGTAAGGAATTTTGGCAAAGAACTTGGTAAAAAATCGAATGGGACAAGGGAGAGGAATTATAGGAGGTAAATTCTCCTCATTTACTACCCCTCCATTCGAATATTCCTCCATCAACTCAGATTGAAAACAACTAAATCATGAGGTCTAGAAGGAAGCTAAGAAAGTGAAACACAAAGCACCAGTTTATCTCGAGTTTATGAGCTAAGCCTCGCTAATTTGAAGGAATTCATTGGAGACTTTAGATATATAAGTAGAGAGGCCTAGGACCTCAGTAGGATTTGGATTTTTGATTGTAAAACTCTAATCTATTTTCGAGTTGCAAGACTTGTGATAGTTTTTGATGTAATCCATTGTTTTGATAATAAGAGTGAGTTTTTTTTTGAGCCAGCACTGAGTTAGCTCAGAGGGCTGAAGCTCTTGGGTTAGGGCTGAACCCTAGCAGCCAAGGCTCCTCTTTATTGTACAAGTATGTTAGCATAGATTCATAGTTTGATTGTTCATTTGCTTAAGTAGTTGCATTTCCATTACATCAGTGTAGATTAGATTGGTTGTATGTTAGTTTTCTTCCTTTTATGCCTTCTTTCAGTTAGAAAGTTAGCAAGGAGAAAAAGGATCACCACAAGGTTGTCAGTATGTGCCTCAGCCTCACTTCCTCCCTTTGGGACCATGGCTTGAGGAAGAGACCCTTCAGCAGCCACAAAAACATAGATTTCTGGTTCTTGCATGAGCTTTGGAGTTTGTTGCCTCGATTCAACATTTGGTTCATTTTATCATCATATTTTTCCATTACTCTATTTTTGCAATAAGATCTCACTCATGTTCTCATTTCCTTCAACACATTATTGATGCATAATATGGGCAATTGATTCATGCTTTTCTAGTTTATGAAGATGTATCTTGTTGCATTGTTCTTGAAAGACACACATGTTTTAAGCACTATAGGTACTTCAGTAGGAGGTCTAGACTTCATCACCAACATCCATCTTCCACCTTATCAACCTTAACCATCTCTTGTTCCACCATCACCCTCACGAGTTTTTTTGTCCTTTTTCATTGAAACCCCCCTAGAAACATCGAGTGAATCTAGCCATCTATTCTCTTGGATATTGACTCCTGAGTGTTCCTAGACCTTCTAACACCCAATCCCACACATCACACACCTTTTTACAGCTTCCCAACACCTCACAATTAACTGTCAGCTCTATCCTGTAGATTTCCTATAATTCCTATAGGATCATCTTGTGGGTTTCTAACATCCTGCAGGATTTCCTGAAACAGCCTATTTTGAAGCCGAAATGATGGGGAACCTCTAGGAAGTCACAAAACACCTCCTAGGACCCTTCCACCCCATCCACTCACTCCATAAGCATTTTATCCATCCTCAACCACTTTCCATCCACCTGTCACATCGAGAAGAACAATTAAATTTCTTTCTTGATTTTACCAAAAAACCAAAAAAAGTGAAAACAGATTTAGCTTAGATTTCTTGCTCACACATTAGTATGGTTTGATTCTCTTTACTTCTGTAACTTAGATAGCAGGATTAGGTTAGTGTTGATTTAGCAATTCTTCTTAGCATAGCTATTTAAACGGTTAATTAGGATATGGTGTGCTTTAGCATTACATGTCGTTTTCCTCATTACTACAGTAGAGTAGCTCTCTTAGAATTGATTTGCTCTTCTTCGATCAAATAATCAAGCTTCTTCTCACTCTATAGAAGTCTGGTTGGAACCCCTTGGGTCTCTTGCCGGATGAACAGTGACAACAGGCAGGACCTTCACTTTTACTTGTGCATATAACACTGTCACCTCCAAGTTTGTACAAACCTCAGGTTGATAAGTAAAGCTGGTAGCCCGGGAGTTGCAGCATCCTTGCTGCAATACTGGCACTCATCAATTTTTGGCACCATTGCCGGGGAGGTGTCTAAGTAGAATGTGATTACTACATTCTTTTCTTCTACTTCTTGTCTTCAATTTTCTGCCATTAGTTTATTTTTGCAAAAGTAATCTAGTAGCTTCCTTTCTTTCATCTTTTATTATCTGCTTTCCTTTCTATTTTGCTAGTAAAATTTCAATTTAGAAAGTAGCTTCTTCATTATGTCAGTGATTTTTCATTCAATCAGCAATTTCATTTCTGCAAAGTACTTTCCAGCTTAAAAAAATCTTAGAAAATCCAACCCAAAAACATTTCCTTTCATGCCTCATAGGAATAGGGACAATTTAGAGAAATTCCTGCCAAATACCCCCATTGCATCCAACAACCAATGTTCTCTTTTATTCGGTGGCTGTGAACTAGAGGAACCATTAGGTGAGAAACTTGACATATTTGAAGAACTTACAGGGGAAGAAGAAGAAGAAAGACCCATTCCTACTCAACCAATGGATGAAAACTGAAATGACATAGGGAATATAGAGAGAGTTGAGGGTGCTTTCCCCATCAGGGTAACCAATGGGGACACTAAGATGAAGAACATAAACCCTCCTTCCCTACCTCATTTCCATGGCGTGACCACAAAGGACTCCAACACTTTCCTATTTTCATTTGTTGTTATATGCCAAACCTATGACTATACAGATGATGAGAAAAAATTAAAATTGTTTCCATGTACCGTCAAGGATGCAGCATTGCGCTAGTTCATAGGTTTACCTGGAGATAGCATCACAACTTGGGCTCAGATGCAACAAGCTTTTAACAAAAAATATCGAGATTGTTGTAGGTCAAAGGATACTAAAGAAGAAATTTTTAGGATGACCATGGGCCAGGATGAATCCTTAGAAGACTACGAAGAAGGATTCCAGTTCAGTTACAAAAGGGCCAGGTGCACACTTAACCCCGAGTCGCTAAAGGTGGTCCTGCTAAGAGGAGTAAGGGAAGATATTCTGGATACCTTACATTTATTCGCAAGAGAAGATATCTACCAATTACCCTATGAGGATATCAAGAATCTCTTTAGAAACCATTCTAGTGTAGCCAGGAAAAAGGGTAGGGGTAGTCAACCTATGGCCAATACATCATCTTCCAACTCATCCATCAAGGGTGAAATTGGAAATATGCTAGAAGATTCCAAAAGTGAGATGGTACAAACCATTTCCTTGTAATTAGACTCCATGAACATCAAAAGGAAGAAATATGAAGCAGAGAGAGCCATGGACATCTTTTGTCCTAGATGCACCAAGAGGCATCCTAGGAACGAATGCCCATTGAACTGTATCAGAATTTGTTCGGTCTGTGAAGAAAACCACTCCATAGATAAGTGCCCTTCCTTAATCGGACTCAAAGAAGTATAGCAAGGAGCTGAAGGGGTCACTGAGCAGCTTTGCTACATCAACCAAAGGAGACCTCTTGGGCCTAGACCATACTAGCATGGCATGTAAGGGTCATCCTGTGTGTTATCACTTGGATTGAACCTCAGGCTGAAGGAAGGCAATGCCAGGGTAACCAAAAACCATGCTTAGCCAAGTAGCTAGCCCTATAGGTGCACATCATCGTCCTAAACGTGCAGCGTAGTGTTATTTTACACTGTCAAAATCGCCCTACATGCAGCGCTTAGCTTGTATGCAGAGCGCCAGCTCCTCAATGTGCAATGCCACTTCAATCCAACTTTTGACTGCCTTCCTGATGTCCAAATTGAGCGTGGGATAGCTCATTTGAAATTTTTTTGAGTCTACTTTCCAGAACATCTTGAATTCTTCCATTTGGAGCTCATTTTTCCTATCAAAAGCTCAATCTCCCAAGACTGGTCAAAATGTGGAGAATGAGGTTGCCAAAATGCAGAGTGTTGTTTCAGTCAACTTCTTGAGGTCTTCCTCAACTCCCAATTGAGATCATGATAGCTCATTGGAAAGCCCTATGTGTCTAGTTATCATTTGAATCATGAAGAAAGTCATTTGGACACTCCAGATAGGAGAACGCTTGATTTTCCCAAGGTCACTCTAGAAGTGCATCAACTCTCCTGAGGCAAATGATGTTTTGGACATTTCTCCCAAACCATGAGACCTGTGTAAAATATAAAGGAGGTTTTTCTTCTTGGGTCTATGTTGGAATAAAACCTCTCTCTCATTTGTCAAATTCGTCTTTTCTTGCTCTGAAAAAACATTTGAATAAAACCTATCCCGATGTGTGGAACAAGGGATTTGTAGGAATGAATGGAAATGAAGGGGATGAGGGGCTTCTAAATTCTTGAGAAACTTTTGGGAAGTAGGAAGGGATGTTAGGAAGCAAGGGAAAGTGGAATTTCAAGGATTGAGTGAGGGGAAAGGGTCCAAAAGGATAAAACATAGCCCTAGCCTAGAAAAGTGTCAAATTGTAGTAATATGCTAGGGTTTGTGGGAAAATGATGAATTTGAGGGATATAAGTGATGGGAAGTCTTTAAGAATGTATATTAAGGATAGGGGAAGGTGTATGAGAATCAATATACAAGTTTTGTTGATGATTTGATCATTCAAGAAAAATTACCTTCAAAACCATAGGAGAGGGAAATGAGCCTTACCTAAGCACAACTGAAGCACAAACAAGGTGTAAAATGACCCATTGGAACCCGAAATAATGATGACAACTCTTTGAATGATGGTACACTTAGGTGAATGGTGACATGGACCAATACTTGGAAAACTTTCGAAGGAGTGAAAACAATCCTAGACCTAATACCTAGTGGCCAAATTTTACTTGAAGACTCACTAAAATGACAAAATTTTGACTTTAATACCCCAAGACCACTTTGTAAGAACATATTTGATCGCTGGTGGAAGGCTGTAAAGACTAACACTAACATTGGCTCCATTGGGGATGGTAGCTCCTTGGAGGTGCCAAGAACACCGTAGAACAAGTAGCCTTATCCATTGTGCATGGAGTAAAAAAAAAACTCAATCAGAAGTACATGACTGAATACTGATGACTCAAAGACACAAACTAACTTTTACTCAACTAAAAACTGACTCAATACTAAAACACAACTGACAAACTGGAAAATATGCTCAAAATGGAGCTTATTCAATAAAACCTACTCTAACTGTTCAATTCATCACCTGATCAAGTGAAATGAAACAACCAGTGCAACCAAGTAAGAATTCTGGTTGCTGTTTGAATTCTCTGCAAATGCTTGTTTATGAGCAAGAAGAGAGAATTACTAAAATGCAACTCCCATGAAATCCAAATTTTCCCAGATTGAATAATATGAATTCTCTGTCTGACTCCAAAAATACTGCATAAGCATCTTGAAATTCATGTGCAATGGGACTTAGCTCATCCAATGGATTACTTTGCTTCTCCTAATACCATGAATGCAAACTTTCATTTGAGTTTTGTGACGAGACTCCTACTGAAAATGACAAAGAAACCAGCTGTTGGATCAAGTTTCTATCAGTACTTTTTTCAAGCTCACAGTTAGCTAATGGAGAAGGAATTTGAATGCAAATATCATCTAGCACATCAGCTATTAGATAATAAAAAACTTGAAAAGACTGTTGCAACCCATTCTGTATTGGTTCCAATGAGATTGCATGATTTTCTATAGGTTGCTCATGCTTTATTAAAGATATACTATGCAAATGTCCCTTCAAAAACTGAAATGATTCAAAACATAATGGTACAGAATCATCTTGCATCATTTGATCATATGTTTCAGCTTCCAATTCTTCATCTACAACCTGATATTCAATGGCATTCGGGGGATGCAAATCTAGATATGAGAAGTCTTGAACAAGGATTTCATTACCCTCTAGATGGTCAAGATCAAAACTTATCGACAGTTGATTTTTGGTTGGACGAAAGTTCTCTAATGAACTGAAATGAAGTAAAACAAAAAGGCAAAGATCCTTCACTTAATTCAAAAATTTCTTCACTTTCCTCCTCACTTCCATAGCTGATATGCAACGGGCTGATCACTGTATTCGAGCTGCTAAAAGTGAACTTCCTCCTTCCACAAACTAGCTGTTGATTTGTCTCCAAGACTAGCTCATGTTTGGAGAACATAATCATCATCATACTGATCAAACTTAGGCAAGCATCAGTATAAAACACATCATCAAGCATACATGTCAGATCAACAGATCTCTCTTCTCCAAGATGATCTATAAAACAATCATTATCTAATCTATGAAAACTGGGATAAGAAAGGAAATGTTTTGGATCAGCAACTTTTTTTTCTTCAATCAGCGAACCATGGTCTTGAGCATCATATTCATTCCTTGTGGTGATCTTTTGCATCATCATTTCCACTACACTTACCAAAATGTCGAGCTTTACCTCTAAATATGTCGATTCCTCTGGATCTATGTTCTTCCTCTCTTCTTCCTTCAACTTTTCCCTTCTAATCAGCAGATTAGCCTCTACATCTACTGTATTGTTCTGCATCTCTTCACGTGTTGCAAGGTTCCTTTCTCTCAGCTGAAACTCCATTTCTGGATCAAAGGCTTCCAGATAATGCAAGAGAGCTAAATCAAGTGGAGATCTTATATTAAAAGGCATCGAACAATAAGCTTGATTAAATCCAGAAGAAAATTATTGTACTGTCTCCCTTGGTAGACTTTTCAGCTGGTTATACTCTTCTAGAATCAAAAAAGGGTTTGTTTGACCACCCACTTGTCGAGGAAAATTTTGACGAACTATTGGAAATGTGAGATGCTTGCATCAGGCAGGGTTTTGAACCAACTCTTGACTTTTCCTTGCAAAGAAAGAGCAAAAATCCTAATACTGACATCGTCTTCATGAACTTCAAAAAGGTCAGGAAAAGACTCAAAATTTACTACATGTCTCTCAGTAGTGATGTTGTCACATTTACCATCAAATCTTGGTAGAAATAGGTAATGATTTTTACGGAAAGCATGGGATATAGGAGGTAAAATCAGAGGCTTGTATCTATCTAGAATTTCACAGGGTATAGGAGTATATACAAAGGCTGTAGAATTATTCTTGATCTCTTGACGCAGATGGTCATCGTAATATTTGGAAGAAGGGTCTTGATCAAAATCAAAGGCTTGCGAATATTTTGTATTCACAATCTTCAAAGGGAAAGAATCAAATGTAGGTGTAGGATCTTTTCCCAAATACAATATACTTTGTAAAGCCCTCTTGACATTCTCGAGAAAAGAGAATAAATAATTTATAACAAAGAACATAATGTCTTGGATGAAATTCCAACTTTAATACCTGATCTTTCCATAATGTCCTTTCATGTTTCTGCTGGTTAGGTTCATCCTCCAGTGGAGTCCTTCGATGTGATCTTCAAATTGATTTAGAGTCACCAGGTGAATGATTTCAGCCTTCCGGTGTCTGATCATTGTCCACGATCAACAATCAGATCTGAACTTGATACATTTTACTGAGGGACATAAAACTACATTCCCTAGTATGGTCTCCATTATGTTATCACCTGGATTGAACCTCAGGCTAAAGGAAGGCAATGCCAGGGTAACCACAAACCACCCTTAGCCAAGTAGGTAGCCCTACTGGGCCGAGAGATGACTCTCTCCGTAAGGAACTCAGCCAAGATGACTGGATTAGGAAAATGATATTAGGCTAGGTATAGTAGCACAAAGTCGGATTTGATTTTGAAGGGGTTTTGCTGGATCAGGAGCAGCCAGATAGTTAGGGCTAGGGAATTAGGTTAAACTTGTAGGGTTTTTAATGGGGTAAGGTAGGGATAAGGTTTAGCACTCTAAGGCTTGATGGGTGAGGTATTTTAAGACTAGTGAGAAGCTAGGAAGAGCATGTGATTACCATGGCTCCTTCCTAGATTGTAGAAAACGTATACTGGTGAATATTTCCCCAAAACAGAGCAGCGATGTTGTGAATTCTGCCTGTCAACTTGAAGACATTCACTTACAAGCAATGAAATTATTAATGAAGAAACAAAACATATTAACATATTATCAAAAGAGAAGAAACTAAACTAAACTCCATACCACATGGATCCCAAAGAAATAGTTGCAATTTTTATTAATCTCCTGCTAAACTGCTACAAAATGATGTACAATCAAGGTATAAGCATCCAGCCGAGTCCAACCCTTTACAATGAGAAAGAAGAAGAAGATATAGACATGAATTCAACCTCCTCCCATCCTCAGGGATCGAACCCCTATGATGAGGAGCTAATCTAAACAACACTGAACAAGAAACTAGAATGTAGGCATCCTAACAACTGCCTCTAAAAGTGAGGAAACTGATTCATTTATGCTCAAAATGACTTTTCATCTAATGATTCAACCCTCTACTACTAATTATCCATCATATTTACAAGCCAAGTCATCATTTACATTAGTAAAACATTCTCCATGAGATAAAATCCAAGATCACAATCAAAACACAGTGAAATGACAATCTTGCACAAAATTTGTCCTACGCGCAGCACCATTGGCCCTACACGCAGCGCCACTTTCAGGTTCCTTTTGGAGGCCTTCCCGACATCCAAATTGAGCTCATGATAGCTCATTGGAAAGCTCTACAAGTCTACATTCCGTGACATCTAGAATTTCATCATTTGAAGCTTATTGGACCCCTAAAAAGTTTATTCTCATAAGATTGTTTTTGTGTGTCCAAAAAGTGGCAGAAAGGTCATTTTTATGGTGTCTTTCTGACTTTTTGGTGGACCAGTTTTACCCCAAAAACATAGTGTTAAGGGATAAATTCCCCTAGGGTCTTGGGTTGGTACCCTAGCAGATCAGAGGTTATTTACACAGAGAAACACACATTCCATACAACCATGATGCTAATATAAACAAACTCTACGATGAGAGGCGTACTTGGGGGTCCTTCGTTTGGGAAGATCCAGCTAGGGTCCAAACCCTCTTGGAGTTCCTTTTGCTCCTTCAACCTGCAAAACAATCAATTCAAGAAAGTATAGCAGTATATGGACCAAGCATCATAAAGAAATCATCTTCATAGCATATTGAAAGGTAGTTAGTTATACAATTAAAACAACCATTCATATGTGAATCATAACATGGATATCATAAACATGAAGAAGATTTATATAAGGAACAAAGACAAGTGTTTCTTTTATTATAAATAACTAAAGTACAGAAAGGAACAATTTCACCTAAGTCTTCCTTTCGCAGGCTCCAAGCGGAACCGTCCTCTGGATTCGTCTAGTCTCAAGCCTTCAACAAACTCCTTCCATGACTTACTCCAAGATATCTCAAGTAGTAGAAAGACATAATAACACAAGGAAACAAGGGTTTCTTGCAAATGGCGAAAGTGCTAGAAGCACAAGGATCTTCAGACCTGGTCAGGAAAAATCTCAGCAGAGTGATCTTTCTCTCTCTTCTCTCCTCCCTTAGGCCTTCCGATTGAAGCCTTTTTATACTTCTCCCAAAGTAGTTTTTTAGTTGGGAATTCGTTGGGAACAGTTGGGCCACAGGCACTAATAGGTAATCAACATGTAAAACCCGCGATCTCCACCCAAAATTAAGGAGTTTTAATTTTTTTAAGTGTTTTAAGACACATACACAGGTTGGGTATACACAAACCCGTGTACACATGTGTTTAGCTCAGGGCAATGTCGCGTATAGGTAGTAGAAGACTGTTTTTTTGAATATTTGGACTAGGTCTGGTAGGAGGGGTTGCCCTAGGCCATGAGTGCAACATCACAAACATCAAGAATGAGGTTTAGAGCTATAACAGATGCCCCCTAATATATGAGGTCAGAAGGGGTACATGATGGCTGAACTGTATTAAGCAAGTACATGGAAAGGAAATCTGCCAAAAACTATGAAGGACTTCACTAGAGTTCAGCCTGCCAAGACACAAAAGGAGATTCTAAAGAAACATTGTCTGAGGCAGGCATACCCATGCTTAGAGAAAGTAAAGCATGTCCACATATCAGGTACAAGCGAATCCACTAAGTATACAAGTCTAAAGAACTGGAAAATACATAAATGATCATCTCATCATGATCGAACAAGTACATGTCTGAATATCACATATAAGAATGTCAATGATGCTGAAGAATGAAGCGGATCACTGATATCAAAGATTGATCACAAAAGGTACCAAATGAACAAGATGGAGTAGGATGGTACTACACTGCAAACTCAAGTGCCAACATATAGAATGTTGCCATGAATGACTGCAACACATAAGGTAGAGTGATATCAACTAGCAGCAACAGGAACAACTGTCAAGTGACCCAATGAATGTTGATGCAACCTGAGGTCTTCACCGACGGCCGTGGTACATTTCTACACTATGGGAATAAATGATCTAGAGTTGACCATGTGGGAAATCGTTTGATTATCGGTCATTGACGTATATCGTTAAAAAATGTGAGACTACTCACTAATAATGATAATGAGTGTCAAGGTACCCAATACAATCTAAGAAGTGTGAATAGATGAGCTGGAGTTGAACACCTGTAAGAATCTATCAATCAGGAGACAATGATGGTTTCCCACTGTCAATAACGAAGGATCTGCCACTAATGATTGCAAACCCCAAGGTATTGCCAAATGGACTCTAGATATTTGCCCCAGGGCAATGAGTCATAGTCGATAGGGAAAGATCCGCTAGAAGAAAGGCATTAAGGCATCCTTCATCAATCTACCGTGAGTGTAACTCATAGGCCAATAATGTGGAAGGAATCAAATTAAAAAGATGTAGTAACCCGACCGAAGCATGTTTCTGGTGTACAAAAGATGTATCTAGCACAGGACAAAAACCCTCTGAACCAACCAATAATGAAAGCTGACATAGAGACGAGGTATCCACCAATAGGGTCAAATGGAAACCAGGGTACTACACAAATTACAATGTGCGATAATGTAAGCTGATGTCGAACACAAGGGAAACCACTCAGTAAAAGACCCATGATACTGATCGACGCTGAGCACAAGGTGACCTATCAATAATGAAAATAGGGCCAAGGTGTAGCTCTAGGCCTGTCCTCAAAGCAAGATGTCGTCGTCGATAAGGACAAGACCCGCTAGCAAGAAGTCAATGGGGACCTTCTCAAACCGGCATGAGTAAAGGACCAATATAGCTGATGTGATGATAGATATGATACTAACAGCCAGGGATGGCTGACTGAAAAATGAGTCAAGAGACACCACAGAGAGGCCGACTCAGGCAAACTTCCCTTGAACAAAAGCACAACTCAATGTGACTATGTGGTAGCATATGATGACTCTGTATAAGTTTGTCATGCAGGAGGCACAAACGAACCCTCCATATGATTGGAAGAGATAACCAATCAGTGGAGAACTGACTCAATAACAAGGTTAAGGCATGCCTCGGTCAAACTAAATCCCACCCAAATGTAGGAGACTTTCCTTTGAGTGCTTTGTTCAAGGGTGACACGACTGACTCTAGCTACCAACAATAAGTGGAAATATTGTCTTGTTCCTGCTCTTTTTTGGAATATATAATTTTTTTTGTCTTTTTCTTTAAGCTGGAAAAAGAATAAAAGAATGCTATAGTACAGTGGAAAGAATGAGTGATTGTGAAACAGATGATCTAGTTCCAGGGATTGGAACGTTTCTATGCTTAACGCAGGGAGGTGAAAACTAGTCAAAGACACTGAAAGGTGTGTTCCTTCCATGGATCAAGGTGTGTCAAGTTGCAGAAGGCAAGGGCATGCAAGTTTGATTTCATAGTAGCCATGGTCAAAATTTGGCTTAAACATGCATCCAAGTGAAGTTGGATGAAGGCCAAAAGGGTGCAAATGGTCAAAATGCAATGCAGTGGTACAACTCAACACAAAGGATCCTCTAGGGTATAAGGCCAGAATGAAGCGAAGAAGCAAAGAGGAATGAGTCTTCGTCGCATAAGTCATGGTGGGACTATAGAGGACTCCCGAGCCTACTCAGATCAGAGCAGCATCGGCAGCAAATGTCAGTGAGGTGCTAACTACGATGCCCATGAAAAGGATGGCTCTACCATCGTGTCATGATTAAAGAATTGGCAAGTGAAAGTGCTTTACGAACCATAACACGATGGGATCGACCCTATGGCAAGTGTATCGACAAATGGAGGCTAGTGTGCATAACGCAATGGAAAAATGGCTTCCCTAACCTATATGCCGGTGAGAAAACCACACCTGCCATAACGGGTCAGCAATCATGGAACCGTCTTGAAATAGTCAAAAAACATCCAAAATGACCTAAAAATCAAACCATTCTCGACATTCCAAGCTCCCAAGCTAAAAGTTACATGAGACCAAACAAAATCAAGTTCTGAAAAAATTTTGCATTTTCAAAGCCTATAAAATAGTTTTTGGACTCACCATTTTCACCATTTGAGTTTGAGAGCAGAGGAGTGGAGCAAAAGGAGAAAACTTTTCCATATGCCAAATTCAACCATTCATATCCTTCCAAAATCACCAGGTAACCTTTATACTTGTCTTGCATTCAATTGTGACTAGTTTTAGAATTTTTAATTTAAGTTTTATCATTGAATTTTTTGTCAAAAATTTCACCGTGGCATATACGCGGGTTGGATATATGAAACCCGCATACACGCAGGCCCTACATGTGAATGTGTGTAAATGGACCCGTGTATACACCAAGAACATTTCAAACAAAGAAAACTAATGGTCTAAAATCATTTTTTCTTCAGGATGCCAGTCACTTGGCGAGAAAGAGAGCATGCCTCAGTGGATGATGAGGTTATGAACGATCCCAATTCTTTGGATGCCTTATGGGGATGTGGTTTGCTAAAATTCTTCAAAATGCCAAATATGAAAGCAAAAACACGACTGCTTGAGATGCTCATTCACTACTGGAGCATCGAGGATGATTCATTTATGATTGACTAGATGCCACTCGAGATAGAAGTGGAAGACATTTATTTCATCACAAGCCTTTCTTAAAGGGGAGATGTAGTACATTCCAGGGGCAGGACATGAGGCAATCTCTTGATCGAGGACTACGTACATATATATTGCCCGCGACATCCAGAGAAGATTGGAAGTCAGATTCCAATCAAACATGTGGAGAGTCTATCGCTAAAGATAATCTTGTTCACTATAGCTAGAGTGAACGAATCAGCTTCTTTGCACCAGGCATCACAGCCAGCCATGAGTTTGGCAGTAGATTGTCTCACCACCATATTTAACTGGTGTACTCCTCCCTGGCCAGCCTGAAAAGCCAGCTTACCTCCATCAAGAGAGGGCAGACCAAAAACTTTGGATATGGGACTATTTTGTGTTCTTTCTCTTTTGAGACAGTCCCTGCACTTCGACCTAGAGTACCAGTTCCAATCAGTACCCCACGAGATCCACGAATGGGTAGGTGGGCTAACTTTGTGAAATGTCTAGGAGGTGGGGATGTCCCACGGATTGCATTTGATGATGACTTCTTCTCCTGGTGTGAGTGACAGATCATCGTCGTAGATGACTACCCTTATGCTGGGTTGGATTTCCGAGGGGATCCCAATCTAGTATTACCACCGACCACAGCATGGGGCGAAATTGGTAAGTGTTTTTTTATTTTATGATTTTTTTTCGGTTTTTCAAATATAATAATGAATTTTGAAAAATGTTTCTGATAGGATTCAAAAGACTAATATGATGATCATGTTCCAAATATTGGGCCGGTATGACCAGATGGGTTCAGACAGCACAGACGTCGCAGCCGAGTGGCTGAAGAGGTGGCTATAGATACAGAGCGAATACTACACACAGTTCAACGGCACTTGGTGAGACTAACCCACCGAGTACCGATGGCAGCCGTAGAGGATCTCCCTGAAGATATGCAGCGTCATGTGGTTGGCATGCCACGAGACTGGGTTCACACTCTTAGGCATGTGGCCAATGCGATAGTTACCTACTTAGCCACTCATCCTGAGCCGGGGCATTAGATGTAATGGACGTGATTATGGGCATTTAAGTCCCAGTTTTTGTATATTATTTTAGACACACTTATGTACACTCGAGATGTTTTATGATATATATATATATATATCTATATATATATATATATATATATATATATATATATATATATATATATATATATATATATATATATATATATATATATATATATATACAGTTCAACTTTTTGATGTTTGATTTTATTGTGATGAATGATTGATGTGCCAGTCTAATGCTTGATTAGCGATAGAATTAGCTAACCAATTATAAGATCTTGGAATGTGAAAATAATTAATATAAGTAAATGATCTTTGCAACGAACTTACCCTTAAATACTGGCGATATAAACATGGATCCCTTACCCGATAAATGTTATTCAATTGTGACACTATCAATTGTGAATCAAGATAGACTACCAGCGAATCGATTTCATAAGAAATTACTTCAGATAGTAAATTAATGACGGCAGTATACTTAGCCATATTATTTGAAGCAGGACCAATGCATACTTAGCCATATAAACATGGATCCCTTACCCGATAAATGTTATTCAATTGTGACACTATCAATTGTGAATCAAGATAGACTACCAGCGATTCGATTTCATAAGAAATTACTTCAGATAGTAAATTAATGACGGCAGTATACTTAGCCATATTATTTGAAGCAGGACCAATGCATACTCCCCTTGACACCATCAATTGACCAGTTGGATAGTAGAGTACCCAAGCTGCGGAAGCGAGGTTCCGAGTGTGCCGACTAGCACCATTGGCGAATCCAAAATAGACCAAGTCATCCATCAACACCTGCCACAGCAGACCAAAAAGTGTTGATATCAAAAACTCTCGATGAGATATGTACAAATATACAAAATGTACAAAGAAGCCATTGCCTAGCTGCTACTTAAGCAAAGTACTTCTTGAGGTAGAGCCCATTTTGGGGCTCCGCCAACTTGTTTCCTTAAAAATCAATTAACTCATACGACCCTTTTTCTAAAACTCATTTAATTATGAAGGGACCATACCACATAGGCTTGAACTTGCCTGCCCCCAAGGTGTCCTTATCTTGGTCGTAGACCAAGACAAGGTTGCCTTTAGAAAAGACTCGAGGACGGACAGCTTTATCATACTATGTTTTAACCCTTTTCTTATGAGCCTCGTTAATTGTGGTGGCATCTCGATGCTGCTCATCGAGATGTTCCAAATGAAGGAGGTGCTCTTCGAGACTAGAAGTCTCTCGAAGGAGCTCAACAACTAACTTAAGAGATGGAATTTCACATTCAACAGGAAAGATAGATTCCATCCCATAAACTAACTGAAAAGGTGTAAAACCAGTAGCAGTCTTTACAGAGGTTCAGTATGCCCACAGAGCTGGATCCAACATAAGATTCCAATTGCATGGATTTTTGTCGATTGTCCTTTGCAGGATCGTCTTAAGAGTTTTGTTCACTGCCTCAACCTGTCCATTGGCCTACGGATAATAAGGAGACAAATTTTCCTGTCGGAAACCCAATTTGAGACCCAATTCAGACATTAGTTGATTCTGGAAATGACTACCATGGTCAGTGACAATCTCTCTCAAGATAGCGAACCTTGAGATAATCTAATTAAAAAGGAACAATGTCGTTGTTTCACTATCGTTTTTATAAGTGGGCATGGCCTCAGCCCACTTCGTGAAGTAGTCTACGGCCACGATAATGTACTTGTGATTCGCTGCTGAAGGCAGATTACAAGTTGTAAAATCAATACCCCACTTAGTAAAAGGACCGACAGTGACAACAGGAAAAAGAGGAGCTGGATGTGCGTGCATCTTCTGAGTATAAATTTGATAGGGGTGACAATGTTTGACCGCTTCAACACAATCTTTGAAGAGCGAAGGCCAAAAATAGCCGGCACGCAAGATACGCTAAGCTGTAGCAAGCCCTGATAGATGACCACCACAAGCTCCACTGTGGCAATCATTGAGCACTGACTCTGCTTCCTCTAAGGTTAAACAACACTGAAGGATTGAATCAGCCCCTCCACGATATAATGTATCACCAATGATAACATAATTTTTAGCCAGGTGACATAATTTTCGACGTTCATCCTTAGAGAAAGTAGAGGGAAACTTCAAAGTCTGGAGATAGACAATGATATCTCCATACCAAGGGTCGAGTGAAGAGATGAGGAATAAATTTTCATCGGGAAAAATTTCCTCATAAATAGTATCCTCTCCACAAGGTAGCTCGAAAATTAGCTCAACAAAAAACCATGGATTTCTTAGACTTGGCGGACAAGAACTCGAGATCAAATTCTTGTAGAATGACTATCCATCAATTATATTTTCCCCAAATCACTCGCCTACTGAGTACAAACCAAAATGGATTGCTTGCTGCTAAGACAAAAGTTTTGCGTAGCAAGATATAATGACGGAGTCGTTGGACAACATGGACAGCTGCCAAAGCCAACTTCTCAACCGAAGAATAGCGAAGTTTAGGACCTATCAAGGCTCGGCTCAAATAATAAATCACATGCTCCGTGAGAGCATCATCTTCCTAAACGAGAACCATACCAATGGTTGATTTTGCTACAGCGAGATATAAAAGGAAGTCCCTACCATAATCTGGTGGACTCAAAAGCGGGGTAGAGACTAATGCCTTTTTCAAAGCATTGAACGACCGCTGCACAAAGTCGTCCCACACGAATGGAACTCCTTTGCGTAGCAAACACATAAAACCTTTAGTGATCTCAGCATAATTCGCTATAAACCGTCTTAAGAAATTAGCCTTCCCTTGAAGACTTTGAAATTGTCGAATTGAGGATGGAGGAGGCAATTGAATTATTGCCTCAACCTTGAAGGGATCAACCCGAATCCCTTCATTTGACATGATGAACCCTAATAACCAACCAAATTTAACCACGAAAATGGACTTATTGGGATTCAACTGGATCTTATAAAAACAACATCGCTCAAAAACCAATCGAAGATGACTAGGATGATCAGTTCTCTTTCGAGAACGAGCAACTAGATCGTCCAAGTATGGTTCAATGATATGTTTAATGTCGTGGAAAGCATATGACATGGCCCACTGAAAAGTAGCTCTAGCATTTTTAAGACCAAAACGCTTCTTTCTGTATGCGAAGGTACCCTAGGGACATATAAAAGTTGTCTTATGTTGATCTTCAGGACAGGTAGAGATTTGATTATAACCGGAAAAGCCGTCCATGAAGGAAAAAATCTCATTACCTACACACTCGTCAATAATCTGATCAATGAATGGCATGGGGTAATTATCTTTCGGACAAGCGTTGTTTAGGTCTCTAAATTCAATGCATACTCGGATTGTTCCTTTCTTTTTATCCATAGGGACTGGATTAGAAACCCATTTGGTAAGAGGAACAGGGTATATAAAACCTGCCTTGAGCAGCTTCTCTACTTCAGCTTTAATTTTTGTTGCTTTCCTAGGATTAACCGGCCGAAGCCTTTGACGAACTAGTTTGGCGTTTTCATACATCTTGATCTCATGTTGAACTATAGAAGGATCAATGCCAGGCATTTCTTCATAAGACCAAGCAAATACATCTCGAAATTCCTTGAAAAGCTCAGTGTAAACTTGAATTTCTTCAGGGGAACATTTGACTCCGATGAAGAGATTCTCGATCACATTAGGGTTCCTAGAGATTTTTATAGATATCATTTTTGAAATCATCGACATATTAACTTTGGCACAAAAGTGTGCTGGAGCCAAAGGATTTGATATCGTACAAACATCACTAGTAAAGAGCTTGGAGAACGTAGATTCTACTTTTTGCAATGGATGAAGAAAATATGAACGATGGTGTAAGTATTCCCAAGGTTGATCTACACCCATCATTACTTCTAGGATTTCTTCTTCAGAAGGTAAAACCATATCTAAGCAATCCAAGGCGGAGGTAGAATCAAGGTTCCAGGCCGGGGCCACATCACCATCTAGCTCCTCCTCAGAAAAAGGAGTAGAGTGGTCGCCTGCAGAGTCAACAATAGATTGGTATCTAAGCTCAGTTGTAGACATACGGAATGCCATTCCATTAACTTGTCCTTTAGCTAATGTGGTCATAGGTGAAGGCAAGGTCCAAGGGTATGAAAAATAATGAGTTTGGAAGAACTCTTTTTGAGGAGACTCCTTAGATGATGACTCGACATTGATTTTAGTGATAGGAGAGGGAAGATCAAAGATACCCATCAATGAAGAATACGTCCCAACTCCTAGATTCTCAGTAGGCGGACAAGGGTTATCCGCTAAAGGAATAGTAGAGTCAGAAGTTGCTTGAGGATCGACTAGACAATAATCCAATTGATCAATCTTAACAATTTTCCCTTCATGAGGAAAGCAAATGACATGAAACAGAGTCAAAATAATGGCATCCATTTCATATACCCAGTTCCTTCCTAAGAGGAGATTGTAGTCTAAGTTAGCACCAATGACTTCCACTTCAATATTAATGACCTTCCCCCCAACACATATGGGAAGGGCCAAGATAATCCCATGTGGCTTATGAGAATGTCCATCAAATGTGGTCAGGAGGGTAGGTGAAGGAATAACCGAAGGCGATCCAATAGCCTTCCAGCATGACATTGACATGACGCACATGGAAGCTCCTTCATCAATAACAGTACGAAAAATGTTAATTTTCTAGTATGTAGACTTTATTTGGAAAGCCATATGATGGGGGAGTCGCTTTGACATTTAACATGTCAAAAGTGAGCACTAAAGAGTTAGTTGTATCAACTGCCCCAGTCGCCGAAAGTAAAGCACTTCGTTGAGTTGGACACGACTGGAGAACCTCTAAAGCAGACATGGCGCATAGACTTTGAGCTAGATCCTCAACAATGGAGTAATTCTGGGTAGCCCTAGCATTAGGATTAATAGTCGCACGTTTAGCGAAACCTTTCAGTATCTGTGGTATAGTCTAGACAAGGGGTACCTCAATATGAAGGTCGGTATGTCCGGGAGTAGTTTTGTCCTTGGAAGTTTCTGTTTCGCCATAATCACGTGACCAAGTGGCCACATGGACATTAGAAACCATCATGAAAACATTTGATGATTTTTCCCCTTCTTGGTTGCCCCCTACGGAGGTACCAGGGTTTGAATTCGCGTCAACAAGAAGTTGTTGCCCTTGGGGAAAAGGGTTGGTTAACACAACTTGAGAGCTAAAAGTCCCTTGCTGCCCTAACAAGTGATGAGCATCTTGAATCTTGGGGTAGAGATGAGTTAAATGGTCTCCACTACATAACTTGCATGGAAACTTGACTTTCTTTCTAGACTCATTTCTACCACCACTAGCATTATTGCCGGATTTATTTGTTTCAGCCTTCTCATCTTGACTCTTTTTCTTACCTCGTCCTTTCTTCTTCTCATTGGAATTTTGATTTCCTTTGGGGTCGGTATATTGGATGGCATTAACTGAAGAGGTTTGAGAAGATGAAGGGTTAGACGATGTGACTTGGTTGTTAGAAGCAGTTTGTAAAGACAATTGTTGCAGTTGGCTCAACATATTCACTGCATTTGTGTCTACCAACCCAATGATACCATCTGCGTGGGGACCTGGCTTCGACTTGGCTGTATCAACCTTAGTCCCGAGAGCATCAGGAAAGATTTTTTGTAGAATCCTAGACTGAGAATAAATCAACTCTAATTGCTGGGCCCTAAAAATAGCTTTCTCCTCATAATAGACTCGAGACAAGGAGACATCCTTAGAGATTTTAGGTTGTAAAGATTTCAAAAACCATTGGAGACGGTATTTTGGAGGAATCTTGGCTTTAATGAGCCTCTTTCTCCATCTCCATTCCTGAATGTGATCAGAAATGTGAGTTGCCGTATCTTGATGGAAATTGGCCAAAAGTTCAGTTCTGGCATCATAACGGACGGGCAACTGGAAATGATTTAAGAAAATATTAGCTAAGTTGGCAAAATATGTAAAGCTACCCCCTAGAAACTCTATATACCACTTGGCCACATTACCAGTCAAGGTGTGTTGAAAAAGTCTCAACCTAATTGAGTCATCAATAAGGGAGTTTGATGAGCACCACAAATGGAAAGTGGTTACGTGGTCGCCCGAGTCTTCACCGCCCTTTCCCTCAAAATTTGGAATGTCCGAAGGGAGTTTGGTTAGGACCGGAGGCTAGGACGGATTGTATTTGATTGGATCATTTGTTAATTTCATGAGATCTGGCAAATTCAATGTTGCTAGAAAAGGAAGCCTAGGAGAACCTTAGGGATTCCACCTAGACAGGGCGAAGTTCCCAAAGTTCTGAAAAGATTGGCCTGGATTTTGGAAGGCACCAGGCTGCCCGACGTAACCGACAGAACTAGCTGAACCAAAAGGCAGACCTTGTGATCCAGGAAAACTTAGAGTTTGACCAACTCCGGCCGAAAAACCTCCATAACCGGCGAAGCTCCCTCCTAAAGGATTATAAGGAGTCGATAACCCCTGATAAGGATTCCAAGTAGAAGCTAAGGGAGGAATACTTCGAAATTAACTAGCTGTGGAGTACGACCTATTCCCTTGTTGGCCGAAAAACAGATTCCCAGTTCCCATGCCACTAACCACAGGGTTAGTCCAACCTTGAAAGGGATTACTCCTTTGTCCTGTGGCAAAAAAAGGCATAAATCCTATCGTCAGGTTGGAATGTGGTATATGACCACTCCCAAAAGGAAAACCCTGAAATGAAGCCGATCCACCCATGATGGATGTGGAGGCACTAAATGGAACTAACGGAATACCCCGTGAATGGGTGCCAAACAGGAAGAATCTAGTACTCAAAGCATTGGCTTTTGAATTTCCACTCGTAGAAGGAATGGAGGTAGACCCAACTAAAGATGTGCTAGCAAAAGACCCAAATAAAGATGCAAAGGGGATGGAGATAGTTCCTCCCCCTTGTACAGATGTTGGAGTCTGCACAGTTGTAGCACTTGAGGTAGAAGCCATGCTTCCAGTAGTAGCCATCGATGCTAAGTGCGTAATATGACCTGGACTTGATGGTATATGCGTTGGAGACCCAACATATTGTAATACTTCTGGATAGCTAGAAGGTAGGGGAGAATTCGGAGCCACTAACAACTCTTGAAATTCTTCTACTTCTATGTTATCTTCCGATTGAAAGAGAACTCGAGAAAGAACTGGAGTGTTCCTCTCTTGTTCTGCAGAAGTTCCAGGCCTGTCTTGAACACTAATGTCCCTGTGAGGAGGATCAATCCCCGATCTGTCAGCTGCCACAGGATGAAACCCACTGGTAGTATTACCTCTGCGCCTTCTAGGAGAAGGCTCTAAACTTGGTGGTGAAAGACCACGAAGTCTTTGAGACTGTCTAGGTGATCAGTCAGCCACTTTGAATTTTTTATTAAGTTCTAGCTAAGGACTCAAGAAAAAATTGAAGCTAGGCCAACTAAGAGCACAGAGCACACATTAAAAAGTCCCTAAAAGATATCAGCCAGTCAAACAAATTTCGAGTATTTCCACTCTAGGTGATGAGGACCGGACACCAAAATACAAGAAAGTGAAGTAAGGGGCCTTCCGAAGATAGTCCGGGATAATGATGGCCCAGTCCTACTAGCGAAGGTAACAGAGGAAGTTACGCTGACCTCCTCACAACAGCCTGCACCAGTGCAAGCCCCCAAGCTTCGGAAGGGTTCCCTCTAGTAGTACCGTTGAGAATGATACAACGTCGACCTCAAGTGCAACGGGATTCCCCTCCACAGCCACCTATGTAGATCCCTAGAAGTAGCAACTAAGGTTACCAATTTGTATCAGAAGCTAGGTGGAACATTCTTGAGGTTAGATCCGACAAGTAGGAGAGGGGGTATCTCTCTTCCTTATCTTCAAAAGCCATCGTGCTTAACTCCCAGATCCAGAGCTTTCTTGGTCTCCCTAACGCTACTGGATTTTCACTCACTATTCAGACTCCTATTTTTGACAGTTTAAATGGACTTGGAGAGTTTTCTCTCCACTCACCTAATCTAAGGCCCTAAAATATCCTAAAACTTGTTGGTGTGTCTAACTTGAAAATTATAAAAAGTTTTAGTATATTTTAATTAGCGCTCACTTTTAAATGGGTTGTTCTTAAGTCAAGGGATAAGCGGAAATGAAACTTGTGTTGTTTTGATGCAAAAGAAATTAACAAAAACCAAACTATATGCAAATGCACTCGTTTTGTCCTTCGATGAAAGAAATTTCTACTAGGTTCAGAGGAACTTCAAAGAAAGCAACAAATTTTTCCTTTCTTTTCTTTTACTCAAGCTTCAAACTCACAAAAGTTAACAAAACTATGGATATCCTAAAAGGATGTGCAAATTTATCTTAATGCAATGAGTACATGCTGATGCAAGACTTAAGACTACTCTAAATCAAGAAATGAAAGTAACTTGTTTATCAATATGATTTGCCACTTAAAATGTTTAGATGGAATATGAGTTTCTAATGCTCATTTTCGTCCCTACACTAAAAGCAAGTTTCAAGACAAACAACAATGCACTTTCATTCACTAAAAGAAACTAAATCAAAACAAAGTTCAAGAAAGCAAAACCAAGTTTTCAAGAAGTTTTCTTCAAAAGCAAAAACAAAAACGTCTTTTCAAAAGTGCTCTCAACAAGACTGAAACTTTATGATTGAAAAATTGGTAACAAAACACTTTGCAAGCTGACAACACAAAATGGATGAACACTTAACAAAAAAATGTGTTTCAAGATACTCTTAACAATCAAAAGCAGCATTAAGAGCTTGGCAACAAAGACCAAAAGATCAAAAAGACAATTTTCAAGAAAGTGTCAATCAACAACTTTCGGAAAGCAAGAAAAGCAGATGGTCACAAAAATGTAGTTTTGACAAGCAAACAAAAAGGTCACCAAAACAAGATTTGACACAAAGATTGAGATCAATCTTCATGTCCTGAGGAATTAGTGCAACCAAGATTTCCAGCAAGAAATCTTGCATGCTTAAACAAAAACGATGATGCTTGCAAAAACAAATAAGACCAACACTTTCCACAATCAGAGAGAATTTGAAGTCAAATACTTGCTATAAAACTAAAGACTGACACAAAAAAGTAACTATTCAGGACTGAATCAGACTAGCAGACCGACCTTCAAAAACAAAAAGATTTGGAAAATCTTGAAAATTACAAGATATACGTGACTGCGTTTGTATATAGCTACGTGTATACATGAATCATCCTAAGGAAACATGTGTATACGCAGGTTTACTTAAGGAAACATGCATATATACGCTTTTGTAAACTGGAAAAACAACGTATATAAAAGATTTCAAGAAAAAACAAAAAACAGTCTAGAGAAACTGATCAAACTTACAATTCAAGTTCCTATAAGAACAGACTACACAGTGACAACAAGCAAACAGAAAGTTGAGCCGTAATTGGCTTGAATAAACCCAAACAAGGAACAACAATACTGTTGTCCCCAACAGAGTCGCTAATTTTGTTAAGGGATAAATTCCCCTAGGGTCTTGGGTTGGTACCCTAGCAGATCAGAGGTTATTTACACAGAGAAACACACATTCCGTACAAACATGATGCTAATATAAACAAACTCTACGATGAGAGGCGTACCTGGGGGTCCTTCGTTTGGGAAGATCCAGCCAGGGTCCAAACCCTCTTAGAGTTCCTTTTCCTTCTTCAACCTGTAAAACAATCAATTGAAGAAAGTACAACAGTATATGGACCAAGCATCATAAAGAAATCATCTTCATAGCATATTGCAAGCTAGTTAGTTATACAAATAAAACAACCATTCATATGTGAATCATACCATGGATATCATAAACATGAAGAAGATTTATATCAGGAACAAGGCAAGTGTTTCTTTTATTATAAATAACTAAAGTACAGAAAGGAACAATTTCACCTGAGTCTTCCTTTCGCAGGCTCCAAGTGGAACCATCCTCCGGATTCGTTCAGTCTAAATCCTTCAACAAACTCCTTCCATGACTTACTCCAAGATATCTTAGGTAGTAGAAAGACATCGTAACACAAGGAAACAAGGGTTTCCTGCAAATGGCGAAAGTGCTGGAAGCACAAGGATCTTCAGACCTGGTCAGGGAAAATCTCAGCAGAGTGATCTTTCTCTCTCTTCTCTCCTCCCTTAGGCCTTCCCATTGAAGCCTTTTTATACTTCTCCCAAAGTAGTTTTTTAGTCGGGAATTCATTGGGAACAGTTGGGCCATAGGCACTAATAGGTAATCAGTAGGTAAAGCCTGCGATCTCTGCTCGAAATTAAGGAGTTTTAATTTTTTAAAGTTTTTTAAGACATATACGTGGGTTGGGTATACACAAACCCGCATACACATGTGTTTAGCTTAGGGCAATGTTGCGTATAGGGAGTAAAACACTGTTTTTTTGAATATTTGGACCATGTCTGGTAGGAGGGGTTGCCTTAGGCCATGAATGCAGCATCACAAAAATGAAGAGTGAGGTTCAGAGCTATAACAGATGCCCCCTAATATATGAGGTCAGAAGGGGTACATGATGGCCGAAATGTATTAAGCCATTACATGGAAAGGAAATCTGCCAAAAACTAAGAAGGACATCACTAGAATTTAGCCTGCCAAGCCACAAAAGGAGATCAGAAAGATACACTGTCTGAGGCGGGCATACCCATGCTCAGAGAAAGTAAAGCATGTCCGCATATCAAGTACAAGCAAATCCACTAAGTATACAAGTATAAAGAATTAGAAAATACATAATGGATCTCTGATCACGATCGAGCAAGTACATGTTGGAATATCACATATAAGAATGTCAATGATGTTGAAGAATGAATCGGATCATTGATATCAAAGACTGATCACAAAAGGTACCAAATGAACATGATGGAGTAGGATGGTACTACACTGCAAACTCAGGTGCTAGCATATAGAATGTCGCCATGAATGACTGCAACATATAAGGTAGAGTGGTATCAACTAGCAGCAACAGGAACAACTGTCAAGTGACCCAATGAATGCTGATGCAACCTGAGGTCTTCACCGACCGCCGTGGTACATTTCTACACTATGGGAATAAATGATCTAGAGTTGACCATGTGAGAAATTGTTTGATTACCAGTCATTGATGTATACCGTTAACAAACGCGAGACTACTCACTAGTAATGATAATGAGCATCAAGGTACCTAGTACAATCTAACAAGTGTGAATAGATGAGCTGGAGTCGAACACCTGTAAGAATCTATTAGTCAGGAGACAATGGTGGTTTCCCACTGTTGATAGCAAAGGATCTACCATTAATGACTGCAAACCCCAACGTACTGCCAAACGGACTCTAGATCTTTGCCCCAGAGCAATGAGTTGTAGTCGACAGGGAAAGATCTGCTAGAAGGAAGGCATTAAGGCATCCTGTTGGAATTATGATGCATGTGTTGTACTTGATGGAAACCCACTCATAAAAGAACAATTCACTTATACACAACTAGATGAGTCTACAAAAGAAATATCAGATGTGACAGAATACATGGGATGCAGGACAAAGGAATCAGATGACAAATTATAGTGCAACAATGTTATTTTTGGGTTCCGCAGGTGCACTGTCCAAAAGGTGCAGACATTGGCAGGTTCCGCAGGTGTGTCGCTCACAAGATGTGGATATGTTCGTAGGCATTCTAAACAGAAAGTGCGAACATAAAATGCACGGACTTTCATGCAGGGAAAAAACGCGCACGTGGGAAATCTTATGTTTGGTCCTTGGTATTTAGTCCGATGTTTTTGATCCTATGGTTTTGGTCCGTGGTTTTGCATCTAAAATATTGAACCCAGGTTTTGGGTCCCTAGTATTGGATCTCAATGGTTTTGGACCATGGTTTGAGTAAGGCCTAGGCTATAAAAAGGAAAGGAGATCATTTGGTTGGACACAAGTGTGTTGAATATCTTAAGAATAGCAAGATCTGCAATTCTGATGACCGGTTGGTGAGTGATAGCTGGATCTGAATCAAGGATAAACCTGAGCATTATAAGGCGAATCTACTGATGGGTCGAGATCCTTTTGGCGAATGATCAGATCTGTAAATCTAATAGTCTGGGGTATAAGTGAAGGCTGATAAATTGTCTATACTCGGAGGTGTGAAAGCCAGCATGGGTGCAGGTGTGGAGGTGCGCGGTTCAGACACAACGCAGGTGTGAAGGTGCGCAGGCCACAGACAGCGCAATTGTAGAGGTGCACAGGCCACAGATAGCGGAGGTGCATAGGCTTGACACAACGAAAGTGCGGATACCTGCAGGTTTCTTTTAGTGAACTTGCAAACCCTTCTTGAAATATGTCTGAGCTATTTTATCTATTACTGCAGTGTCCAGGGTTCTGAACTAGTGTCTGGTAGCTGTGTAATGAGAATTTATGTGTACAAGTTAGTTTGGTTGATTATGTTTAGCTTCAGGGTTGATGGATGAGATCTATAATAGATCAGGATCATAATGACTTATCTTTATGCGATCTGATGGACTAGATCTGCTTGCTAACATATGTATTATCCCTATGAAATGATCTAGGTATGTCTGAAGTCAGGAAGTGCAGCAAAGTTATAATTGGTTCTGAATATTGTTACAAAGTTCAGTGTTCTACTCTGTGTTCTGGTGACTACATTTTGTTGATAGATTTTCAGTGATTCAGTTTTGGGTGATTCAGAGATTGATGATGCTAGTGTTGATTGATTATGTGCTTCAATGATATCGATGGGTTCAGTATGAAAATTGGATGAAACGTGGCCTTTTAGATTATGGTGTTGTGCTTCAGTGTATCTAGTCTGAAAATTGATGAAACGTGGTACCTGGAGGAAGAAAGAGAAGGTTGTAGTCTTCGGTAGGTCAGCACCTACATACTAGTACATCAGCTAGTACAAGAGCTAAGGGGGTGGTAGCTCCATTCCAGTAGCAGCTGGAAAACAAGTGAAGATTGGAGCATTCAATAGGCTGGCACCTACGTACTAGTAAATGGATCAGCTAGTACAATAGCTAAGGTGGTTGTAGCTCCCTTCCAGGAGAGTCAGGAGAACAAGAGAAGGTTGTAGCCTTCTGCAGGTAGAAGCCTACGTACTGGTATAATACTACACCAGTACAATTGTAAAAAGAAGATTCTTATTAAAGAAAGATAGAGTGGAATTGCAGTAGGTGGTTTTCACCCACATTGGGTTTCCACCTTATCATGGTGTTAATGTGTGCTCTTTATGTGTGATGATCTGTTCTATTTTACTGCACCTGTTTACTATTAATATGGTTAATGATGTTCTAAGGCACTCATTGAAGATCAACTAACTGAATCATATAAATCTTAATATGGAAATGAAATAGTTATATTGATTAGATAATATTGATTCACCCCCCCCCCCCCCTCTAAGTGTTATTTCCAACAATTGGTATCAGAGCAGGTCCTTTGGTAGAAGCTTGATCGCTTGAAGGATATCTGTAGAACTATGGGAAAGAGGCTTAAGAAGAAAGCCCCTAAGAAGAAGAAGACATCTTAGAAGAACTATGATAGTGAGAGAATCGATTGGGGAATATGTGGAAGAAGCACTTCCGATTCAGAATCATTTCAGAATGAAGGACTATCAGGTATGAATTTGTTATCCTCTGGTGATACTCTTATCTATCCATTTGAAGATGATGAAAGTGATAGTGAAAGAACAGAAGTTTCTTTTATGGGTGAGAAAGAAAGATATCAAATAGAGGCAGAATTTAAAAGGCTTACAGACAAAATTAGAGATCAATAAGATCTATTAAACAAAAGGGAATGTGCCTTCAAAGAAGAAGCTAACAAACTAAAAGCTCAACTAGAGGAATGAAACAAGGTAAGGAAGTTATGCAAGGACAAGGAAGATCAATGTCAAAAGTTGTAGGATGAGGTGACATCTCTAAGAAATGAAGTCAATGAAAGGAGCACAACAATCAAGAAACTCAGAGAAAGATCTAGTTACTATGAAAGGCTTGAAGCTACGATCCTCTTGCTAAAGGAAGATCTTGAAGAATCAAAGAAGCAGAATAAAGATCTACTCCAAGTTCTTGAAAAACAATAAAACAAAGCTTGTAAATTAAGACATAGTTTGGAAGAAGGAAGAAAAACTGAAGAAAACATGAAGAAGCAGTATCTTGAAAAAGAAGAGCAACATCAGGTTGAGGTAAATATTCTAAAAGATAAATTAGAAGAAAAGGATAAGCTCTTACGATTTCAAGATAGTACTAAGATTTTGGATGATATTCTTAATAGTCAAAGGTCTCTTGCTATCAAAACTAGTCTTGGTTTTCATGAATCTATTGAAGGTGAATCTAGTTCACAAAGTAAGACAAGGAACTCTAATGAAAAATCTGAAATACTCAACAAGGAGATGAAAAGTCAACCCCATAGACAGCCAAGGAAAGAAATTCTTCAAAGAAAATCTTTTACTCCTCCGATGAATAATGTTGAATGTTATGTATGTCATAATCTTGGACATATTGCAGCGAGATGCAGAAGAAGAATGGATCAAGATCATCACACAGGAAGACCATCGCATTCCCGGTACTTTAAGGGATATTGTTTTTCTTGCAATATGTCTGGTCACAAAGTTGTTCATTGCTACAAAAGGAATATGAAACATATGAGATGTTATGCATGTGATGAGTTTGGACATATAGCTAAGGAATGCAGGAACAAAGTACGGGCACCATACCGAAAGGAGAAAACATCATCACACTTGAAGATGTGGAAGAAGAAGGAAGTCCAGTTAGAAAGATGTGGCACAGCACAATATGTAGACATAACAGACTCAGGGGGAGCTGAAAGTGTAAAACTTCAGTGTCCTGAATCTCATACGCAAGTTTCATAAAGGGAAGTCGCATATATACGTGAGTTAGATCTGCACAGTCATGTATATGTTAGTTTGAGGAAAAGCAGTCGGGATAGGCTCAGGATATAGGGCTTGATATGATTCAGCCCATTACTTGCTCTGTTTGATAATGGTTACAATCTATTAATGATGTGTGGAAATGTCTTGATCCTAACTTGATGATGATGATGTCTCGATACTTCTTGCTGATATATGCGTGATCAGATCTGATAGTAAACAGATGCCACAGGTTCAGGGGGAGAAGACACTTTTAATAATGCATTGTTGGCATTATGTTTAGTAATCCTTGGTGATGATGCTTATATGGCTAAATGATATATCTTGCTATGATATGGTTATGAATTGTCCATGACAAAATCTCATATGACTCTCGGGGTTACATAGTTGATGTTCAGATCAGATTTTTGATTGATTCTCTAATCATGCATATATGGTGCTTACATGGTGATCTTCATAAGGATAAAGAGAAGTACAAAGCTTGAATACACATCTTAATTACTTGATGATGAGTCACTCATATGCTGCTGTCGTCATATGCATAATGATCATATAATAGAGTCATGATGCAGGATTCCAATAGTTCTTGGCGCTCAAGTGGATGAGAATTGTTGTTGTTGATGATATCAAGAAGTCTTGACAAATGATCTTGAGCTCAAGATACATAGTGCTGGATACATGGAAGATTACTCAAAGTTGCATTGTTGGAGACATAAGTTCTTACCTATATGATGATAGGTTGATACTTACATATGTTGATTGATGCAGATGTGCCCATGTGATGATACTTGAATCATGCAGATCTTGATGTTGATGAGATAGCTATGGTGTATCCCCACTTGGTTGGGTGGATGAGTCAATATTGTATATCCCCACTTGGTTGGGAGAAGGATGTATGTATAAGTCTTTGATGATAGGAAGGTCACTTATGAGGTATGGAGTCATGTTCTTTCTTGTAGAACATCCTTTTGTAGACCTTGCTCACAGTCAGGGGGAGCATAAACAACACACTTCAACAGAGAAGAGACTTCAGCATGTACTCAGAGGGAGCATGGACAGATTGGTACACCTTGGCATATACAAAGCGGGAGCTCATTCAGAGATTTTAGCTGGTACTCAGGGGGAGTATGGTCAGCAGAATGGTTATCAAGGAAAGAGAATATCTTAGTCCGCCCTTTTCCCTTGATGTCAAAGGGGGAGAGTGATTTGGTGTTGTTGCCATCAAGTCCAAAGGGGGAGATTGTTGGCATTATGATGCATGTTTTGTACTTGATGGCAACCCACTCATAGAAGAACAATTCACTTATACACAACCATATGAGTCTACAGAAGAAATATCAGATGTGACAGAATACATGGGATGCAGGACAAAGGAATCATATGACAAATTATAGTGCATCAGTGTTATTTTCTGGTTCTGCAGGTGCACTGTCCAAAAGGTGCGGACATTGGCAGGTTGCGCAGGTGCGTCGCTCACAAGATGCAGATATGTTTGCAAGCGTTCCGAACAAAAAGTACGAACCTAAAATGCACGGACTTTCATGCAGGGAAAAAATGCGCATGTGGGAAATCTTATGTTTGGTCCTTGGTATTTAGTCTGACGTTTTTGATCCTATGGTTTTGATCAGTGGTTTTGCATCTAAAATATTGAACCCAGGTTTTGGGTCCCTAGTATTGGATCTCAATGGTTTTGGACCATGGTTTGAGTAAGGCCTAGGCTATAAAAAGGAAAGGAGATCATTTGGCCGGACACAAGTGTGTTGAATATCTTAAGAATAGCAAGATCTGAAATTCTGGTGATCGGTTAGTGAGTGATAGCCGGGTCTGAATCAAGGAGAAACCTGAGCATTATAAGGCGGATCTACTGATGGGTTGAGATACTTTTGGCGCAATGATCAGATCTGTAAATCTGACAGTCTGGGGTATAAGTGAAGACTGATAAATTGTCTATACTCAGAGGTGCGTAGGCCAGCACGGGTGCAGGTGCAGAGGTGCACGGTTCAGACACAGTGCAGGTGCGGAGGTGCACAGGCCACAGACAGCGTAGGTGCAGAGGTGTGCAGGCCAGAGACAGCGCAGGTGCGGAGGTGTGTAGGCTTGACACAGCGAAAGTGCGGATACCCACATGTTTCTGTTAGTGAAGTTGCGAAACCTTCTTGAAATATGTCTGAGTTGTTTTATCTATTACTGTAGTGTTCAGGGTTCTGAGCTGGTGTCTGGTAGTAGTGTAATGAGAATTTATGTGTACAAGTTAGTTTGGTTGATTATGTTTAGCTTCAGGGTTGATGGATGAGATCTATAATAGATCAGGATCATAATGTCTTATCTTTATGCGATCTGATGGACTAAATATGGTTGCCAACATATGTATTATCCTTAGGAAATGATCTGGGTATGTTCGAAGTCAGGAAGTGCAACAAAGTTATAATTGGTTCTGAATATTGTTACAAAGTTCAGTGTTCTACTCTATGTTTTGGTGACTACATTTTGTTGATAGATTTTCAGTGATTCAATTTTGGGTGATTCAGAGATTGATGATGCTAGTGTTGATTGATTATGTGCTTCAATGATATTGATGGGTCCAGTATGAAAATTGGATGAAACGTGGCCTTTCAGATTATGGTGTTGTCCTTCAGTGTATCCAGTCTGAAAATTGATGAAACATGGTACCTGGAGGAAGAAAGAGAAGGTTGTAGTCTTCAGTAGGTCGGCACCTACGTATTAGTACACCAACTAGTACAAGAGCTAAGGGGGTGGTAGCTCCCTTCTAGTAGCAGCTGGAAAACAAGTGAAGATTGAAGCATTTAATAGGCTGGCACCTACATACTAGTAAATGGATCAGCTAGTACAAGAGCTAAGGGGGTTGTAGCTCCCTTCCAAGAGAGTTAAGAGAATGAGAGAAGGTTGTAGCCTTCTGCAGGTAGAAGCCCGCATACTGGTATAAGACTACACCAGTACAATTGTAAAAAGAAGTTTCTTATTAAAGAAAGATAGAGATGAATTGCAGCAGGTGGTTTTCACCCACATTGGGTTTCCACCTTATATCATGGTGTTCATGTGTGCTCTTTATGTGTGATGATGTGTTCTATTTTACTGCACCTATTTACTGTTAATATGGTTAATGATGTTCTAAGGCACTCATTGAAGATCAACTAACTGAATCATATAAATCTTAATATGGAAATGAAAAAGTTATATTGATTAGATAATACTGATTCACCCCCCCTCTCAGTATTATTTCCAACACATCCTTCATCAATCTAGCGTGAGTGTAACCCGTAGGCCAATAATCTGGAAGGAATAGGACGGAAAAGATGTAGTAACCCGACCGTAGCATGTTTCCGGCGTACACAGGATGTAGCTAGCGCACGACAAAAACCCTCTGAACCAACCAATAATGAAAGCTAACACAAAGGCAACGTATCGACCAATAGGGTCAAATGGAAACCAAGGTACTGCATGAATCCCAATGTGTGATAATGTAAGCTGATGTCAAACACAAGGGAAGCCACTCAGTTAAAGACCCATGATACTGATCGATGCTGAGCACAAGGTGACCTATCAATAATGAAAATAGGGCCAGGGTGCAGCTCTAGGCCTATCCTTAGAGCAAGATTCTGTCGTCGATAAGGACAAGACCCACCAGAAAGAACTCAATGGGGACCTTCTCAAATCAGCACAAGTAAAGGACCAATATAGCTGATGTGATGATAGACATGATACTGACAACCAGGGATGGCTGACTGAAAAATGAGTCAAGAGACACCACAGAGAGGCCGACTCAAGCTAACTTCCCTTGAACAAAAGCACGACTCAATGTGACTATGTGGCAGCATATGATGACTCTATATAAGTTCGTCATGCAGGAGGCATGAACGAACCCTCCGTATGATTGGAAGAGATAACCAATCGAGGGAGAACTAACTCAATAACAAGGTTAAGGCATGCCTAGGTAAAACTAAATCCCGCCCAAACGGAGGAGACTTTTCTTTGAGTGCTTTGTTCAAGGGCGATACGACTGACTCTAGCTGCCAACAATAAGTGGAAATATTGTCCCGTTCCCACTCTTTTTTGGAATATATAATTTTTTTGTCTTTTTCTTTCAGTTGGAAAAAGAATAAAACAATGCTATAGTACAGTGGAAAGAACAAGTGTCAGTGAAATAGATAATCTAATTCCTGGGATTAGAACGTTCCTATTCTGAATGAAGGGAGGTGAAAACTAGTCAAAGACACTCAAAGGTGTGTTCCTTCCATGGATCAAGGTGTGTCAAGTTGCAGAAGGCAATGGCATGCAAGTTTGATTTCGCAGTAGTCATGGTCAAAAGTTGGCTTAAACACGAGTCCAAGTGAAGTTGGCTTAAAGGCCATAAGGGTGCAAATGGTCAAAATGAAATGCAATGGTACAAATCAACACAAATGAACCTCTAGGGTATAAGGCGAAAACAAAGTGAAGAAGCAAAGAGGAATGAGTCTTCATCGCATAAGTCATGGCAGGATTATAGAGGACTCCTGAGCCTACTCAGATCGGAGCAGCATGGGCAACAAATGTCAGTGAGGTGCTAACTATGATGCCCATGAAAAGGATGGCTCTACCATCATGTGATGATTAAAAAATCTGTGAGTGAAAGTGGTTTACGAACCATAACATGATGGGATCGACCCTAAGGAAAGTGTATCGACAAATGGAGGCTAGTGTGCATAATGCAATGGAAAAATGGCTTCCCTAACCTATATGTCAGTGAGAAAACGATACCTACCATAACGGGTCAGCAGTCATGGAACCGTCTCGAAACAGTCAAAAAATGTCCAAAATGTCCTGAAAATCAAACCATTCTCGACATTCCAAGCTCTTAAGTTAAAAGTTACATGAGACCAAACAAAATCAAGTTCTGAATTTTTTTTCCATTTTCAAAGCCTATAAAATGGTTTTTGGACTCACCATTTTCATCATTTGATTTTGAGAGTAGAGGAGTGGAGCAAAAGGAGCAAACTTTTCCATATGCCAAATTCAACCATTCAGATCCTTCCAAAATTACCAGGTAACCTTTATACTTGTCTTGCATTCAATTGTGACTAGTTTTAGAATTTTTAATTTAAGTTTTACCGTTGAATTTTTTGTCAAAAATTTCACCGTGGCGTATACGTGGGTTGGATATATGAAACCCATGTACACACAGGCCCTACACGCGACTGTGTGTAAGTCCACCTGTGTATACACTGCAAACATTTCGAACAAAAAAAACTAACAGTCTAAAATCATTTTTTCTTCAGGATGCCAGTCACTTGGCGAGAAAGAGAGCATACCTCAGTGGATGATGAGGTTATGAACGATCCCAATGCTTTGGATGCCTTACGGGGATGTGGTTTGCTAAAATTCTTCAAAATTCCAAACATGAAAGCAAACACACGCCTGATTGAGACGCTCATTCACTACTGGAGCATCAAGGATGATTCATTTATGATTGACCCGATGCCAGTCGGGATAGAGGTGAAAGACATTTATTTCATCACAGGCCTTTCCTGAAGGGTAGAGGTAGTACATTGCAGGGGCAGGACACAAGTTAGTCTCTCGATCTAGGACTATGTACATATATATTTCCCGGAACATCCAGAGAAGATTGGAAGTCAGATTCCAATCAAACATGTGGAGAGTTTATCGCTGAGGATAATCTTGTTCACTATAGCTAGAGTGAACGGATCAACTTCTCTGCACTAGACATCGTGGCCAGCCATTAGCTTGGCAATAGATTGTCTCACCACCATATTTGACTAGTGTACTCCTCTTCTGTCCAGCCTGAAAAGCTAGCTTACTTCCATCAAGAGAGGGCAGACCCAAAACTTTGGATATGGGAATATTTTGTGTTCTTTCTTTTTTGAGAGAGTCTCTGCACTTCAACCTAGAGTACCGGTTTCAATCAGTGCCCCACGAGATCCACGAATGGGCAGGTGGGTTGACCTTATGAAACATCTAGGAGGTGGGGACGTCCCACGGACTGCATTTTATGATGACTTCTTCTCCTGGTGGGAGCAGCAGATCATCGCCATAGATGACTACCCTTATGCTGGGTTAGATTTCTAAGGAGATCCCGATCTAGTATTACCACTGACCGCTGCATGGGGCGACATTGGTAAGTGTTTTTTGATTTTATGATTTTTTTTATTTTTCAAATATAATAATGAATTTTGATTTTTTTTTTATAGGATTCAAAAGACTAATATGATGATCATGTTCAAGATATTGGGCCAGTATGACCAGATGGGTTCCCACGGCACAAACATCGCAGCCGAGGGGCCGAAGAGGCGGCTGTAGATACAGAGCGAATACTACACACAGTTCAGCAGCACTTCGTGAGACTAACCCACTGAGTACCGATGGAAGCCATAGAGGATGTCCATGAAGATATGCAGCGTCATGTGGTTGGCATGCCACAAGACTGGGTTCACACTCTTAGGCGTGTCGCCGATGCGATAGCTACCAACTTAGCTGCTGATCCTGAGCCGGGGCATTAGATGTACTGGACATGATTATGGGAATTTGAGTCCCAATTTTTGTATATTATTTTGGACACACTTATGTACACTCGAGATGTTTTATGATATATATATACAGTTCGAATTTTTGATGTTTGATTTTATTGTGATGAATGATTGATGTGCCAGTCTAATGCTTGATTAGTGATAGAATCAGCTAACCAATTATAAGATCTTGGAATGTGAAAATAATTAATATAAGTAAATTATCTTTGCAACAACCTTACCCTTAAATACTGGCGATATAAACATGGATCCCTTACCCGATAAATGTTATTCAATTGCGACACTATCAATTGTGAATCAAGATAAACTACTAACGAATTGATTTCATAAGAAATTTCTTCAGATAGTAAATTAATGACGACAGTATACTCAACCATATTATTTGAAGTGGGACCAATGCATACTCCCCTTGATACCATCAATTGACTAGTTGGATAGTAGAGTACCCAAGCTGCGGAAGCGAGGTTCCGAGTGTGCCAACTAGCACCATCGGCGAATCCAAAATAGAGCAAGTCATCCATCAACACCTGCCACAGTAGACCAAAAGATGTTGATATGGAAAACTCTCGATGAGATATGTACAAATATATAAAATGTACAAAGAAGCCATTGCCTAGTTGCTACTTAAGCAAAGTACTTCCTAAGGTAGAGCCCGTTTCAGGGCTCCATCAACTTATTTCCCTCAAAATTGATTAACTCATACGACCCTTTTTCTAAAACTTGTTTAATTATGAAGGAACCGTACCACATAGGCTTGAACTTGCCTACCCCCAAGGTGTCCTTATCTTGGTCGTAGACAAAGACAGGGTCACCTTCAGAAAAGACTCGAGGATAGATAGCTTTATCATACTTCGTTTTAATCCTTTTCTTTGAGCCTCGTTGATTGTGGCAGCATCCTGACGCTGCTCATCGAGATGTTCCAAATGAAGGAGGCGCTCTTCGAGACTAGAAGCCTCTTGAAGGAGCTCAACAACTAACTTAAGAGATGGAATTTCACATTCAACAAGAAAGATAGATTCCATCCCATAAACTAACTGAAAAGGTGTAAAACCAGTAGCAGTCTTTACCGAGGTTCAGTATGCCCACAGAGCCCGATACAACATAAGATGCCAATTGGATCGATTTCTGTCAATTGTCTTTTGCAGGATCGTCTTAAGAGTTTTGTTCACTGCCTCGACCTATCCATTGGCCTGAGGATAATAAGGAAACAAATGTTCCTATCGGAAACCCAGTTTGAGAGCCAATTCAGACATTAGTTGATTCTGGAAATGACTGCCATGGTCAGTGACAATCTCTCTCAGGATACCGAACCTTGAGATAATCTGATTAAAAAGGAACAATGCCGTTGTTTCACTATCATTTTTATAAGTGGGCATGGCCTCAGCCCACTTTGTGAAGTAATCTACAGCCACGATAATGTACTTGTGATTCGCTGCTGAAGGTGGATTACAAGTTGTAAAATCAGTACCCGACTTAGTAAAGGGACCGACAGTGACAACGGGAAAAAGAGGAGTTGGATGTGCACACATCTTCCAAGTATAAATTTGACAGGGGTGACAACGTTTGACCGCTTCAACACAATCTTTGAAGAGCGAAGGCCAAAAATAGCCGGCACGCAAGATACACTGAGTTGTAGCAAGCCCTGATAGATGACCACCACAAGCTCCACTGTGGTAGTCATTGAGCACTGACTCTACTTCCTCTAAGGTTAAACAACACCGACTGATTGAATCAACCCCTCGATGATATAATGTATCACAAATGATAACATAATTTTTAGCCAGGTGACGTAAGTTTCAATGTTCATCCTTAGAGAAAGTAGAGGGAAACTTCGAAGTCTGGAGATAGACAATGATATCTCCATACCAAGGGTTAAGTGAAGAGATGAGGAATAAATGTTCATCGGGAAAACTTTCCTCATAAATAGTATCCTCTCCACAAGGCAGCTCGGAAATTAGCTCAGCAAAAACCATGGATTTCTTAGACTTGGCAGAGAAGAACTCGAGATCAAATTCTTGTAGAATGACTATCCATCGATTATATTTGCCCCCAATCACTCGCCTACTAAGGACAAACTGAAATGGATTGACCGCTGCTAAGACAAAAGTTTTGCATAGCAAGATATAATGACGGAGTCGCTGGACAACATGGACAGCTGCCAAAGCCAACTTCTCAACCGAAGAATAGCAAAGTTCAGGACCTATCAAGCCTCAGCTCAAATAATAAATCACATGCTCCGTGAGAGCATCGTCTTCATGAACGAGAACCATACCAATGGTTGATTTTGTTGCAGCAAGATATAAAAGGAAGTCCCTACCATAATCCAGTGGACTCAAAAGCGGGGCAAAGACTAATGCCTTTTTCAAAGCATCGAACGATCGCTGCGCAAAGTCATCCCACACAAATGGAACTCCTTTGCATAGCAAACACATAAACCCTTTACTGAACTCGACATAATTCTCTATAAACCATCTTAAGAAATTAGCCTTCCCTTGAAGACTTTGAAGTTGCCGAATTGAGGATGGGGGAGGCAACTGAATTATTGCCTCAACCTTGAAGGGATCAACCCGAATCCCTTCATTTGACATGATGAACCCTAATAACCGACCAGATGTAACCGCAAAAACACACTTATTGGGATTCAACCGGATCTTATAAAAATGACATTGCTCAAAAACCAATCGAAGATGACTAGGATGATCAGTTCTCTTTCGAGAACGAGCAGCTAGATCGTCCAAGTATGCTTCGATGATATGTTTAATGTTGTGGAAAGCATATGACATGGCCTACTAGAAAGTAGCTCCAGCATTGTTTAGACCAAAAGGCATCTTTCTGTATGCAAAGGTACCCCAAGGACATATAAAACCTATCTTATGTTGATCTTCAGGATGGATAGAGATTTGATTATAACCGGAAAAACCGTCCATGAAGAAAAAATCTCATTACCCGCACACTCGTCAATAATCTGATCAATGAATGGCATGGGGTAATTATCTTTCGGACAAGCCTTGTTTAGGTCTCTAAAGTCGATGCATACTCGGATTTTTCCTTGCTTTTTATCCACAGGAACTGGATTAGAAACCCAATCGGTAAGAGGAAAAGGGTATATAAAACCCGCCTTGAGTAACTTCTCTACTTCAGCTTTAATTGCTGCTGCTTTGCTAGGATTAATCAGCTGAAGCCTTTAACGAACTGGTTTGGCATTTTCATACATCTTGATCTCATGTTGAACTATATATTGATCAATGCCAATCATTTCTTCATAAGACCAAGCGAATACATCTTGAAATTCCTTGGAAAGGTCGGTGTAAACTTGAATTTCTTCAGGGGAAAATTCGACCTTGACGAAGAGATTCTTGATCACATTAGGGTTCCTAGAGATGTTTATAGATATCATTTTTGAAATCACTGACATATTACCTTCGGCACGAAAGTGTGCTGGAGCCAAAGGATTCGATACCATATAAACATCACTAGTAAAGAGCTCAGAGAACCTAGATTCTACTTTCTGCAATGGAGGAAGAAAATATGAACGATGGTGTAAGTCTTCCCAAGGTTGATCTACACCCATCATTACTACTAGGATTGCTTCTTCAGAAGGTAAAACCATATCTAAGCAGTCCAAGGCGGAGGTAGAATCAGGGGTCTAGGTCGGGGCCACATCACCATCTAGCTCCTCCTCAGAAAAAGGAGTAGAGTGGTCCCCTGTAGAGTCAACGATAGACTGGTATCTAAGCTTAGCTGCAAACATAGGGAATGCCATTCCATTAACTTGTTCTTCAGCTAATGTGGTCGTAGGTGAAGGCAAGGTCCAAGGCTCTGAAAAATAATGAGTTCGGAAGAAATCTTTTTGAGGAGACTCCTTAGATGATGAAATGACATTGATTCTAGCGATAGGAGAGGGAAGATCAAAGGTACCCATCAATGAAGAATACATCCCAACTCCTAGCTTCTCAATAGGCGGATGAGGGTTATCCACTAAAGGAATAGTAGAGTCAAAAGTTGCTTGAGGATTGATTGGACAATAATCCTATTGATCAACCTTAATGATTTTCCCTTCATGAGGAAAGCAAATGACATGAAACAGAGTCGAAACAACAGCGTCCATTTCATATACCCAGTTCCTTCCTAAAAGGAGATTGAAGTCTAGGTTAGCATCAATGACTTCTACTTCAATATTAATGACCTTCCCCCCAACACATATGGGAAGGGCTGGGATAATCTCATGTGCTTTATGAGAATGTCCATCAAATGCAGTCAGGAGGGTAGGTGAAGGAACAGCCGAAGGCGATCCAATAGCCTTCTTGCATGACATCAACATGACGCACGTGGAAGCTCCTTCATCAATAACGGTACGAAAAATGTTAATTTTCCAGTATGTAGACTTTATTTTGAAAGCCAAATGATGAGGGAGTCGCTTTTTGACATTTAACATGTCGAAAGTGAGCACTAAAGAGTTAGTTGGATCAACTGCCCCAATCACTGAAAGTAAAGCACTTTGTTGAGCTGGACACGATTGGAGAACCTCTAAAGCAGATATGGCACATCAAATCTGAGCAAGATCCTCAACAATGGAGTAATTCTGGATAGCCCTAGCATTAGGATTAATAGTCGCGCGTTTAGCGGAACCTTTTGGCATCCGTGGTATAGTCTTGACAGGGGGTTACTCAATATGAAGGTCGGTATTTTCGGGAGAAGTTTTTTCCTTGGAAGATTCCGCTTCACCATAATCACATGACTGAGTGGCCACATCGACATTAGAACCCATCATGAAAACATTTGATGATTTTTCCCCTTCCTGGTTGCCCCCTGCAAAGGTACCAGTGTTTGAATTCGCGCCAGCAAGAAGTTGCTGCCCTTGGGGAAAAGGGTTGGTTAACACAGCTTGAGAGTTATAAGTCCCTTGCCGGCCTAGAAAGCACTGAGAATCTTGAATCTTGGGGCAGAGATGAGTTAAATGGTCTCCACTGCATAACTTGCATGGAAACCTGACTTTCCTTTTAGACTCATTTCTAGCACCACCAGAATTATCGCTGGATTTATTTGTGTCAGCCTTCTCATCTTGACTCTTTTTCTTACCTCATCCTTTTTTCTTCCCATTGGAATTTTGATTTCCTATGGGGTTGGCAGATTGGACGACATTAACTGAAGAGGGTTGAGAAGACGAAGGGTTAGATGATGTGACCTGGTTGTTAGAAGCAGTTTGTAAAGACAACTGCTATAGTTGGCTCAATAGGTTCACCGCATTTGTGTCTACCGACCCAACGATACCATCTGTGTGGGGACCTGGCTTCGACTCGGATATATCAACCTTAGTCCGAGGAGCATCAGGCAAGATTTTTTTATAGAATCCCAGACTGAGAATAAATCAACTCTAATTTTCGGGCCCTAAAAATAGCTTTCACCTCAGAATAGACTCCAGAGAAGGAGACATCCTTAGAGATTTTAGGTTGTAAAGATTTCAAAAACCATTCAAGATGATATTCCAGAGGAATCTCGGCTTGAATGAGCCTCTTTCTCCGTCTCCATTCCTGAATGTGATCAGAAATGTGAGTTGTCGTATCCTGACGGAAATTGGCCAGAAGTTCACTTCCAGCATCATAATGGACGGGCAACTGGAAATGATTTAAGAAAATATTAGCTAAGTCAGCGAAATATGTAAAGCTGCCCCCTGGTAACTCTATATACCACTTGGCTGCATTACCAGTCAAGGTGCATTGAAAAAGTCTCAACCTAATCGAGTCATCAATAAGGGAGTTCGATGAGCACCACAAATGGAAAGTGGTTACCTGGTCACCTGGGTCTTCACCGCCCTTTCCCTCAAACTTTGGAATGTCCGAAGGAAGTTTGGTTGGGACTGGAGACTAGGCCAGATTGTATTTGATTGGATCGTTTGTTAATTTCGTGAGATCTAGCAAATTCAATGTTGCCAGAAAAGGAAGCCTAGGAGGACCTTGGGGATTCCACCTAGACTAGGCAGAGTTCCCAAAGTTCTGAAAGGATTGGCCTGGACTTTGGAAGGCACCAGGCTGCCTGAAGTAACCCGCAGAACCAGCTGAACCAAAAGGCAGACCTTGTGATCCAGGAAAACTCGGAGTTTGACCAACTCCGGACAAAAAACCTCGATAACCGGTGAAGCTCCCTCCTAAAGGATTATAAGGAGTCGATAACCCCTGATAAGGATTTCAAGCATAAGATAAGGGAGGAATACCTTGAAATGAACTAAATGTGGAGTACGACCTATTCATTTGTTAGCCAAAAAACATATTTCCAGTTCCCATGCCACTAACCGCAGGGTTAGTCCAACCTTGAAATGGATTACCGCTTTGTCCTATGGCGGAAAAAGGCATAGATCCTATCGTCAGGTTGGAATGTGGTATATGACCACTCCCAAAAGGAAAACCCTGAAATGAAGTCAATCCACCCATCATGGATGTGGAGGCACTAAATGGAACTGACGGAACACCCTGTGAATGGGTGCCAAACGGGAAGAATCCAGTACTAAAAGCATTGGCTTGGGAATTTCCACTCGTAGAAGGAATGGAGGTAGACCCAACTAAAGATGTGCTAGAAAAAGAGCCAAATAAAGATGCAGAGGGAATGGAGACAGTTCCTCCCCCTTGTACGGATGTTGGAGTCTGCATAGTTGTAGCACTTGAGGTAGAAACCATGCTTCCAGTACTAGCCATTGATGCTAAGTGCGTAATATGACCTGGACTTGATGGTCTATGCATCAGAGACCCAACGTATTGTAATACTTTTGGATAGCTAGAAGGTAGGGTAGAATTTAGAGCCGCTAACGACTCTTGAAATTCTTCTACTTCTATGTTATCTTCCGATAGAAAGAGAACTCGAGAAAGAACTAGAGTGTTCCTCTCTTGTTCTGCGAAAGTTCTAGGCCTGTCTTGAACAATAATGTCCCTATGAGAAGGATCAATCTCCAATGCGTCAGCTACCATGAGATGAAACCCACTATCATTATTACCTCTGTGCCTTCTAGGAGAAGGCTCTAAACTTGGTGGTGAAAGACCACGAGTCTTCGAGACCATCTAGGTGATCAGTCAGGCACTTTGAATTTTTTATTAGTTCTAGCTAAGGACTCAAGAAAAAATGAAAGCTAGGCCAACTAAGAGCATAGAGCACAGAAAAACATGTCCCTAAAAGATATCAGCCAGTCAAACAACTTTCGAGTATTTCCACTCCGAGTGATGAGGATCGGACACCAAAATACAAGAAAGTGAAGTAAGGGGCCCTTCGAAGATAGTCTGGGATAATGACAGCCCAGTCCTACCAGCGAAGGTAACAGAGGAAGTTACACTAACCTCCTAACAACAGCCTGCGCTGGTGCAAGCCCCCAAGCTTCGCAAGGGTGCCCTCCAGTAGTACCGTTGAGAGTGATACAACGCTGACCTCAGGTGCCACGGGATTCCCCTTTGCAGCCACCTATGTAGATCGCAAGGAGTATCAACTAAGGTTACCAATTCGTATCATAAGCCAGGCGAAACAATCTTGAAGTTAGATCCAACAAGTAGGAGAGGGGGTGTCTCTCTTCCTTATCTTCAAAAACCTTCGTGCTTAACTCCCAGATCCAAAGCTTTCCTGGTCTCCCTAACGCTATTGGATTTTCACTCACTATTCAGGCTCCTATGTTTGACATTTTAAATGGCCTTGGAGAGTTTTCTCTCCACTCGCCTAATCCAAGGCCCTAAAATATCCTAAAACTTGTTGGTGTGTCTAACTTGACAATTATGAAAAGTTCTAGTATATTTTAGTTAGCGCTTGCTTTTAAATGGGTTGTTCTTAAGTCAAGGGATAAGTGGAAATGAAACTTGTGGTGTTTTGATGCAAAAGAAATTAATAAAAACCAAACTATGTGCAAATGCACTCGTTTTGTTCTTCGATGAAAGAAATTTCTACTAGGTTTAGAGGAACTTCAAAGAAAGCAACAAATTTTTCTTTTCTTTTCTTTTACTCAAGCTTCACACTCAAAAAAGTTAACAAAACTATGGATGTCCTAAAAGTATGTTCAAATTTATCCTAATGCAATGAGTACACATTGATGCAAGACTTAAGACTACTCTAAATCAAGAAATGAAAGTAACTTGTTTATCAATATGATTTGCCACTTAAAATGTTTAGATGGAATATGAGTTGCTAATGCTCATTTTCGTCTCTACACTAAAAGCAAGTTTCAAGACAAACAACAATACACGTTCATTCACTAAAAGAAACTAAATCAAAACAAAGTTCAAGAAAGCAAAACCAAGTTTTCAAGAAGTTTTCTTCAAAAGCAAAAATAAAAACGTCTTTTCAAAAGTGCTCTCAACAAGACTGAAACTTTATGATTGAAAAATCAACAACAAAACACTTTGCAAGCTGACAACACAAAATGGATGAAAACTCAACAAAAAAATGTGTTTCAAGATGCTCTTAACAATCAAAAGCAGCAATAAGAGCTTGGCAACAAAGACCAAAAGATAAAAATGACCATTTTCAAGAAAGTGTCAATCAACAACTTTCGGAAAGCAAGAAAAGCAGATGGTCACAAAAATGTAGTTTTGACAAGCAAACAAAAAGGTCACCAAAACAAGATTTGACACAAAGATTGAGATCAATCTTCCTACCCTGAGGAATCAGAGCAGCCAAGATTCCCAGCAAGAAATCTTGCGTGCTTAAACAAAAATGATGATTCTTCCAAAAACAAATAAGACCAACACTTTCCACAATCAGAGAGAATTTGAAATAAAATATTTGATGTAAAAGTAAAGACTGACATAGAAAAGTAACTGTTCAGGACTGAATCAGACCATCAGACAGACCTTCAGAAACAAAAAGATTTGAAAAATCCTGAAAATTACAAGATATACACGACTATGTTAGTACACAACTACATGTATACACGACTCATCCTAAGGAAACATGTGTATATGAAGGTTTACTTAAGGAAATATGCGTATATACGCTTTTGTAAACTGGAAAAACAATGTATATAAAAGATTTCAAGAAAAAACAAAAAACAGTCTGGAGAAACTAATCAAACTGACAATTCAAGTTCCTACAGGAATAGACTACACAATAACAACGAGCAAACGGACAGCTGAGCCCTGATTGATTTGAATAAACCCAAACTAGGAACAACAATACTATTGTCCCTAGTGGAGTCGCCAATTCTGATAAGGGATAAATTCCCCTAGGGTCTTGGGTTGCTACGCTAGCAGATCAGAGGTTATTTACATAGAGAAACACACATTCCATACATCCATGATGCTAATATAAACAAACTCTATGATGAGAGGCATACCTGGGGGTCCTTCATTTGGGAAGATCCAGCCAGGGTCGAAACCCTATTGGAGTTTCTTTTGCTCCTTCAACCTACAAAACAATCAATTCAAGAAAGTGAAACAGTATATGGACCAAGCATCATAAAGAAATCATCTTCATAGCATATTGAAAGCTAGTTAGTTATACAATTAAAACAACCATTCATATGTGAATCGTAACATAGATATCATAAACATGAAGAAGATTTATGTCAGGAACAAGACAAGTGTTTCTTTTATTATAAATAACTAAAGTACAGAAATGAACAATTTCACCCAAGTCTTCCTTTCGCAGGCTCCAAGCGGAACCATCCTCCAGATTCATCCATTCTCAAGCCTTCAACAAACTCCTTCCATGACTTACTCCAAGATATCTCAACTAGTAGAAAGACATCATAACACAAGGAAACAAGGGTTTCCTACAAATGGGGGAAGTGATGGAAGCACAAGCATCATCAGACCTGGTCAGGGAAAATCTCAGCAGAGTGATGTTTCTCTCTCTTCTCTCCTCCCTTAGGCCTTCCCATTGAAGCCTTTTTATACTTCTCTCAAAGTAGTTTTTTAGTTGGGAATTCATTGGGAACGGTTGGGCCATAAGCACTAATACGTAATCAGTAGGTAAAACCCACTATCTCTGCCCAAAATTAAGGAGTTTTAATTTTTTTAAGTGTTTTAAGACATATACGCGGGTTGGGTATACACAAACCCGCGTACACATGTGTCTAGCTCAGGGGAATGTCACGTATAGGGAGTAAAACACTGCTTTTTTGAATATTTGGACTAGGTCTGGCAGGAGGGGTTGCCCTAGGCCATGAGTGCAACATCAAAAACATCAAGACTGAGGTTTGGAGCTATAACACATAGAAAATTCATAGGGTGCATGTACCCATCTATCTGAATCCAAAAATGCAAGCCATTTGTCCATTGGGTTCCCCTAGGAAAATCATAGCACTGGTGGCACTGCGCATTAAGCCAGATTTTCTCTGTGTGCAATTTGCAAAAAAAAAAAATCTTCTCCAAACCTAACAAAAATTGGTGAGAAACACCATCGTCAAGCATATTGATGAGCCAAGGAAGCTTCAGCAAGCAACCTAAGCCTAACCTCCTACTTTTTGTCTTTGAGAGCTTGTCTGAGCCTTGCTTTCATCTGCTTGACCCTTATATTGCATATTGTGTTTCGGGTCCTATAGTGGTAGGCCATGTGCCTGATGATCTGCTTGTCCCTATTGGCCCTTTGTAGTAGCTTTTCTAAGTGTAAATTGACTCTTGCAAGCCAAATTTCTCTATCACCCTCAATTTCCTTCTCAATTTTCTAAGTGCAAATTGACTCTTTCAAGCCAAATTTCTCTATCACCCTCAATTTCCTTCTCAATTGAAGTCAAAGTGACCAGTACTTCTTCCTTTTGCATTGTTGATTTACCCTTGTGACTTTGTCTCTTTTCCTTTAGAAGTTTCAGCTCCATGAGGACCTGCTTATCACTCAACTGCTTGTTCTATTGTTCCAGATATGTGATGACATGCTTGGCTCTAGCCAAATTGTCCATCAATTCTTGGATTTGAGCCTCTTTCTCCTGTAGGATGATGTTTTCTTTTCTTGCATCATCCTGAGCCTCCAAATCAATTGTCTCTATGCGACGATGAATATGATGTTGTTCTGGCACATCATGATCCATTAAATCAAAATCTCTCTCATCCTCATAATCTTTGTCTTCTCTGTCCATGTTTGCCAAGCTTTGAGGCTATGTACTCCTAGAAAAGGGATGGAGGGGGTGAGTAAGCATAATTAGGAATAAGGGAAGGGGAAGTGATCTTGTGCGGTATTTGGTGGACTAGATAAATATGAAAATGAGCGAGAGGGTCTAGGGTTTTAAGGTATTGCTTTAGGGGTGAAGGAAAAAGGGATATGGAGTGTTATGGAGTGATACTGGGGAGGGGTTTAGGGTTTTAGGGATAAGTGATGGGAGGAATAATAGGGGTTAGGGTTTCTAGTGTGTAATTGAGGAAGAATATAGGGTTTCTCTTTTGCCAATGTAAAGTACCTTGAAACACTTCAATTTCTATTCAATGATGAGGTATAGTGAGGACAGTTACTTGCTTGAGGGATGAGAGGGTGATTTCGGAATTTTTAAAGAAGCTGGAGGCACCTTTGGCCCTTGCTACTCAATGTGCAATGCCTGCTACAAGCACGTAGCTCCCTCCTAAACTTGCAGCACAATGTTATTTTACACTGCCGGAATCACCTTATGCGTAGCGCTCAGCCTCTATGTGCAGCGCCACCTCCTGAATGCACAAAGACACTTGAATCCAACTTTTGACTACCTTTCATATGTCCAAATTGAGCTTGGGATAGCTCCTTTGAAATCTTGTCGAGTCTTCTTTCCATAACATCTTGAATTTTTCAATTTGGAGCTCACTTTCACTGTCAAAAGCTCAATCTCCCAAGACTGGTCAAAATGTGCAGAATGAGGCTGCCAAAATGCAGAGTGTTGTTTCAGTCAAATTTTGGAGGTCTTCCTCAACTCCCAATTGAGATCATGATAGCTCATTGGAAATATGTCCATGTCTAGTTATCATTTGACTCAACAAGAAAGTCATTTGGACACTCTAGATATGAGAAAGCTTGATTTTCTGAAGGTCACTCCAGAAGTGTGTCAACTCTCTTGAGGCAAACGATGTTTTAGACATTTTCTCCCAAACCATGAGACTTGTGTAAAAACTGAAGGAGGTTTCTCTTCTTAGGTCTATGGTGGACAGAAACCTCTCTCAGATTTGTCAAATGCATCTTTTCTTGCTTAGAAACATCATTTAAATAAACCAATCCCGATGTGTGGAATAGGGGATTTGTAGAAATGAAGGGAAATGAAGGGGATGAGGGGCTTCTGTATTCTTGAGAAAATTTTTGGAAGTTGGGAGGGATGAACTAGCAAGCAGGGGAAAGTGGAATTTCAAGGATTGAGTGAAGGGAAGGGATCCAAAAGGGAAAAACACAAGCCTATCCTAGAAAAGTGTCAAATTATAGCAATATGTTAGGGTTTGTGGGAAAATGATGAACTTGAGGGATATACATGATGGGAAGTGTTTAAGAAGGTATATTAAGGATAGGGGAAGGTGTATGAGCATCAAGATATAGGTTTTGTTGATGATTTGACCATTCAAGAAAAATTACCTTCAAAACCCTAGGAGAAGGAAATGAGCCTTACCTAAAGCACAATTGAAGCACAAACAAGGTGTAAAATGACCCATTGGAACCTAAAATAATGATGACAACTCTTTGAATGATGGTACACTCAGCTGAATAGTGCCATGGAACAATACTTGGAAAACTTTGGAGGGAGTGAAACCAATCCTAGACCTAATACCTAGTGACCAAATTTTACTTGAAGACTCACTAAAATGACAAAATTTTGACTTTGACACCCCAAGACCACTTTGTAAGAACATGTTTGATCATTGGTGGATGGCTGCAAAGACTGACACTAACATTGGCTCCATTAGGGATGGTAGCTCCTTGGAGGTGCCAATAACACCTTAAACCAAGTAGCCTTATCCATTGGGCATGGAGTAAAAAAAAACACTCAATCTAAAATACATGACTGAATACTGATGACTCAAAGACACACACTGACTTTTACTCAACTAAAAACTGACTCAATACTAGAACACAACTGAAAAACTGGAAAATATGCTCAAAATGGAGCTTATTCAATAAAACCTACTCTAACTATTCCATTCATCAACTGATCAAGTGGAATGAAACAACCAATGCCACCAAGTAAGCATTATGGCTGCCATTTGAATTCTTCGCAAGTGCTTGTTTATGAGCAAGAAGAGAGAACTACTGAAATGAAAGTCCCATGAAAACTTGTAAATAGATCCAAGTTTTCTGAGATTGAGTAATATGGATTCTCTATCTAACTCCAAAAATACTACATAAGGATCTTAAAATTCATGTGCACTGGGACTTAGCTCATCCAATGGATTTCTTTTCTTCTCCTCATACCATGAATGCAAACTTTCATTTGATTTTATTGACGAGACTCCTACTGAAAATGACAAAGAAACCGATTGCCGAATCAAGTTTGTATCAATAATTTTTTCAGGTTCATAGTTAGCTAATGGAGAAGGACTTTGACAATAGATATCATCCAACACATCAGCTATTCGATCATGAAAAACTTGAAAATATTGTTGCAACCCATTTTCTATTGGTTCCAATGAGATTGCATGATTTTCTACAGGCTACTCATCCTTTATCAAAGATATACTATGCAAATTTCCCTTCGAAAACTGAAATGATTCAAAACATAATGGTACAAAATCATCTTGCATCATTTGATCATATGTTCCAGCTTCCAAGTCTTCATCTGCAACCTAACATTCAACGGCATTCAGGGGCTGCAAATCTATATATGAGAAGTCTTAAACAAGGATTTCATTGCCTACTAGATGGTCAAGATCAAAACTTATCGACGGTTGATTTCTGATTGCACGAAAGTTGTCTCTGATGAACTGAAATGAAGTAAAACAAAAAGGCAAAGATCCTTCACTTCAAAATTTTCTGCACTTTCCTCCTCACTTGCATAGCTGATATGCAATGGTTGATCACTGTATTCTAGCTGTTGAAAGTGAACTTCCTCCTTCCACAAACCAACTGCTGATTTGTCTCCAAGACTAGCTTTTATTTGGAGAACATAATCATCATCATACCAATCAAACTTAGGCAAATCAGCAACATAAAACACATCATCAATCATACATTTCAGATCAATAGATCTCTCTTCTCCAAGATGATCTATAAATCAATCATTATCAGATCTATGACACCTGGGATAAGAAAGGAAATGTTTTGGATCAGCCACTTTTTCTTCAATCAGCAAGCCATGGTCTTGAACATCATACTCATTCCTTGTGGTGATGTTTTGCATCATCTTTTCCACTACACTTACCAAAATGTTGAGATTTACCTCTAAAGATGCCGATTCCTCTGGATCTATGTTCTTCCTCTCTTCTTCCTTCAACCTTTCCCTTCTGATCAGCAGATTAGCCTCTACATCTACTGTACTATTATGCATCTCTGCAAGTGTTGCAAGGTTCCTTTCTCTCAGCTAAAACTCCATTTCCAGATCAAAGGCTTCTGGATAATGCAAGAGAGCTGAATCAGGAGGAGGTCTTATATTAGGAGGCATCGAACAATAAGCTTAGTTAAATCTGGAAGAAAATTGTTGCTCTGTCTCACCTGGCAGTCTTTTTAGTTAGTTGTACTCTTCTAGAATCAATAAAGGGTTTTCTTTGACCACCCACTTGTCGAGGAAAATTATGACGAACTGTTGGAAATGTGAGATGCTCACATCAGGCAGGGTTTTGAACCAACTCTTGACTTTTGCTTGCAAAGAAAGAGAAAAAAGCCTAGTACTGACATTCTCTTCATCAACTTCAAAAAGGTCAAGAAAAGACTCAAAATTTAGTACATGTCTCTCAGTAGTGATGTTGTCACATTCACCATCAAATCTTGGTAAATATAGGTAATGGTTTTTAGGGAAAGCATGGGATATAGGAGGTAAAATCAGAGGCTTGTATCTATCTAGAATTTTACAAGGTATAGTAGTATATGCAAAGGCTGTAGAATTATTCTTGATCTCTTGAGGCAGAAAGTCATCATCAAATTTAGAAGAAGGGTCTTGATCAAGATCAAAGGCATGCGAATATTTTGTATTCACAATCTTCAAAGGGAAAGAATCAAATGCAGGTCTAGGATCTTTTCTGAAATACAGTATACTTTATAAAGCCTTCTTGACATTCTCGAGAAAAGAGATTAAATAATTTATAACAAAGAACATAATGTCTTGGATGAAATTCCAACTTGAATACCTGATCTTTCCATATTGTCCTTTCATGTTTCTGCTGGTCAAGTTCATCCTCCAGTGGAGTCCTTGGATCTGATCTCGAAACTGATTTAGAGTCGCCAGGTGAATGATTTCAGCCTTCCGGTGTCTGATCATTGTCCACCATCAACAATTAGATCTGAACTTGATACATTTTGCTGAGGAACATAAAACTACGTTAGCTAGTATGGTCACCACTATGTTATCACCTGGATTGAACCTCGGGTTGAAGGAAGGCAATGCCAGGGTAACCACAAAACACACTTAGCCAAGTAGTTATCCCTACTAGGCCAGGAGAGGGCTCTCACCATAAGGATCTCAGCCAAGATGTCTCAATCAGGAAAAGGATATTAGGCTAGGTATAGTAGCACAAAGTTGGATTTGATTTTGAAGGGGTTTTGCTTGATCAGGAGGAGCCAGACAGTTAGGGCTAGGGAATTAGGTCAAAATTGCAGGGTGTTCAATGGGGCAAGGTGGGCATAAGGTTTAGAACTTTAGGGCTTGATGGGTGAGGTGTTTTAAGGCTAGTGAGAAGCTAGGAAGAGCACATGATTACCATGGATCTTTCCTAGACTGTAGAAAACATATAATTGTGAATATTTCCCCAAAGCAGAGTAGTGATGTTATGAATTTTGCCTATCAACTTGAAGCATTCACTTAGAAGAAATGAAATTATTAATGAAGCACACAAAACATATTAACATATGATTAGAAGAGAATAAACTTAACTAAACTCCATACCACATGGATCCAAAAGAAATAGTTGCAATTTTTATTAATCTCCTACTAAACTGCTACAAAATGATGTAGAATCAAGGCATAAGCATCCAGATGAGCCCAGCCGTTTACAATGAGAAAGTGGAAGAAGATAGAGACATGAGTTCAACCTCCTCCCATCCTTAGGGGTTGAATCCCTAATATTAGGAGCTAATCTAACCAACATTGAACAAGGAACTGGAATCTAGGCATCCTAACAACTTGCCTCTAAAAGTGAGGAAATTGATTCATTTGTGCTCAAAATGACTTTTAATCTAATGAATCTACCCTATACTACTAATTATCCATCATATTTATAAGCCGAATCATCATTTACATTAGTAAAACATCAACCATGAGAGAAAATCCAAGATCACAGTCAAAACACAGTGAAATGACAATCCTGTGCAAAATTTGTCTTACGCGCAACGCCACTAGCCCTACCCACACTACCACTTTCATGTCCCTTTTGGAGGCCTTACTCGCATCCAAATTGAGCTCATGATAGCTCATTGGAAGGATCTTCAAGTCAACCTTCCAAAACACCTATAGTTTGTTCATTTGAATCTCATTTGACCCCTCAAAGATTGATTCTTCCAAGACTGGTTATGTGTGTCCAAAAGGTGGCAAAAAGGTCATTTTTAGGGTGTTTTCGACTTTTTGGTGGACCATTTCTACCCCAAAAACTTAGAAAATACATAGGGTGCATGTACTCATCGCTATGAATCCAAAAATGAAAGCCATCTATCCGTTGGGTTCCCCTAGAGAAACCACAACGCCATTGAGCTAGATTTTCTATGTGTGAAATTTCCAAAATTTGCCCAAAAAAGAAAAAACTCCTCCAAACCTGACCGAAATTGGTGAGAAAAACCATCATCAAGAATTTTATGAGCCAAGGAAGCTTCAGCAAGAAACCTAAGCCTATCCTCATCCTTTTTTCCTTTAAGAGCCCATCTCAGCCTTACTTTCATCTGCTTGACCCTTATATTGCAAATTTTGTTCCGGGTCCTATAGTGGTAGGCCATGTGCCTGATGATTTGTTTGTCCCTATTGGCTCTTTGCAATAGTTTTTCTAAGTGCAAATTGACTCTTTCAAGCCAAATTTCTCTACCACCCTCAATTTCCTTCTCAATTGAAGTCAAAGTGATCGATACTTCGTCCTTTTGCATTGTTGATTTACCCCTATCACTTTGTCTCTTTGCCTTGAGAAGTTCCAGCTCCATGAGGACCTGCTTATCACTGAGCTTCTTGTTCTCTTGTTCTAGATATGTGATGACATACTTGGCTCTCACCAAGTTGTCCATCAATGCTTGGATTTGAGCCTCTTTCTCCTGTATGATGATGTTTTCTTTTGTTGCTTCATCTTGAGCCTCAAAATAAATTGTCTCTATGCCATGATGAATATGATGTTGTTCTAGCTCATCATGCTCCATTAAATAAAAATCTCTCTCCTCCTCATAATATCTATATTCTCTATCCATGTTTTCCAAGCTTTGAGGCTGTGTACTCCTAGAAAAGGGATGGAGGGGGTGAGAAAGGGTTATTAGGAATAAGGGAAGGGGAAGTGATCTTGTGGGGTATTTGGTGGACTAGGTAAACATGAAAATGAGTGGGATGGTGTAAACCATGAAAATGAGGGAGAGGGGCTAGGGTTTTTAAGATATTGCTTTAGGGGTGAAGGAAAAAGGGATATGGAGTGTTATGGAGTGATATGGGGGAGGGATTTAAGGTTTTAGTGATAAGTGATGGGAGGAATAATAGGGGTTGGGGTTTCTAAGGTGTAGTTGAGGAAGAATATATGGTTTCTATTTTTCCAATGTAAATTACCTTCAAACACTTCAATTGCTATTCAATGATGAGGTATAGTGAGGACACTTACTTACTTCAGGGATGAGAGGGTGATTTTGGACTTTTTAAAGAAGTTGGAGGCTCCTTTGGCCCTTGCTGCTCAATGCATAGTGCCTCCTATACACACATAGTGCCCTCCTAAATGCGTAGCATAGTGTTATTTTACACTGTTGGAATCACCCTGCATTTAGCGCTCAGCCTATACGTACAGCGCCACCTCCTGAACACGCAGCGCCACTTCAATCCAACTTTTTACTTCATTCTCGATATCCAAATTGAGCATGGGATAGCTTGTTCGAAAGCATGCTAAGTCTACTTTATGAGACATCTTGAATTTTTTAATTTGGAGCTCATTTGCCGTGTAAAAAGCTCAATCTCCCAAGACTAGTCAAAATGTTTATAATGAGGCTGCCAAAATGAAGAGTGTTGTTTTTGTCAAATTTTGGAGGTATTCCTCAAATCTCAATTGAGATCATGATAGCTCATTGGAAATATCTTTGTGTCTAGTTATCATTCGACTCATCAAGCAAGTCATTTGGACACTCCAGATAGGAGAAAGCTTCATTTTCCCATGGTCGCTCCAGAAGTGCATCAACTCTCCTGAGGCAAATGATGTTTTTGACATTTCTCCAAAACCATGAGACCTGTGTAAAAACTGCAGGAGGTTATTATTATTGGGTCTATGGTGGACAAAAACCTCTCTCATGTTTTTCAAATGCATCTTTTAGTTCTCAGAAACATCATTTGAATAAAATCTATCCCGATGTGTGGAATAGGGGATTTGTAGAAATGAAGGAAAATGAAGGGGACGAGGGGTTTATAAATTCTTAAGAAAAATTTTGGAAGTAGGGAGGGATGTTAGGAAGCATGGGAAAGTATAATTTTAGGGATTGAGTGAGGGGAAGGGGTCCAAAAGGGAAAAACACAGACCTAGCCTAGAAAAGTGTCAAATTGTACCAATATGCTAGGGTTTGTGGGAAAATGATGAATTTGAGGGATATAAGTGATGGGAAGTGTTTAAGAAGGCATATTAAGGAGGGGAAGGTGTATGAGAATCAAGATACAAGTTTTGTTGATGATTTGGCCATTCAAGAAAAATTACCTTCAAAAACCTAGGAGAGGGAAATGAGCCTTACCTAAGCACAACTGAAGCACAAACAAGGTGTAAAATGACCTGTTGGAACCTGAAATAATGATGAAAACTCTTTGAATGAAGGTACAGTCAATTGAATGGTGAAATGGAACAATACTTGGAAAAATTTGGGAGGAGTGAATACAATCCTACAACTAATACCTAGTGACCAGATTTTACTTGAAGACTCACTGAAATGACAAAAATTTGACTTTGACACCCCAAGACCACTTTGTAATAACATGTTTGGTGGAACGCTACAAAGAGTGAAACTAACACCATGCATATTACAACCCCAACCAAACCACAACTATACCTTCATGGGGACTCCCTACTCGTCCTTCATGGTCTACACCCCATCTTTGGTCATATGCATCTCAGTATCATTCTGAGCCAGCGAGCCAGTCATTTCAACCTTACAGTCCTCCACAACCTTAGTGGAATACATCACCCCAAGGGTGGAAGCGCCAATACAACAATGCTCAAGCTCTATTGCCTCCACAACCTACCTAGCCGCAACTCCTACACTCTGCTCCACCCAAGCAACCCCAGATGCCTGCCCAACCAAATCCGAACCTCAACAATAGGATAGCTCAACAAGTATATAGTGGAGAGACATAATATCCAGCTTATGTTGTGGAAATCCAGGAGATCAACCTAAGATCTGGGAGAATTCTCTCGGATAACCAACCACCCCCTCCACATAAGGAGTTTGAAGAAGAAAGAGAGGAAAGAAACCTTAAAGTAAATCCACCCTTTCCTGAGAGACTAGCCCAACCACTCCAGCCTACCCCATAAGAAACTGAACTTTTGGGAGAGTTGAAAAATCTATGTGTAAATATCCCCCTTCTCCAGGCAATAAAATATGTTCCTATTTACAATAAGTTGATTAAGGAGAAGTGCTTCAATCATCCAGGGAGGTGAAAAAGGGATGCCCATACTATTAATTTCATTGGGAAACTGTCCGACTTAATGATGGGGTAGGTAATCTATCCAAACTATTTGGACCCTAGAATTCTCATAGTAGATGTGCACATCAATGTCACCGTTGTCCCACACACTCTGATCAATCTTGGGGCTGCCATTAATGTGATGACCAAGGACACCATGCTCAAGCTCAACCTCCAAGGTTCATTGAGGAATACCAAAACAGTTCTGGAACTTACAAACCATTCCACAATCACCCCTGAGGTGGAGGATGTGATGGTCTCCATTGACTCCTATGAGTACCGTGTATATTTTCTTGTTCTCCAGCCTAAGGCTAAATTTACTAGTTATCCTCTCATCCTTGGGAGGCCATGGTTGGCCACATCTGATGCTTACATTAGATGTACAGCTAGGAATATGGCCATCAAGAACGGGCATATGTCCAAACAGTTGGTCCTATACCCTCTTGCTCAACCTTCTCTAGAGTAGGATTTACCTTTATGGTTGGAGGAGTAGGAAGAAGATGAGGTCTATTCCACCCAACTTTATGCTTTGGAAGCAACCATAGGAGGAGGACAAAAAGATGAGGATGACTTAATTGAACACCTGCTCCAAAGTCCAACTCCTGGTTCGTTAAAATTAGAAGAAGAAGTAAGGGAAACCCAGAAAAATCAGCTAATTGACTTATGTTTGGTCCATTCCAACCCACTCCATGTCAAAACCATAGAATTCAACCCAGAGAAAACCTTGAAAATTAATCCATCTCTTTCTTCTCTCGAAGTGGAAAAGCTATGCAACATGTTGAGAGAAAAGCTAGAAGCCTTAGCTTGAAGTTACAAGGAAATGAAGGGAGTACACCCCTCAGTGTGTACTCGCCACATATACATCAAAGAAGGTTGCAAGCCAGTCTGCAAATGACAAAGGAGGATGAATCCAGCTCTTAAAGATATAGACAAAGAAGAACTAAAGAAATTGCTAGATGCGAGATTCATTTATGCTATCTCTAACAGTGAGTGGGTCTCTCCTTTAGTGTTAGTTAGCAAGAAAAATGGTAAGTAGAGGATTTGCGTCGATTACATGGAGTTAAACAAAGCCACAAAGAAGGATCATTTTCCCTTACCCTTCATCGACCAAGTGCTAGACAGCCTAGCAGGGAAACTTTTTTTTTTCTTTCCTAGATGGATTCAGTGGGTACAACCAAATCCAAATCTACCTATAAGACTAGGATAAGACCACATTCACCTATCCTTGGGGTACCTTTTCCTATAGGATCCCTCCTTTTGGCCTATGCAATGCTCCTGCCACTTTCTAGAGTGCAGTCTTGAGTATTTTCACTGAATTAGTACATGATGTGGTTGAAATTTATATGGATGATTTTACACCTTATGGCTATGATTTCCAAGAAGCCCTAACTAACCTCGGAAAATTATTGCACAAATGCATTGAAATGAACTAGTCTCTCAGTCTGGAAAAATGTGAATTCTTAATGACTAAAGGGACCGTGCTAGATCATTCAATATCCCAGAAAGGACTATGGGAGGACCCACACAAAATAGCAATCATCCAAAGTGTCCTACCTCCGCAAAAGCAAATAAATGTCATGAGTTTCTTGGGGTTAGCTAGATACTACCGAAGGTTCATAAACGACTTTAGCACATTGGCCTCTCCTTTATTTGGGTTGTTGACCAAAGATTCCGAGTTTATATGGTCAAAAAGCTATCAAGAGGCCTTGGACATTCTAAAGGGGAAGTTAACCACTGCACCAATTCTCTGAGGCCAAAACTGGGCCCTCCCTTTTCATATTCATGTTGATGCCTCACTCAAAGCCATAGGAGCCGCCTTAGGTCAAGTAGAGGAGAAACTACCATATGCCATCTATTTTATCAATAAGAACTTGTCAAAGGCTAAGCTAAATTATACAGTGAACGAAAAGGAACTCCTAGATGTTGTGCATTCATTAAACAAATTTAGGCATTACATTACTGATTATCAAACATTTGTGCATACTGACCATGATGCAATCAAATATTTAATGAACAAACCAAATGTGAATGCTCGAATTATAAAGTGCTTGCTTTTATTACAACAGTTTGATCTAACCATTATTGATGAGCCTGACAAAGAAAATGTTGTTGAAGACATTTTATCTAGGGTGAATCTACCTGAAGGTGAAGAAGGAATGGTGGATGACCAATTCCCAGATGAGCACTTGTTTGCTATTTCAGTTCTCTCTCCATGGTTTGCTGATATAGAAAACTATTTGGTATCAGCGTAGTTCCCACCAAACTTGCCCTCCAAAGGAAAGAGAAAGATAGTCAGGAAAAGTGCCCCCTTCACCTAGATTGGGGGCAATCTTTTCAAACTTGGCCCAGATCAATCTTGAGAAGGTGTGTAAGGGAAGAGGAAGTTTTTGACATCCTTCTGACTTGTCATGATGGGCCTTGTGGAGGTCACTTTGCAAAAAAGAGGACAACATTCAAGGTGTTACAAGCAAGATATTATTGGCCCACTCTTCATCAGGATGTGAAAAAGTACACTAGTCAGTATGATTGGTGCCAGAGTATGGGAAAGCCTACTCCAAGAGATGAAATGCCTGTACAGCCTCAAGTGACTTTTGAGCCATTTGACAAGTGGGGATGGACTTCATTGGGCCTATCAACCCTCCTTGAAAGAAAACACAGTAAATTATTGTGTGCACTAATTATTTGACTAAGTGGGTTTAAACCAAAGTAATTAAGGTAACAATAGAAGAGAAGGTGGTTGAGTTCCTAAGGGAGAATGTATTCAACAAATTTGGGTTCCCTAGAGAGCTAGTAATAGACCAAGGCAACTAGTTTACCTCCAACATGATTAAAGAACTGCTCAACCATCACAAAATATAGCATAGTACCTCCACTCCCTATCATCCACAAGCTAATGGGCAAGTGGAGGTGACCAACAAGGCACTAGAGGGCATCTTAATCAAGGTAGTGAGAAGCAGCATGAAGAATTGGGTGGAGAGACTATTTGAGGCCACCTAGGCCTATAGTACCACATGGAAGACCACCACTGGATTTACACCCTATGAGCTGATCTATGGGAAAAATGCTTTTCTGTCCATTGAGTTTAAATATAACACATTGAGGATGGAAACCAAACTATATTTGGATCTCAGTCACGCATAGAAAGAAAGACTATTCCAATTGAATGACTTAGATGAATTCAGAATGTAGGCCCTCCTACATATAAAGATAGTTCAGCTTCAGAGGAAGATCTGGCATGATAAACATGTTAAGGAGAAGCAATTTGAAGAGGGTGAGTGGGCATTGTTATATGATTCTAGGTATAAATACTTTAAGCGCAAGCTAAGGACAAGATGTCTCGGACCTTATGTGGTGGAGACATGCCATGATAATAGTTCAGTGAAAATCAGAACTATAGATGAAGAAGACATTCCATTGCTTGTCAATGGACACCGATTGAAAACGTACAAGAGGCCTTTATCAAAGCAAGAGTCCATTGACAATATCAATAAAACAATGAAAACCTCGTGAGGCAGCCCAATGATGCAAAAAAATAATAATAATAAGAATAAGGAGATCCCTGGGTGAAATCCTTCCTTGAGGCAGCCAGGGCAAACATCTATGGTGGAAATCTCTCTAAGGCAGCCTAGGTGTTTTTCAAAAAAAAAGAAAAAGAAAAAAATAAGAAGATAAAATTGCTATTTGCAAGTGGGCCAGAAAGACAATCAAGGAGAACAAAGAGGATCCAAAGGGAAGCTCGCCTCACACATATCCATGTCCTCCACTCCTTACCATGCATCCCTCCGTCATTTCTATCATTTTTCCACTCCATCGCTTCAATTTAGGTCCCTAAAGTTCATCCTAGACATGATCTAACACCTCACCTCGTCCATTATCATCATCCTTGCACTCACCATTCAAAACAAAAAGAGATCAGTTTCTGTCAGTTTTGAAAAAAGAAAAAAAAAAAGAAAAATAGAGAGTGAGAGCATTACCTGAATGTTCCTTGCTCCACACACACTCCTACTCCCTTTTTCCATTCATTGCACCATCCTCACAACCACATCCAACGACATGATTAAGGAATTCTAAGGGAGAAGCAGCTACAAGACATCGTGTAGGACATCCTGTAGCAGTCTATCCCACAGAATGTCCATAATCAGCTACAGGTCTCCACTACGATGGTCTAGGAGCTTCACAACAACAACAACATCATATATTTAGTCATAGATACCTACAAAAGCCAAGAAACCATCAATAGACAGCAAGATGAGGAAGAAGAATAACCATGCAGTAAATAAACAACACAACACCTCTAATCTTCGACAACTGCAGCATGGCATCAAAACCACAAGTAAATATCCCGCCCACTCACTTATATGCATCATTTAATCAAAATTTGTAAAGGTTACAAGATATTTGGTTTATAAGGGAAAAGGTGGCCAGTTAACTTGGCCACCTTCATTCAGTCATCACTTGCAAAACTAGGTGTCCTCTCACACGTGGCTACAGGCAACTTAAAGACAGCGGAGGAGTAGGAAAATAAGTGGTTAACTATGGATCTATGAGGTGGGAGTTGATTACAAGGAGTGGGAAATGATGAGGTGGTAGTGGGGACCAACAGTTCAAAAATGGTAACGTACTTTGCTGCCAACACACCACCTCACCCTGAAACACCATAAAGGGAAATAAAACATCATTTTCATGCATTCATGCATTTCACCTCCTTGAAACTCCCTCACTCAAGTCACTTTCATAACTCTGGCCACCCACCAAAAGCAAGGATCCATTGTTTTACGAGAGAATTTCTACAGTAGCATGCACAGGAAAACTTACAGGAAGAGTCTATAAGATACAGTCTATAGGATCAGTCTACATGATACACAAAGGTAGTCTACAGGATAGGTAGAGAAGAGCTCAAGAGGGGATATCACGAGAATTTTCCATTGCCACCATTCTAAAGAGGTAGGCTATAAAAATCCATCCCCATTCACAAGCAAATGAACTAGAAATGCTCTAAAATCTAGTGAGTTTAGTAACTTTGGGAGATGAATTACATACACAGTAAACTTTTTTTTCCTCCTGAATTTAAAAAATTTGTGTCAACACTCTTATTTTCTCCTCAAGGCTCACAAGCAAGATGACAAGAGGGTTTAATAGGAGATAACCAACAAACATTGTGAGGATACAACAACACCCCCAAGTGCTTGAAATCTTTATAAGACACAACTGGATGGGGTTTTACAAAAAATTCATAGGGTATGATGATGAGGTGGCTCAAGAATTTTCTCATTCCCTCACTCCACATAGCAGAATCCATGCCACTATTTTAGTTAGAGGCCTCACTATAGATCTCACCCCAGAGCTCATCAGTAGGGTCACCACACTTCCCCTAGGAATTCCATGGAGAAAAGAAGACAAAGGAGATAGTCAGGTGGCAAAAATGAAATTCTTTTTAGAAGGCGAAGAACCCACAGAGGACAAAAATGGAGTAAGGAGAGACAGTTTTCCATGCCCATGGAATGAGAAAGGCTACCAACTCACCAAATATATCTCATGTGAGGGTAGATATAATGTTTTTTATGGATACAATTTTAGGATCCTTGAAGAATTAAGATTTGGGGTAGAAACACCAATTCACCAAAGACTCAGCATACCCTATTTCTTGATGCAATCACTCATAGACTCCAGCAACAAAGTAAAGGAATGGAATTCCCAATAATTGGCTCACAATGGGTTGATCAAGATCCTCATTGAGAATTCCCTCCAAAACCTCAGAATCCCTATAACATGGCTAGTCTTTAGAGACTTGCTAGCAAAGGATGACATCAAAACCCTCACTTATGATGTTAGCCCCTCTGTCATTGAGGAGGAGGAAAAACATGAAGAAGAAGATATAGATCTAGATAAGGATGAGATGGATGAAGAAGAAACTAATACAGAGGAACACGTTGAAGTAGAATAAGAAGAGGGAGAAGAGAAGGATGATGATGATGGAACAGAGGAGGAGACTAAGGACTGATGGAGATGAAGAAGAACAACAGGAGGAAGAAGACAAGAAAAACAGAGAGGAAGAAGGAATTGAAACACAAAGGGAAGAAAATAAAGAGGAGTCACCTAGGGTGTCTCCAGAGACTACTGAGAGGGAGGAATTAGATGCCCTTACTGCTCTCAGCACCCTAGTTAAGAAGAAAGGGAAGAGAATGAGGCAAGCCCCACTATATTTTAGAACAAGAAAGAGCACAAGAATCAAACAATGGAAGCCACAAATATCAACAAAAATTCCTATTGAGAGTGAAGATTCCCCTACACTAAGAGATAAAATTCCTTCCCCTAAGTCACCAATCACCTATGTAAGGAGGCCTAATACCAGATAAACTTCCTTAAAGGGTAAGGCCATCCTATAGGATCCACAACAAAACCTACAGGAAGAAAAAATAGTCCTACAGGATACTCTGCAAAAACTACAGGAAGCACAAAAATTGGAAGGCAAGGTAGGGGAGCAGGAAGAAATAAAAGAAGAAGACCCTGAAGCAAAGGAACCAAGCCCCCAACCTAACCTAGAATCCTACTACTGGTCTATTTAAGGAGGTAGGGTGATACCTCAAAAATTTTCCATCCCATTGTTTTTTGAACTTGAGAAGGAGAGGGCTAGAAAGATGGATACGGATCACCAAGTCAAAATGGGTAGAAGACATTGGGCACATGGAAGAGAAGCTCAAAGAAATGGGCAAAGAGCTAAGTGGATTAAGGGACAGAGAAGTAATAATGAGAGATCAACTTGAGAGGGAAAATGTATGGCTAAGGGGACAACTACAGGAAAGGGAGAACCAACTAGCATGTATGGCTAGCCTCTCCTTGGAGGCCATCCAGTGTAGGATGCCAGCTAAATCCTATGCTCTTTACCTCAAAGAACAATGGCTATAGTTTCATATTAAAACACTAGCACAAAGGGGCAACATGCCATTTCAGGACTATAGGCATTTTATTGATCTTTGTGATCAAAGTACACTATATGATAAGGCCAAAATGGATAAGTTTTACTTGCACAACATGGCCCTCACATACATGAATGTTTTGGATCCTAATGCCAAGCTACGAGATCTACAATTAATGGCTTTGGCATCATGGATGAGCCATGAGGAGTCAAGGGCTATAGAGTTGAAAAGAATATTGACCATAGAGAAAAATGAACCTCTTTTAATCAAAGCTGAACAATCAAATCCCATGGCCATAATCAACACCCATAATTTGATTGCAAATGATCCTCAGCTTGCACCTAGATATCTTGCTACCCAAGAGCAATAAATTTGACATTTTGAGGATATGTTTAGGTTGCTAGGAAATGATAGTATACATGCCTACCTGAGGAGATGGAACACACTGCCACACGGCTTGACAATCACAGAATATCACTCCCCTCAAAGGTTGAGAGAGGCGCTCAATAGGACACTTATGTATAAGCAATCAATGCAAAGGTTGAAGGTCAATTGGACAGGGCTAAAACCTAGTCCACCACTACTCATAGGGATGCTAGAAGGGAGAAAAGAAGAAGAGGAAAAGAAGTAGTGGGAATAAGTAAAAAGGAAAGTAGGCTTCTATGAACAAGAATAAGAGACCACAGCGGAGGCATGGGATGTCAGAGATGCTACTAGAGCCATGAAGGACATGGACATTGACTAATTTTCTTAGGGGATGAGCAACACTTTCAGTAGGTGAGTGATGATGAGCCTCATCATTGGGTAATTATATGGGCCTTAATTCACCTCCTAACCTAGTCAAACCAACTATTCTCACAACATATTGCACACTTTTGATTATATTTTGTTTATGAGATGAGTTAGAGTTGGATATTTTTCTTTGTGGTCTAGTGTGTGTTTAATGCAATATTAAAGGATAAAAGCAAGGAATTTTGGCAAATACCTTGGTCGAAACTCCAATGGGACAAGGGAGAGGAATTATAGTAGGTAAATCCTCCTCATTTAGTACCCCTCCATTAGAATATTCCTCCATAAACATGGAGTGCAAACAGCCAAATCATGAGGACTTGAAGGCAACTGAGCAAGTGAAAGTCAAAGCACTAATTTATCTCAAATTTGGGATCCGAGCCTCCCTAATTTTAAGGAATTCATTGGAGACTTCATATGCATAAGTAGAGAGGCCTAGGACCTCAGTAGGATTCAGATTTTTGATTGTAAAACTTTACTTTATTTTCGAGATACAAGACTTGTGACAGTTTTTGATGTAATCCATTGTTTTGATAATAAGAATGGGTTTTGTTTTGAGTCAGCACTAAGTTAGCTCAGAGGGTTGAAGCTCTTGGGTTAGGGCCCAACCCTAGTAGCCAAGGCTCCTCTTTATTGTACATGTATGTTAGCATAGATTCATACTTTGATTGTTCATTTTCTTAAGTAGTTGCATTTCCATTACAACAGTGTAGATTAGATTGGTCATATGTTAGTTCACCTCCATTTGTGCCTTCTTTCAGTTAGAAGGTTAGCAAGGAGAAAAAGGATCACCACAAGGTTTTCAGCAGGTGCCTCAGCCTCACTTCCCCCCTCTGGGACCATGACTTGAGGAAGAGACCCTTCAGCAGCCCCAAAAACACAGATTTCTAGTTCTTGCATGAGCATTGGAGTTTGTTGCCTTGATTCAACATTTGGTTCATTTCATTGTCATCTCTTTCCATTACTCTATTTTTTCAATAAGATCTCACTCATGTTCTCATTTCCTTCAACATTTTCTTCATGCATAATATGGCCAATTGATTCATGCTTTTTTATTTTATGAAGATGTATCTTGTTGCATAGTTCTTGAAAGACACAAATGTTTTAAGAATTGCAAGTACTTCAGGAGGAGGTCTACACTTCATCACCAGCATCCATCTTCCACCTCATCAACCTTAACCATCTCTTGTTCCACCATCACCCTCACTAGTTTTTTTGTCCTTTTTCATTGAAATCCCCCTAGACACATTGAGTGAATCTAGCCATCTCTTCTCTTGGATATTGAATCATGAGTGTTCCTAGACCTTCTAACACACTGTCCCACACATCACACACCTTTTTACAGCTTCCCAATACCTCCAACACCTCACAATTATCTCTCGATTGTATCTTGTAGGTTTCCTATAATTCCTACGAGATCATCCTGTAGGTTTCTAGTACATCCTCTAGGCTTTCCTAAAACAGCCTGTTTTGAGGCCAAATTGATGGGGAACCTCTAGGAAGTAAAAAAAATCCTCCTAGGACCCTTCCAACCCATCCAATCACTCCATAATCCTTTTAGCCATTCTCAAATACTTCCATCCATCTGTCACATCCACAAGAAAAATTAAATTTCATGCTTGATTTTACCAAAAAACCCAAAAAAGTGAAAACAGATTCAGCTTAGTTTTCTTGACAACACATTATTATGGTTTGATGCTCTTTACTTCTATATCTTAGATAGCATCATTAGGTTAGTGATGATTTAGAAATTCTACTTAACATAGTTATTTAAATGGTTAATTAGGATATGGTGTGATTTAGCATTACATGTTGTTTTCCTCATTACTGCAATAGAGTAGCTCTCTTATAATAGATTTTCTCTTCTTCCATTAAAGGATCAAGCTTCTTCTGACTCTATAGAAGTCTAGCTTGGATCCCCTGGGGTCTCTCGCTGAATGAACAGTGAAAACAAGCAGGGCCTTCACTTTTACTTGTGCATATAGCACTGTCACCTCCAAGTTTGTATGAACCCTAGGTTGATAAGTAAAGCTGGTAGACCAGGAGTTGCAGCACCCCTACTACAATACAGGCGCTCATTAGATGTATGAGCCAAAAATTCTCAAACTTGAAAGGGTGTTTGAGAGGCATGCCAAATGTTCTCCATGAGAGGCAAATTGGTTAGTGGTCAGAGCCCACAAAGGATAGAATTTTTGCAGTGAGTTCTCTCCCACAAGTGAGAAGAATATTAGAAACAAGGAAGAAATCTAATCGAGATGTGATATGTGTTTTAACTACACATTTGTTGTTCTAGGTGAAGAGTCCATTTGTATCTTGCATCTCCACCATGTCCTAGTCTTCTATGAAGCTTTAGTGGTCCTCTAAATTAGGATCTAGATGCCTTCATCCTCCTTTATTTCATGCAGGTATGTGATCATGTTGAAGTCACCCCCGATTTTCTAGTTATTCATGTCAAACTTTGTTTAAAGACGATGAATATGCATTAGTAGTTAATTATTTCTTACTGGGAGATGAGGACCATAAACATTTGGTTGGAAACCATGCCTATCTATGCCTAGTAAGTGAAAGGAGTTAGAAATGATAGAGGTTTCTTGAGATATTATTGGAATGCTAATATAAGAAGGGTCCTAGGATATGCTAAGGCCACCCAAGACTCCAACATCAAATACTATGGGCTTTGCATTTTCCCAAAGGTGATACATGATTTGTTCAAAATTATAGCTAAAACATTTAGTTTATAAGATAAACAAGATTATTGAAAGCTATTTTTAAATCTTCCCACAGAGAATGCATTTACTAGAGGGCATACTCAAGCCTTTTATGTTCCATGGGATGATCTTCATGATGAAAATGTTCTTTTGCAGGCATGAATCTTTGATATCTATTTGTATTGACCTAAATATAGAAGCTTCCTATCCAACGTATCAATTCTTTAGAGGGATGATTTCCTACCACTCTTCTTGAATTATCTGATTCCTTTTTTACCATATTTGGTGGCCTTAGTATGGACTCCTAATTGTTCTGATGAGTTTTTTTTTGGAGAGAAAATCCTATAAGATTGATCTACTTTTGAAGGATTACTTCTAGATCATTACACTAACATGCATCTTTAATGGCCATGAGATCTAACCTCCTATGTCTATGAAATCATCCTCCTCCACTATGAGTGTTTCCTCTATTAGCTTTGATTCTGGTTATGTTGAAGTGCTACGAGGAATGGATGTTTCTCTTCCTTACTTGTGCTCATTCACAACTTTCTTGCTAACATTTTCTAGGTGATTTTCCTGTGCGTTCTCTTATATTCCGCATATTTGTGAGCATCTGAATTAGAGGTGTATATTTTCTTACTTTGATGTTTCTTAGGGGTGATTATAGTGAATCCCTCTTCATCCTTTTCTTTTGATTCCTTGGTTTCTTTTTTAGGTTCATTGTGAGGGCACTCCTAAAACAAGTGATCATGCATATGGCAATTTCTGCACTAGAAGTGTACATGCTCGTAGTCAATGGTTTGAATCCAATCAATGTCCTCAAACTCTAGGGCTATAGATTTAGGGAGATATCCAAATATCTTCATGTAGATGAAATTTCTGGCATGAGAGGTATAGAGTACTTTCTTTGTTTATTTCAAGAGGCAGGGAAACATGATGAGCCCAAGAGAGATCCTCTTTGTCAAGATTGAATTGTTCCAACTAGTGGCACATGTACGCTCTAGCTGAGTTGAAAAAGTAGGGAGCTCCATCCATTATGGCTTTTTGATACTATTTCCAAGAGAATATCACTATGAAAAAACATTTAATCTTAGTTTCACCTCATAGTGGTATTTTAATTTTCATTTTGTTGTAATATAATGGAGGATCCCCTTTTCATTGGCCATATTCCAATGAACTTACAAATCAATGCATGGTCCTACATCAACTAAATGGTACTGTTCACCCTATAAAGAGGAATATGGATGTTGGGAATTTTAGTTCATTTTGATATGTAAGTGATTGTGCTCTTCTAAGAAAGGTTCACTTCAATTTCCATAAGAGAGATTTTCATTGAGTCGGAACTTATGGTATCAACTTTTCTGGAGTGAGTCAGATCATGATTCATAGGTGGCATCTAGGTCAGAGAATGGTTGGAGGGGCTTGGGCTTCCTCCCCTTAGGCCTCCATTCTATGAAAAAAATACTCGAAAACTCCTTTATAAATAGAGAATATGGATAGAGGATGGCATAGATAGGGAAGTGGGGATGAAATCTATGAACCATAGGTAGATGATTATCCATGGAAACCACAATTGTAGAGCCTTCAACACTTCATTGAATGAGTGAATTATTTCCTTATACTCAATAATAAATTATTTAATCTCACATCTCATTTCAATGAACATGCTCCTAGCTAGGATATATCATTAAATTTATATTTACTAGAAATAACAACTATAATATACATGGTTATATTCTAATTATCTTATATGATTATTTCAAGCTGGATCAATATTAAATTCATTCCAACCGTTTTTGGTGGAAACTAGGCCAACATATGAGTTGAGGTCACTACATCAAAAGAGAGTGGGTTTAATTGTGCCTAGCCATTGGTGATCCACCATTGTTGTTCGCAGAATTTTTGTAGCCATCAATAATTCTTTAGCTATAGGAATTTATAAGTCTCTCTACTCTTACTATGTGAGAAAACCATGGAAAATGATGGATCACTTAAGGGATTATGTAGTATATAAGGGATTCGTAATCCCAGAGTGTTAGTGATGAAAATGAAGAAGACACTTCAATGGATTTGTTATGGGAGATTCATGTTACATGCTAGCTGGGTTCATGATTGCAATGGGCATGTCTAAGGAAAATAATGAATTTAGTTCTATTCATGGTATCCATATGGGGTTGATATATATTCATAGAAATAAGTATTCTTCTAGTTTTACACTTAATGTTATCTTATAAGTATATATGTTTTAGTTGTGAACTAAAATTTTATAGATTAGAGATCATATTCATGAAATATATCATGCATACATTTGGCTATAATGTATAGTTCATTTGATGATGTAGGAAAATTCTAAAATTTTGTGCGCTAACAAAATGAAGAGGAAAGCATTGAATTTACATTTAATGAACTAGGAAATAATCATTGTTTCCATCATGTATTTCAAGCAAAAGCATGAGATATAGATGTGAAAAAATACAAGACTATCTACTGCAAAGCAAGGGAAAAGATAGAATTAAACTAATAATAAAATTGACTAAGCAAGAGATGATTGTAATTGATTATGAAAATATGCTTTAATATTATTGTTGAACATGAATACAATAAATATATTCTTGAGGAGAGAAAACCAATTTGAACTAGGATGGGGATCCCTTGTGCATGCACTTAACTAGTTAAAATTATTTGAATAACAAGAATGTAAAAATTGATTGTGATACCGTATATTATAAAAATATATAATATATGGTTAACTGAAAGTATGTGGAGATAAAAATAAATGATAAACACTGTAATAACCCTCATATACAATAAATAACCAAGAAAACTCCAAAAATTGTAAATCAATAGATAAGGTAGGAAGGTCAGTGGATAAGGTATTAGGTAGGTTATCTCTATAAATAAAGAATTAAATTTGTATTGGACCTTAGGGATAATAAGTTTTTTTAATATAAAATAAGAAATATCCATTCATATACTAATTCATTCCTAGTCACCACTGCGTGTCATCCTATGTCTGACCCCATGCTAAAAGTAAACTTAGTACAAATAAAAGATGCCAAAACATGGGTGATGATCCAAATGGTATGGAAGGTATGGTAGTGAATAAAATGTGGTCATATGTTCCCCCAATTATGTATGAAATAGGGGTTAACTGATGGAATACTTGAGTTCTTGATGATATTTTGATGAACTCTTAAGTTAAATATACCCCAACACCTCCTTATAAACACAACCAAAGACTATATTAGTGAATCAACCTAGATAATTTTTATACATGTTAGGTCCCATGTAACTATGTACAAAAATAAATTACTCTCAACAATAGGAAACCATGTTAAGCATTCATAGAACAACTTATTCAAGAAAAAATATGACAAGAGTGAGGTAAAGATGGAAATTCCCAGTGGAAAGAAAAGTCACCCCTCAAAATAAAATGATACTTTGTGAACTATGAAGTTTTTATGAAAATGGATAGTGTTATTAATGAAACACATACATGAGTACCCTTTTCTATTTTTTTAGCATTGAACTTGCTAATAGTAATAGAGACAACCCATGGAGTACCAAACAACTAAAAAGTAGTTCTTTGTATCTTGGCAATATCACCCACTAGTTCAGTAGTTGTTTGTAAATTATGGTGTGCCTTCTATTTGTTTTTATCAAGATGTAAAATGTTATAATAGTGGTCTCTAAATGAAATCCTAAAATTTGATAATAAAAAAAATATGATCCAAAGAATGTACAAAATCATCTTGATGATCTTCTTCAGAAAGACATGTTTGAGGAGTTATCACAATACGAATGGTGTAAGATACCAAAGATGAATGCTTTGATATGGCCATATGATTAAAACCTATGTCTAAGGTCAATTTATTATATAATGAAGTAAAAAAATTCAAAACATGACCCATACATTAATTCTTTGTGACTTGTCTTTAGCCTTCTTCTTCACATTGTTTAGGATGAAATAATCTAGATTATGTTGTTAAATTACTTTGCTCATAACATTGATTTTATTCACCACAGAAAAACTCTTTGGATGAAATGTTATATTATGAATTGCCTTTGTTCTCTCCTTATATTTTCCTCCCTTGGGATTATAGTTTCCTTACTAGATTCAATTCTTTCTCCATCTATATGATCAAGATGGATTTATTTTTCTATGTCTTTCTCGTTATCATCATTCACTATAAGCTCATATGGTTTCGAAGGATTAATAAAACCAATGTGTATGACATTATTCTTTTCATTTATAGAGGACTCAATCAAAACATCCAATGATATAATATTACTTTTATCCATGGAGAATTTATTAGTATGGAAATAAGAAATACAGACAAAATGTTAACATCCTAGGTTATAAAGTACAAAATGAATAAGTTTTTCTTCCTTCCTACCTATCTTGTAAGATTTTACATGTTCCATCATAACATTGAATCTTGAGAAGAACGCTTATAGGGTCTCAACATGATTCAGACATAAATAAATTAATTTATTCTCTAGTTGATGTTCTCTCAACACATCTTTCTTTCGAAACAATCCATCTAATTTTGCCAAAATCTCATGAGGATTTTTACAACCCTCTACATAAAATACGAAACTAGGTTTGATGGAAAAATAGATAATTCCATAGGTTTCATGTATTCTATTGAAGTACTTTGATTTCCCAATGTTTGATGTAGGCTCAATTTAAGTACCTATTATGATTTTCTAAAGTGACTTTTTTCACAAGAACAGTTGGACCTTTGGATTGTAATCAACAAAATTCATTACAATAAACTTAAGGTAAACCGCATTCCTAAAAAAAATGTACTAAAAATAACTAATAAGATAACATAAGGTAGGAATGGGAGGGGTTATCATTTTCCCTGATGAAAAATTTGAGTCTCAATATGCTTGGGGATTGGGCATTCCATCCAATAATCAAGCGGAATATCTAGCACTTTGGAAGGGAATAGAACTAGCACTACCTAAGAATATCCATAGACTATTGGTGTTGGGATATTCAATGATAATTATCTGTTAATTGTTGGAGACTAAGGAAATTCTAAGGCCATACCATCCTTTGATTCTCCAAAGAATTATTTTACTATCAAGGAAGTTTGAACAAATTGAATTCTTTCACATGTGTAGGCACTTGAACATAGTGGTAGACACAATGGAAAAAAAAGGGGAAACAAGGGAGCAAGGAAAATTAGAATTAGAACAAATTTTGATTCAATATTCAATCATACCCTAAATATGAGAAGAAATCAATGTTTCTCTACTGTAATCTCTAAAGGTCTGAAAAACAGAATAATGTTACAAGCACGTATGGTGGAGACATCTCTATGCACCATAGCCTACAAATTAGAGAATGAATGTATTGAAATAAGGTGTACATTAATTCACCAACTATGGCCACTTAAGGCATTAAAATAATATGTCAATTAGATTAACAAATGGAATTTTCAAGCAACAAGCATGGTTCACAAGTGGCATAGGATGTTAACTCATTTTGGATGGGAGATGATGAAAATACCCTCGACTTTGGAGGTATATTCATTTTACAATAGGCTGGAGTCAATATTGGCATCTCTCCATATTTCCTGAATGTATTTTCTCTAGAATCAGCAAGATATTCATCTAGATATGGATGCCCCAATTCTCACATGCACATGGAAATGGTCTAGATGTGTTTATTTAAGGAACGACATGGTTCCTCAGCCCCACATTGTTCAACTATTACAAGTAATCATTGGCGAGAAGTGTATAACAACTCTTCTAGTTTGTCGTGTGGAGCGTCTTATCTTTACAATGACAGACCTTCATATAGAATGAGATATTTCCAAATACAATCAGTTTATGGAGAGATTTTTTTAACATGTTGGGGGATTGTTAGAGATTATTCATCAATAGAATGACATGGTGGCATGGAAATGAAAACTATTTCAATCATTACTGGAAACAAAGAAGGTGATGAAAAGGAGAATTTTGGAGCAATTCAAGACTGAAGTTCACTTGGAAATGGTGGAAATGGATCTAAGGGTGAATAAAATAGAATAATTGAATAGTAGGGGTGATCTCCATAACATAGAGGTGACAAAGACTAGCATTAAGCCAACAAGGATGAAGGTTCGACAAATGTGGGAAGGAGGAATTCAAGATAAAGTTCAAGCATAGTGGGCTTGGTACCACTATTTGAATTTGATAATATCTCTTTCAATTTTCGGTTCATATGATGCTACGAAAATATATTTTTCTATTAGGGGTTTTTTGTCGAATCTTTAGTAGGCATGTTTTTAGAATAGGGAAAAGGTAGCCACAAGAACAAAGTCTCCACTTTGTGGATCATTAAAAGTCCTAAAATTATGGGTTGTGAGGAATGTTGTAAGGGACTATGGCCAAAAATTGATATTTTTTTCTAATATAAAAATATAATATATTTTCCTTTAAAAAAAATAACTGATAAGATTCAAAATAATGATGCCATACTCAGGGGTAGATATCTTTAGAGAGAAAAGAAGAAAACTGTGTTTTTTAATTGTTATTTTGGTTTATCTCTTTCTAGGCTTACCCAAATTTCATGTATATGCAATAGTTCGATATGTAATTAGATTTTTCGCTCAACAAGTACCCACTTTACATACTTCTGAGTATACCCACATAAAGAGAAGAAAAACACATGAAAAAATTGTTTTTCTTGAACACCTCTAATCTTACTAGATATTGATAAAAAAACTCCCAAATTTTTTTTTATCGAATACCCCTCCTATTACATATCTCTAACAAAAATAACCCTTATTTTTAATATATATAACCTATTTCTATTGAATAACCTCTTTTATACCTCTTGATGGATGTAAAACCCCCTACCCCACATCTCCACCTCCACCCACCCAATACCTACAATATATTGACTCTATTTTTAAAAACCCTTTTATGAATGAATGCAATATGATATTAGTAAAAAATGTTAAGACCTAATGACTCAAAGGCGTTAGTGCATTCCAAATATATATATATAATTATCAATGTCTATGTTAGACAAATTTTGGTGCTCATTCATATGTTTAAGTTCCATATGTAATTTGTTTTCAACAAAAATGGTATGGTTTTATTACAAATATTGGGATCTTATATAGAAAAGTGTTCTGTTGGGCGCAAGATCCCCCAAGGGCAGTTTTGGGGCTTAGAGCCCAGATTTTGGTCCAATTTTGTAATTCCAATGTAAAGACTCCGCATTTTGTGGGCATGGAGCACGTAGTTGTTAAAGAGTCATAGGGTTGTCTGCCCTTATTTTGATAATGTAATGTCTGCTGTAAAAGATCTACCCATCGTCCATTGACCATGGGATTGTATAAATAGAGCAAAGCTCTAAGTAGTCAAAGGAATCTAATATCTAATACAATAAGTAAGAATCAATGATGAAGATATTAGAGAGATAGCTATGAAGTGTAAGTCTAAATTTTGGGTCATAGCGTAGGTAGAGCCTCTGCAGCAGAGTATGCAGAGGCCTCATAGTCCACAGCTGAGTGCATGGACCCCTGCAGCGGAGTGCGCAGGGTGAGTCGAGTCTATAACCATCTGGAAGTATTAATAAAAATAAGTTTCCTATAAATTCTATGTCTTATTTCCTATTTATGCATCTATTATATTGGGCATGAATTTCACTTCTCAAGCTTATGTGATGCACGAATGAGTATAATTGTATTGGTTAAGTGAACACAAGTAATAACATCTATTTACATGAATCTAACTAAGACATGATAATGAGATAAGTAAGATACTTAGCCTAGTTTGGGAAATATCACAGCTCCCTGCCCCTAACAGTGCGAAAGGACTTCAGCCCCTGGTTAGGGCTGTGTGAAAGCTGATTGTAACACTTCGCGAAGGTGCTAAATCGTAGAACAGAGCATGAAGAAACCTACCCAAAGGTAGGAATAGTTGGAAATAACTGACATCATACCATCCCAAGGGTGCAGAAACTTGGTTCCAACATCCCCCCATCCCGCTTCAGGTGAGACTTCAGTCCGTGCTCCTTGGTCTGATGCCGAAAGAGCCAATAGTGTAGGGATTTGTTTGGCTAACTAATGTTGAACCTGGGTCAGGCTCCCTCAAGCCAACAAATTGTTCCATTGCCAAGACTGGAATTTGCATAAGATATGTGTGATGTCGTATCTTTTGAATCCAACTAAGAAAGAGATCAAAGGTTGGTTGGACAGAAGAATTCACGAGTTCATAGTGCAAGAAAATAGAAACTCATGACTTTCAAAAGAACAGCGGTTGGATAGCTATGTGTATATGGAGATTCACGAAAAACATTTCGCGTCCTTCCCTACTAAGCTATATGAGTGGATCGCGAAGCTAACAGATAGCCAAGGAAGGTGAAAACTTGACGGTCCTATTGTGTGGACCCTAGAGCTAATGCAAAAGTTGGAAGCATCAGAGGATAAGATTGCACACACCGTTGATCATTGGCTTGATCACATTATAGGAGGATTTGTTACTGAGTTTGCGGTTGACACCTCGGTTAGCTACATCGAGGCAGAGCAATGCTTTCTCAAAGGACCGCGAGGTAAGTATGTAAAGTCTTTGAATACTTGGATTAAAAATTTTTTGTGTGAAAAGTGGGTTATGTAGTTACCTTGATGTTCGGGTCTACACGAAGCGGAAGAATGTACAGGAACAAAGGAAATAAGGGTCCAGAGAAAATCCCCTTGATTTCACCTCCATGAGGGGATGAGGAAGGGATTGTGAAGGTCTCTCCATGAAGTGCTATTCATATGATAAGACAAGGAATTTCATGAATACCACCTCTACCCACACCACCACTGACTTCACCTCCTGCATCTCCAACTTCACCCGTACCACCTCCACCACCACCACGATTCAGTATGGCGAACACAGTGAAGTTGCCTTTGTTCAAAGGCTTGGGAAACGAGGATCCAATGCAATTCTAGTCTGTAGTGAAGGTTTTATGGGAAGCTCGAGGCGTTACAAATGACCATATTAAGAAAGAAACACCAGTTAGCACCCTGCAGGATCGCATGCTAACCTGGTATATTAAGTACTCCAACGATAACCCTAACGCGAGAGTAGCAGACATTGAAGTAGCACTGAATAGGGAATTTAGGAAGCCTAAATCTAAAGCGCAGTCAATTATTGGATTCAAAAAATCACGATGCTACCAGGCGAGATGCCTTGGGAACTAGATTAGAGGCTGAAATGTACGATTCGTGAAGCCAATATGAATCTGACAAATGGACAGCATTGTGAGTGGTTTGTGGCTTTGCTACAACCAAACTTAAGGAGTGCGTTGTCACAGTAGAAGATAACAACTCAGGTAGAGGCCTGCGAGATTGCTATGAGACTACATGAGACCCCGATGCAACATCCTAATCTGGGAGTCCAGTAGATCCATGCACAGTTGATGAATTTGTGTCTTGAGATGCAAATCTTGAAGCAGGACAGGATGGTTCGATAAGAAGTGCATGAAGAAGTGTGGTGCATGAAATGCAAGAGTCAGGGTCATGACAAAGGTCACTTCCCAGTCTTTACAAATTACCTTGCAGGAGGAGGACTAATGCCTCTAAGAATGGAAACTCAAATAGGACCTTGCACGGTGCCTACTTTGTGGTGCACTATCTGTTAAGTAGCCAGAAAGCATGCGATGGATAACTGCCACTTGTTACAGAAGTATACACAAGATCCGCAATGGTTGTTATGTAACTTTTGTAGGTCGGTGGGACATGACGAGCATACTCGTAGGAGCTATGAATTGATGATGGATAGAACTCCTGCCTACAGGGTTCAGGCCAAAATGCACCCCCCTTCACCAAAATGTAGGGATGGTGTGGACAATATTTCAGGGGCGTGGACGAGGCCGAGGTGGAGGAGGACCTAGTAGAGGTCACGAATAGTTGATTTGCTACAATTTTCGAGGGCCATGACACTATGCTTGTGATTGCACTAATACAATGCCTCCATCGTGCAAGTATTGAACGTTGTTTTGATCACGATTGTCCTACGCTGATAGATAAGATTCGTGACAAAGGAGCGCTACCACTTCCCCCGACTCAAAACCTATAGATGATGAGGTCTGAGCCATGCGATTAATATCTGAACATAAATTTTGTTCTCCGAACTGGAATCGCAAAGGGAGATGACAAAGGGAAAGAAACAAAAGATAGCACCTTGGTTCGCAAAGCCCTGATGAAAGAAGCTGAGTTTAATTTTAGTGAACTTGGGAAACCTTAATGGAAGCTAAGAAGAGCTTCACTGAGGACTCTATGTCAAGAAGGAAAGATAAGCCTCCGCTGGAGGTGGACCTCTCTATGCTCACTACTTTCCTGGAAACTTGTATGAAGTTACTGCATGACAGTAAGGCTGTGAAATGTTTACAATAACTTATCAATAGATGTTCTGTGACTGCACAAGGAGAACTACGAGTAGTCTGAAAGATCAAAAAGCATAAAACAGGAACGCGGCGTGATATGATACTCACCGCGTAGATCGGAGAATAAGAGATGGATTAAGTCATTCTGGATTTGGGATCAGATGCAAATGTTCTACTTAAACAAACATGGGACTGAATGGGAAGACATGCGTTGCAATGGTCTCCGATTCAACTGATAATGGTGAACCAAGAGAAAATCATACCCATGGGGTGATTGCAAGGAATAACTGTGGATATTGAGGGAGTGAGCGTGCTGGCAGATTTTGAAGTAATAGAGATTGTTTACGACATCAATCCCTACCCTGCACTCATGGGAATTGACTAGGTCACGGATATGAATGGGGTAGTCAATTTAAAGAAGCAGAAGATGATCTTTGAGAAGAATTCACTAAGCGTAATAGTACCCCTGGATCCTGCTGAAGGATAGCGCTATATGGAACCAGTCCGCGACTATGAGAGGGATGATGATCTGGATTGGATCTATAAGATAGTAGTGCGAGACCAAGAATGTAAGAATCCCACCATGGATGGGCGGATTACATGGGAGCGTAAGAGTTCCTGCACTTCGAATTCCGATGAAGAAGTAGAGCGATGGAAGAATCAGTTACACGAGGTAACTACGGTAAATTCCAATATGATGACCCAGTCACTGCACTGTGTGTTGTCAGAAGAAAGAAATATGTCTACTTATAATGGTCTAAGTGAAGTAGATACCTTCTTCTATGCATTTTAAAGGGAGGTGTCGGAAAAGCAACGCTTCTAAGCCTTGGACTGGGTGTTGTGCACTACTCCTACAACATGGTGGGGTACGCACAAAGGAAGCTTTGATGATTGGTGTGAATGCCAGAGAATGATGTGAGCACGATTTGGGAAGCCTAAGATGTGACTGATAGACAAGTATGATGGACAGGATGATCCATGTGTGCATCTGGCCAAGTGGATGCATGCCTATGGAGAAAAGCCACAACCTAAGTGGGTGCACCTATTCTATCATACCCTAGATGGTATACCAATGAATTGGTATATAGAAACATAGCTCCACCATGGGAAAGGTGAATGGGATATCCTCCATGAAGGATTCATGACAATCCTCAGTTTTGACGATGGGTTGGACAGTATTGATGGAGAGCTACAAGAGGTAAAAGCAACCATCTTTAGGATATCACAGGAGCTTGTAGACCTGACTCATCCTGAATGGGCTACTCAGCTGAGTCGCGCGCTAGAATTGTATAATGTAACTGCTGAAGAGGAGGATGAGGATCCATGGAATATTAACATTCCAGAAACAAAAGGCCACCACGAGGTTCAAGGACCACAGATTGAGAACCCTAATATAGCCACGTCAGTGAAAATTAAGTAGGTTAACATTGGTATGGAGGAAGAACCCAAATTCGTGAAGATCAAAGACTACTAGGACGATGCAACGATGAATAAGGTCGTTGAATTACTCCGCAAATATCAGGACTTATTCCTTACCAAGTTTACGGATTTGAAAGGAATAATCAGAGATCTAGGAGTGATGAAGATCACGTTAAAGCTGGATGTGAAGCGAGTTAAGAAGAGGCCTTACCGCTTAAATCTTAAATACAAGGAGAAGGTCCATGTAGAAATAGACAAAATGCTTGCAGCATGCATCATTAAGCTTGTGGAAGAATCCAATTGGGTAAGCTTAATGGTGGTGCAAGAGAAGAAACAGAAGGATGAGATAAGGATATGCTTGGATCTCAGAAAATTGAATCATGCTTGTGTGCATGATCCATTCCCAACTCCGTTCACGGACAAAGTGTTGGACAATGTAGGTGGTCAGGAAGCATATTCTTTCACTCATGGGTTCTTGGGGTACCACTAGATCGAAATCATGCCGGAGGATAGAAGCAAGACAGCCTTCACGACTAAGTGGGGTTGCTTTCAATATACTGTCATGCTATTTGGATTGAAGAATTCCCCTACTACCTTTTCGTGCGTGGTTGTTGTGGCATTCAAGGAGTATATTCATAAGTTCTTGAATGTCTATTTTGATTACTGGACTGTCTTTGGGCTAGTTAAGCACCATGTAGTGAGCTTGTGCTTGATGTTGGATACTTGTCAAAGCTACCACATCGCACTCAACCTCAAGAAGTGTATGTTTCTCGTTCCTTTTGGGAACCTATTAGGGCATGTGGTTTGCAAACAAGGGTCGGTGGTAGACCCCACGACAATCGCAGTGATTCTGAACTTGGAAGTGCTGAGAAGTGTGAAACAGTTGCACGATACTCTGGGACATACAGGGTATTACAAAAAGTTTATCAAAGCCTATTCCTAGATCACTACATTGATGGAAAAGTTGTTGAACAAGGATGTCACATTCTGTTGGAACGATGATTGTAAAAAAATCCTAAATATATTGTAAGAAAAGATGGTTACTGCGCCAATTCTAGTCTTCCTGAATTGGAAGAAAGAGTTCGATGTACATGTCGATGTGTCGTGTATAGCGTTGGGGGCAATACTAACACAAGATGGCAGAGAAGGCTTCGATCACCCTATCATGTTCACAAGCCACAGGTTATCCAAAGCAAATAAGAATTATTCCACCACTAGGCACGAGTGGCTAGCTATGGTGTATGCACTCCAGAAGTACGGACACTACTTGCTAGTAGGCCACTTTAAGATGTATACAGATCACTCTGTGCTAAAGTACCTGGTCAATAAGCCTGTGTTGGGGGGATGAATTTGCAGATGGATTTTATTGTTCCAAGAGTACGATTTTTAAGTTGTCATGAAGCCTGGACGATTGAACGTGGGACCACATCACCTGTCACACGTCGAGACAGGGGAGGAACCTACTAGATTGGAGGAAGGATTACCTGAAACGCATCTCTTTGCTATGTGTGTAGCAAATGGACATTTTGAAGATATAATACACTTTCTAACAACTGGAACTATGTGAGAAGGATACTCTGTCCGGCAAAAGAAGGAATTAGTGGTGCACGTGACAGACTTCTCTATCATTGTTGGGCATCTATATAAGATGGGGAATGATGAAATATTGCGAAGGTATGTACCTGAGTTTGAACGAAGTAGCATCCTTGTGGACACTCATGGGGGAGTCGCGGGAGGACATTATGTAGGAAGAGCAATCGCGCAGAAGATTCTACGTGCAGGGTTGTGGTGGCCAACCCTTCATCAGGATTCAAAAGCATATTTCAAGGCATGTGATGTATGTCAAAGAATAGGAAGGCCATCACAAAGGGATGAAATGCCTTTGAATCCACAAATGGAATTGTAGCCTTTCGAAAAATGGGCAATAGATTTTGTAGGACCCATTAAAGCTTAAGGAAAGATAGGCGTGAGGTATATTATCACTGCAACGGAGTATCTTACATGTTGGGCAAAAGGGAAGCCGGTGAAGGATTGCACAAGTGAAACTAACATGAAGTTTCTATTTGAACATGTACTGACGTGATTTGGATGTCTAAAGATCTTGATGAGAAATCACATTACACACTTTCTAAACGAGATGATCAATGCACTAACGGAGGAATTTCAGGTGTATCATCAAAAGAGCACACCTTATCACCCACAGGTTAATGGGACAGTGGAGGCGTTCAACAAAGTGTTTGAAAAAGTTCTCACCAAGGTATGCAATGTGCAATGAAGTGTTTGGGACCTACGCATACCTGCATTCTTATGGGCTTATCAAATGACATGCAAGGAACCGACGGGACAGACACCTTTTAGGCTTGTCTATGGAGTGGACGCTGTAATGCCTATGGAATACAACGTGTCTAGTCTATAGTAGCACTCACAAGTATGACGGATTGCAGAGCCTTAGAGGAGAGGGTCGCACAGTTGGATGAGCTCGAAGAAGAACGATTTTTGGCTAGCTTTCACTAGCAGGTCCAAAAACAGTGTGAAAAGGCATGGCATGACCAACACGTCAAGCTACACACATTCAAGGTAAACAATTTGGTGTTGTTGTATGATAGTAAGTTTGATAAATTACCAGGGAAGTTCAGGATGCATTGGTTAGGGTCGTATATTATTAAGGAGATTACCCATGGCGGTGCGGTACAACTAGTCAAGTTAAATGGATAACCCTTCCCAGGAAAGGTGAATGGTAGTCGTTTAAAGCCATACACCGGTGATCCGATGATGTGACTATATGGAAGTAGCATATTCTTAGTGCTCCAGCTAACCGAGAGGAGGCGTGGGACTATAAACTACTTTGCTTGGGAACTACACGATGTCAGGACTGCATGCAGTAGCGAAGTGTCACAGGGTTTACAATAGTGTGAAGATAGCTACGCGAGAGTGTAGGTCTGTAGGAAGTGACTCTTAAATTCCTATTCACAATTTGATGGTTGGTTTGAGGCCAAATGGAGCGGGTAGTAGGCATTTAAGGCAAACTTTATGGGCTAGATTCTTGAAAATCTGCCGCCAATCTATCATTAATGGACTGAATCTAGATGGGGAACAATCGAATTCAAATTCAAAAGGCGCTATAAATTACAAGTGGTTGTCCAACCAACAACACTTGGCAATTTGAGAACTGAGTTGTTGTGTGCTCGAGTATTCATGAACAGAGACTTATTCGAGACTCTAAAAGCAAATTCGTTGTTTAAGCAACTACCAGAGATATTGAAAGAACTGTGGAGCAGTGCTATGTCAGCACCCGAAGAAGCCATGAACAGAAGAGTAGTGATAGTCGAGGAAGCCGCACAAGAAATTACGGAAGTGGTAGCCACAAAGAGCACCAAAATAATTGTTGAGGTCGCTAAATCACCCTGAACACCGAGACCCAAGAAGGATAAGTAGGCCATTATCTTGGTGCACGTCTCACCCTGAAATCCACTAAGGACCAATCTCACATTGCAGAAAAAGGGGAAGGCCATTAATTTGGAGGCCGATGAGGAGGTAGAGTTTGAAGAAATCCTGATGGAGGAGAAGGATGTAGAGATGGATGTTGAAACCCAGGGTGTGGACCCTATTACCCGGTTACCTAAATATGTGCCTCTGTGCAAGGGTAAATCTAAGGTGCCGAAGGATATAGATGAGAGAGAGAGCTCCCTACAAACTCCCCTGCTCCTAGACGATATTATTTTTGAGGGAGTACACTTGGGACAGTTCCCATGTTGAAATTTGAATATTGGGACCTCGCAAACCACGAGAAGTTCCCTCATTTAGCGACTGCAAAGCTAATGCACCAGAAAATGGATGCAACGGATGAAATGATTGAATTGGTGCTGCGCAAATGGCTCAGAGGTGTCGAGAAGGTAGGGTTGCTGAAGTTGCTCTAGGTGCCGCATTACCACCGCGCCCCAGTGACCGTTTTCGTCAACAGGCAGCTGCTCTACTTGGTGCATGATGGGTGCTTGTGGCTAGAGGAGCCCATCCCCATAACAAACCATCTAATCCACTGAATTACACGGCTAGCTCCAGGGAGGATCCAACAAACATTTCAGAGGGAAAAGGTGGCAAGTTGGCCCTCGCAGAGGCAATGAAAAAGAAGTTTAAGGTAGTGAAGAAGAAGCAAGGGTATGCCATCTCCAACATCAACAACCATGCAGTCAAGGTCGCAACAAAAATATTGGTAGGGAAGGTGATGTGGAAGTGTCACGCGGATGAGGTGCCCACGCTGGTGGTTGTACTAGCGGCGCAATGCGCATAAGGAGTCCAGTTCAACTAGGCGAACTACCTATGAGGCGAGTTCCTTGTGAACTGTCGTAAGGCACAGGAGTAGGGCAAAACATTTCATTACGCATGGGTCTTGTTATCGATCGCACTGGTGGTATGGGAGCTACTTGAAGATAGCTAGTTCCCTTTAGCTGTGCCAAACCTTCCAGAGGCAGCGAAGTATGCTTCACTGTGGGTGAACAGGGATGCGCAGAGGATAAAGGACAGAAAAATATTTTGGATACTAATGGAGATGAATATCCGAATGGGGATCAATTGCAAGCTGAATTTGATTCACACCTGACCGCCCGTGGTGGTGCGGTTGTGGGAAGAGGGGCTGCATGCAACCTCCTTCGCCTAGGGCTGCGCCACCACAGGTGGCCGGGCGGCGGCGGGGAGATTCCTAGAATCTCCCGTCCACCTGTGGTGGTGCAGCCCTAGGTGGAGGAGGCTACATGCAGCCCCTCCGCCCACAACGACACCAACACAGGCAGCTAACCTTGAATCAATTTTTTTTTTTTATAAATTAAAAAAATTTTGTTTAAAATTTTTAAAAAATAATTAAAGTTCAAAATTTTAATTTGTTTAATTTTTTTTTTTAAGTTTATTTAAAAAAAATGCTTATAAATTAATTAAACTTTAATTTTTTTTTCTTTTAAAATAAAAAAGTCCTATTTAAAAAAACAAAAATTAAATGTTTGTTATTGAAAAAAAAAATATGCGCATATTTTTTATTTATTTATTTTTAAATAAAAAACATTTATTTATTAAAAAAAGTTAAATGTTTATTTTTTTTAAATCAAACACATATATGTTGTTTTTTTTTTTTTAATTTAATTATTTTTTTTGTTTTTAAATAAAAAATATAGGGTTTAAGAAAAAATTTATATTTTTTATTTTTTAAATCAAAAATAGATATTTCTTTTTAACTTTAAATGTTTTTTGATTTTTTTTGAATATATATATATATATATATATATATATATATATATATATATATATATATATATATATATATATAATTTTCATATTTTTTTGGTCTTTTTTGTTTATAATTTGAGTTTATTTTTGTTTTTAATGTTTTTAATCTTAACTTTAGTAGTTTTTTTTAATTTTTTTTTGTTAATTTTTTTTTAATCTAGTTTTTTTTTTTTTTTTTTTTTTTTTTTTTTTTTCTAGTTTTTCTTAATGTTTTTTAGATTTTTACTTAATTTTATAGGTTTTTTAAATCTTGTTTTTCTTTTCCAAATTCTTTTATGGTTTATGAGATATTTTTTTTTAAACTTTTTTTTGTCTTTTTATATATATTTTTATATTTTTTCTTAAGAAATCAACATTTAAGAAAATAAATATAAAACAACTTGAAAATTCATTAAGTAATCATGATTTCAAAAGCAATTGGACATAATAAATTTTAAAGTGTGAAAAATAAGCCCTCTAAAAAAGGTTATGTTGCATCAACACACATCAAAATCACTGTGAAAATCACTAAGATTTAAAAACAAATTTTTATATTTGATACATAAGAAAATTTAAAGTGTCAAAAATATGCTCCAAAAAATAGAAAGTGTATTCTGCATCACCACTTTTCAAAATTGGGTCAGTTTTTTGCTACCTATACGAAACGAGTAATCGTATTAGTTATTTAAAGTGCCAAAAACTATGTTTTAGAAAAGATATGTGCGTTTTGCAATGCCCCTTTTCAAAATCGGGTCACTTTTTTGCTATTTCTACAAAACAGGTAACATTACCAGTTCCCGTTTCAAAGTTTATGTTGTTGTGGGAGTAGGAAATTAAAATGGATAACATTGAACAATCCATCCCCACTGACGTATCCACTTCTTGGTAAACAGATGTGCAGTAATATCTTGAGCATGATACCTTTCCCTCATACTTCTCATCATGAAAAAAGAGGGTTATTTAGCTTAAATCCCTATCATATCAATTAGTACATGTAGTGTTTTTTCAGAAGCACCATAATGGGGTCCTACTAAAAATTTTTGAGCCACTTAATTCAAAAAGGGTATTAGGATATCTCTATGATAGACTAGTCAGTGGACATTACATGGGTGATACTACTGTGCGAAAGGTCATGTGGGTTGGCTACTATTGGCCCAGATTTTTAAAGGATACTCATGCTTATGCCCACAAGTTTCCATTTTGTCATAAATATGTTGTTGTGATAGAAAGTTAGTTACCCCATTGTAGCCCATTGTTGTAGAATAACCTTTTCATCATTGGGGATTGGAAGTCATTGGAGAAATATTTCACACTCGATTCCTCTCAAACAAGTGAATGAATAGGAAGTCATCAATTTCTTCGAGAAGAACATCAATATCAGGTTAGGAATTCCTGTCTCATTTTTTTTATAATTCATGTTATTTCTCATCGCTTAAAATTTAAAATTTTTCATTAGAAAATGACATTGTTTGAAACATTCATCTAATTATTATCCATAGTGTAACAATCTTACTGAGTCAACCAATAAAAATATGATCTGCATTATTAAGAAAATTGTTTACTCTGAACAAACAAACTGACACAATGCTTTTGTGAATGTTTATTGATTGACCTTGTTATGCCTAAACCCTCTCTCAAAACTTCTCCTTTATTTTTTATGTATGGGAAAGAAGCCATCCTACCTCCAAACATATACCTAACAAACCCTTCAACTTTCTCAAGAATCATGGGGTAGGCCTTGCCTTGTGGTTGAAAGTAGGGTAAACACTCTTTTAAAGTTACAAGAAGAATAAAGGAAAGATAAAGAAAACTTTTCCATTCCTTGAATTCGTATAAAGCGATGGTTTGATAAGAAAGTAATGAATAATGAATTTAATGTGGGAGACCTAGTATTGAAGTGGGATATATTCCAGTCCCTATGGATCAGACCATATGTTGTTCATGACAATCTTGGCCACCACACTTATGATCCTCAATCCTTAGATGGGAAGATGGATTATCTTCCCGTAAATGAACAATATCTTAAACAATATTTTCAATAGCAGTCTAGTGTTTTGTCCCTACCCGATGTACATATTTCTTTTCTTGTGTTTAGCTTGTCTATTTGTTCACATTATGATCAATAATTTTTGTTGTCTTTTGTTTTGTCCTAATGAATAAAACCTTATGTGAATTTTTTTTGTTTGGTTCCAAAGAATGTGGAAAAATTAAAAGGTCTTATGACACTACAACATCTAGCTAACCTTTAGTCCTTCTTATTTATATTGGCCCATATATTTTGGTCAATGATGTTTCCAAGGAAAATACTGTAACAACCGTGGTAAAATTTCTGTTGGAAATAATACTGAGAGGGCGGGTGAATCAGTATTATCAAATTATTTTCAATATTCCCTCTAGATTTATAATTTAATTTATTCTTCAGATGTTGACCATTAATTTGAATTTCAGTACCATATCATAATGAATAGGAACAAGGAAAAACAAACAGTCACACCAAAGAACACCAGATATAAGGTGGAAACCCAATGTGGGTGAAAACCACCTACTGCAATGTGTCTCTATCTTCTTTCAATCAGAAACTTCTTTTACAATGATTTTGTACTGGTGCAGTCCTTTACCAGTACGCAGGCTACAACCTGCAGAGAGCTACAACCCTCTCTCGTTTTCCAGACTCTCCTAGAAGGGAGCTACAACCCCCTTAGCTCTTGTACTAGCTAAGCTACTAGTACGTGGGTGCTGACCTACTTCTTTTCTTCCAAGGACCATGTTTCATAAATTTTCAGACTGGATCCATAAACATCAAATAATCATCAAGTACATGTGAATCAACCAATCTCCTTTTACAATCAACTAATGAATCAAACAATAGCTTTTCAGAATGCAGTAACCAGACAAGGAATACTAGTAATCTAAACCCAGAACTCTGCAGCAATAGACAAAAGGCGGCCAACAAATATTTCAATAAAAGTCCACAACTTCACCAATAGAAACCTACGAATATCCGCACTTCTTCATTGTCTAGCCTGCGCAACTCCACACCTGCTCTGTCTACTCGATAACGCATCTCTGCACCTGATCCGTCTACTAGACTGCGCACCTCCGCACCTACGCCTTCTACTGTACTACGGACCTCCGCACCTGCACCGTCTACTGGACTGTGTACCTCCGCACCTACGCCATCTACTAGACTGCGTACCTCCGCACCTGCACCTTCTACTGCACTACGGACCTCTGCACTTGACCCATATCTCGCCTGCGGACCTCCAGATATAAACACTTTATCAATCCTCAATTGTACTCGAGTCTGTCGAATTCACAAATCTGATCATGCGCCAAAGAGACCTCGACCTATCAGTAGATCCACCTTACAATTCACGATTTTCTCCTTGATTTAGATCTAGCTTCACAAACCGATCACCAAAATTTCAGATCTTAAGATATTCAATGTTCATAAGTGTGTGGGCCAAATGATCTCCTTCCTTTTTTATAGTCTAGGCCTTTCTCAAACCATGGACCAAAACCACTGAGAAACAATACCATGGACTCAATACTTGGGTTCAACTCTTTTGAATGCAATACCACGGACCAAAACCATAGGATCAAAAACTTCGGACTAATACCATGGATCAATCATAAAAATTCCCATGTGCGCACGCTTTTCTGCATTGAAGTGAGTGAATTTGATGTCCACACCTTTTGTTCTGAGAACCTACAGGTATGTCCGCACTTCTTGTTCGGGGCACCTGCGGATCCACAACTTTTGTTAGGCGCACCTGCGGGTATCCCATTTTCTATTATTTTGAGAGCCTGAACAGTAATTTGCCACTTGAGTGAGTTGCCATCAAGGACAACACTTGTGTCATAGCACCAAACCTGAGTCACAATGCCAACAATCTCCCCCTTTGGACTTGATGGCAACCCAAAGATCCTTAAAGTCATTCTCCCCCTTTGTCATCAAGGGCAGAGGGTTATGCTCCCCCTGAGAACATGCTGAAAACTCTGCTATGCTGTGCTGATCGTGCTCCCCCTGACTATAGGCCATATCTGCAAAAGAAATTTTCTTCAAGAAGAACTATAATCCACCATACACCATAAATGACCTTCCTATCACCAAAAGACTCTATACATACATTCATTACCCAACCAAGTGGGGTTAGATCAGAAATTTACATATGACAACCAAGTATATTATATCATTCATCCCAGACATAGGCTATTACATGACCTTGACAAAAGAAATATAAGACATAGAGACAAAACATTAGCAGCAATATTCAGATCAGCATCCATGCTCTCCTTCTGAACTTGCTCCTCCAAGATCTTCTACAATAATGCCAACAATGCATTATTAGAAGAATGTATGCTGCCCATGAACCTGTGCCATTTGGTCTTTGACCAATCCATAAACCAACAAATGTACACGTATACCCCATATGAAACTTGCGTACAACCAACAATATCTGAAACAAACAAAATTCAACAGCAAGATGATGCATCAACTACCCCCAGCTTTTGCCTGAGGTATTCAAAGATATCCCTAGGCAGTGGTTTGGTGAGTATATCAGCAACTTGTTCCTTAGAGGGAACATACTCCAACTTGACATTTTGTTCGAGCACTTGTTCCCGAAGAAAATGATATTTGATAGGTATATGCTTGGTCTTTGAGTGCATGACTGGGTTCTTTGAAATACTGATTGCACTTGTATTATCACAGAAGATGGAGATAGGTGGAGTACAAGTGATTTGCATGTCTTGCAATGTTTGCATCATCCAAAGGAGTTGTGTGCAGCAAGATGCAGTAGCTACATATTCTGCTTCAACTGTAGATAATGCAATAGAGCTTTGTCTCTTACTGAACCAAGATACTAATCTAGGACCCATGAAGAATGCACCACCACTAGTGCTTTTCCTGTCATCCACGCTCCCTGCCCAATCCACATCTGTATATGCATGAAGTGTGAGGTTTGTACCATTAGGATACCATAAGCCATAGTTTTGAGTTCCTTGAAGATACTTGAAGATTCTCTTAACTGCCTGAAGATGAGTTTCCTTTGGATTTTCCTGAAACCTTCCAACTATTCCCACTGCATGCATAATGTCTGGTCGGGTACCTGTTAGATAGAGCAGACTACCAATCATGGATCTATAGGTTGGTTGATGAACTGCTGCTGACTCATCATTCAGGCTGAGGCTGCATCCTATCACCATAGGGGTACATACTGGTTTTGAATCCTCCATCCCATATTTCTTCAAGATCTGCTTGAGATAATTGGTTTGTGATAGAAAAATACTATCTTTGTTTTGTTGGAATTGCAAACCAAGGAAATATGTGAGCTCACCAAGCATGTACATTTCAAACTCCTTTTGCATCACCAAGGCAAAATTTTGACTCATGTCTTCTTCATTGCTGCCAAAGATGATATCATCTACATACACAACAAGTATTAGCAACTTTTCATTATCAACCTTTATATATAGATTGCTGTCAGTTGATCCTTTTATAAAACCTTGTTGATGAAGATATTTATCCAACCGATAATACCACGCCCTAGGAGCCTATTTAAGACCATAGAGAGCCTTTTTGAGTCTGCATACAAGATTTGGATCATTCCCAAGGATGAAACCATCTGGTTGCTCAATGTACACTTCTTCATTCAAGTCTCCATTCAGAAAGGCAGATTTTACATCCAACTGAAATACTTTGAACTTCTGAAAGCTAGAGAGAGCAAGGAGCATTCTTATAGCCTCAAGTCTAGCAACTAGTGCAAATGTTTCTTCAGAGTCTATGCCCTCTTGTTGCGCATGTCCTTTACAAACAAGTCTTGCCTTGTCTCTAACCACATCTCCATTTTCATTTAGTTTGTTTTTGAAAATCCACTTTGTCCCTATGACATTCTTATATTTTGGTCTAGGAACCAATTCCCAAGTGTTATTCCTTTCAATCTGTTCAAGTTCTTCATTCATTGCCTTGACCCAGCATTCATCTTTGCATGCCTCTCTTACATTTTGATGTTCAGTGTAGGAAAGTAATGCCAAATAGCTTGAAGCTTCTACAATTGTTCTTCTTGTTTGTATGCATGCCTCCTTTTGCCCCAAAATTTGAGATTCTGGATGATTCTTTTGAACATACCTGGATGGAGTCTTTTCTTCTATCCTTATCTGTTCTTCTGGTGCCTCATGGGTTTCCTCTTCATCATGAATCTGATTTGATGTTGATGGATAGTCCTCATCATCTTCGACGTCTTCAGATCTTACCTGCCTAGGAGTGTTTTCTTTTTCATCCACCACTACATCAATGTTGTCGACAATTCTTCCGAGCCTTTTACTGTAACATTTGTATGCTTTGCTGTGAAGAGAATAACCAAGGTGAATGCCCTCATCTGCTCTAGGTTCAAACTTGCCAAGATTTTCATCATTATTTTTAATATAGCATTTGCTTCCAAACATTTTGTAATGTTTTACCGAAGGAGTCTCACCATACCAGAGCTCATGAGGAGTTTGAGTGTTGTTTACCTGGATATTTGTCTTGTTGAGAATAACAAGTGCAGCAAATGCAGCTTCACCCCAGAAGGTTGTTGGAGTTCTAGACTCATCAAGCATAGCACGAGCCATTTGTTGAACTGTTCTGTTCATCCTTTCCACTACTCCATTTTGCTGAGGAGTCCTAGCTGTAGAAAATTCCCTTCTTATTCCATGTTCTTCACAAAAATCAAAAAATTCATTCGAGGTAAACTCCCCACCTCTATCAGACCTGAGGCATTTGATTTTGTGATCTGATTCATTCTCCACCAAGGCTTTGAATGATTTGAACTTTTCAAAGGCTTCGTCTTTGTGCTTCATAAGTCCTATCCAACACATCCTGGAAAAGTCATCAATGAATAATATGAAATATTCTTCTCCTCGAGGTGACCTTTTCCTAGATGGGCCACATACATCAGTATGGACAAGTTCAAGTGGCCTGCTAGCTAATCCTTCCTTCTCAGGGAAGTTAGTTCTGGTTTTCTTACCAAACTGACACGATTTGCAAATTGTATTGTTTGGAATTCTAATGTCTGGAAGACCACGAACTGCCTGGTATTTACATGCTTTCCTTATCTGTGAGAAGCTAAGATGCCCCAATCTTCTGTGCCATAACCAGTGTTCATCGTTCTTGCTTAGATAGCATTGATGTTGTCCTTCTTTGAATATGTATAAATTATTTGGAGTCCTTATGCCTTTGATCACTGTTTTTCCTGTATCAAGATCACAAATACTACATCCATTTGATCGAAATATTACCTCCGTTCCTTGATCACACATCTGATTGACACTCAATAAATTATGCTTTAACCCATCAACATACATAACATTTTCATCTTTGACCTTTTCTTTCAACTGAACAGAACCTTTACCTTTTATGAGCGCGGGGGTGTCATTTCCAAACGAGACCTTCTTCTCCTTCTCTAAGGCATTATATGGCTGAAGTTTTTCTTTATCACCCGTCATATGTTTCGAACATCCATTATCGATGTACCATTGATTTTCTTGCCCTTCCGCATATAAGGCTATACCACATCTTTCTGGTTGTGGTTCTTTCATTCTCCATGTTTTGGCATTTGAGGCTTGTTCCTTTGTTTGCCGAAACCTGCTCCTGCATTCCGAATCTTCATGACCGAAGTTGTTACAAATAGAACATTCAATTTCATTCTCAAGGGCAGAAAAGTTATTATAGGTTCTTTTCGTGATCCCAGTCATACGTCTTTGTTTGTGATCTTCTCTAGTCATGACTGTCTTATAGGCAACACATTGAGCTGCTTTGTGACCAAAGTTATGACAAGAAAAACATTGGCCATTGAATAAACTCCTGTGATTATCAACTCTACTGCCCAACCGATTGTAGTTTCTACTGACATTCATTCTTGAGGCAAATTGGGAAGATTTTACCTGTGGTTGGTTGTAGCTTCTGTTCATCCTTAAGGTGGATTGCCCCTAATTTTCCTGGTAGTCTTTGTTCATTCTTGAGGTAAATTGTCCCTGATTTACCTGGTGATTTCTATTTGACCTTTGCTCACTCCTCCTTGCTGCATCAAGATAACTTTTGGAAGTGGATGGTTGCTGTGCTTGAGATGCTTCTTCATTATATCCCAGACCTGTCTTGATTAGTGGAGAACGCTGCACATTGATAATCTCATCTAGAGTTTCAGATCCTTTAACAAATCTAAGATTAAGAGCTTTTGTTTTCTCAATCTCTTTTCTAAGACCAACAATTTCACATTCTAATTTTTCATGAAGTTTTTCTTTTTCAGCCAGTTGGAATTGCAGAGTATCAATAATCATATTTTTCTCTTCTAAACAAATTTTGAGTTTAGAAATCTCTTCATACAGACCTTCTTCATCTATAGCATCCATGAAATCATCATCTTCAAAAGCCATTAAAAGTCTATAATTGTTACCTTGTTCATCTTCATCACTATTTGAAAGTCCATCACTGTCTTCATGAGTGTAATAGCTTTTCTTATTTACATTCTATTTCTTGTTCCATCTGACAGGTTCCTTACCTTTATCAAGCTTATCTTTATGAGGACACTTTGCAGCATAGTGACCGACTCTTCCACAAGCAAAGCGTTTGAAAGGTAAGTTACCTCTGAATCTTCCAGCACCCCGTTGAAGGTTCTTGACAAAATTTGATTCTTTGTATTCTTCTGATAGATGTCCCGACTCATAGTAATCTCCTTTGCCTGAAACCTTGAATGCAGTTTCTCTTCTGTCTGATGGTCCTCCTTTCCTCATTTCGTAAGCGGTCAGAATTCTGTGCAGCTGTGACATGGTAAGGTTTCGTAGATTCTCTTTTTCTTCTATTGCAGAAACTTTAGATTCAAAATTAGGGGACAAAGATCTTAGAACCTTTTCAAGCACAATAGCCTCTTTTATTTCTTCACCCAAGTTTTTCATACAATTAACAATGTCATCTACACGAAGCAAATAGTTAGCCACACTTTCATCATTGTGCATTCTGAGATTTTCATACTGAATTCTGAGGGTTTGAAGTTTTGCTCGTTTTACCTGTTCATCTCCTTCATAGCTCAGAACAATCTTGTCCCATATTTCTTTTGTGGATTTATACTACATAACCTTGACGAATTCTGATTGAGATAGACATCCTAATAGAGTATTGACAGCCTTTGCATTTGTTTCATATTGCTTCTTACCAGCTGGATCTGTAGGTGTTGCTGACGGAAAAGTGTACCCTGTATCTATGATATCCCAGACTTCTGTACCAAGATATTAAAGATAGGCAGTGACTCTTACCTTCCAATATACGAAGTTTGTCTAATAAAAAATTGGTGGCCTCATCGATGCTTCTCTCTCATAGTTGCTCATGATGATAGATCTTCCTTCAAGCGATCAAGCTTCTTCTGAAGGACCTTCTCTAATTCCAATTGTTGGAAATAATACTGAGAGGGGGGGTGAATCAGTATTATCAAATTCTTTTCAATATTCCCTCTAGATTTATAATTTAATTTATTCTTCAGATGTTGACCATTAATTTGAATGTCAGTACCATATAATAATGAACAAGAACAAGAAAAACAGACAGTCACACCAAAGAACACCAGATATAAGGTGGAAACCCAATGTGGGTGAAAACCATCTGCTGCAATGTATCTCTATCTTCTTTCAATTAGAAACTTCTTTAACAATGACTTTGTACTGGTGTAGTCCTTTACCAATACGTAGGCTACAACCTGCAGAGAGCTACAACCCTCTCTCGTTTTCCAGACTCTCCTGGAAGGGAGCTACAACTCCCTTAGCTCTTGTAATAGCTAAGCTACTAGTACATAGGTGCTGACCTACTTCTTTTCTTCCAGGGACCACGTTTCATCAATTTTCGGACTGGATCCATAAACATCAAATAATCATCAAGTACATGTGAATCAAACAATCTCCTTTTACAATCAACTAATGAATCAAACAATAGCTTTTCAAAATGCAATAATCAGACAAGGAATACCAGTAATCTAAACCCAGAACTCTGCAGCAATAGACAAAAGGCAGCCAACAAATATTTCAATAAAAGTCCGCAACTTCACCAATAGAAACCTACGAATATCCGCACTTCTTCTGTGTCTAGCCTGTGCAGCTCCGAACCTGCTCTGTCTACTCGACAACACACCTCCGCACCTGATCCGTCTACTAGACTGTGTACCTCCACACTGTGCCTTCTACTATACTGCGGACCTCCGCACATGCGCCGTCTACTAGAATGCATACCTCCGCACCTGCGTCGTCTACTAGACTGCGTGCCTCTGCACCTGCGCCTTCTACTGCACTGCAGACCTCCGCACTTGACCCGTATCTCGCCTGCGGACCTCCAGATATAAACACTTTATCAGTCCTCAATTGTACCCCAGTCTGTCGAATTCACAGATCTGATCATGCGCCAAAGAGACCTCGACCTATCAGTAGATCCACCTTACAATTCATGGTTTTCTCCTTGATTTAGATCTAGCTTCACAAACCGATCACCAAAATTTCAGATCTTAAGATATTCAATGTTCACAAGTGTGTGGGCCAAATGATCTCCTTCCCTTTTTATAGTCTAGGCCTTTCTCAAACCATGGACCAAAACCATTGAGAAACAATACCACGGACTCAATACTTGGGTTCAACTCTTTTGAATGCAATACCATGGACCAAAACCATAGGATCAAAAACTTCAGACTAATACCATGGATCAATCATAAAAATTCCCACGTGCGCGTGCTTTTCTGCATTGAAGTGAGTGAATTTGACATCTGCACCTTTTGTTCGGAGAACCTGCGGGTATTTCGGCACTTCTTGTTCGAGGCACCTACGGATCCGTAGCTTTTGTTAGCCGCACCTGCGGGTATCTCATTTTCTATTATTTTGAGAGCCTGAACAGTGATTTTCCACTTGAGTGAGTTGCCATCAAGGACAACACCTGTGTCATAGACCAAACTTGAGTCACAATGCCAACAAATTCCATGTAATAAAAGTTAATAAAAGAAAAATAATATAAAGGTCACAGGACATGTATTCCAAGATGAATGTTTGGAAAAGCATCCTAATGGATGTTCATTTCAGTTATTATGGCTAAAGGAAATTGGAAAATGCAATGGAAAAGGATTTGGAAAGGAAAGAGGCATTAACTGACATTTTATTTATGAAAATAAAGGAAATTAGGAGGAAAGGAAGGTGAAATGTGTTACACTAAAAAATGTCACCTTGACTACTTACAGTTAGTATGGCTCAAATCAACAGTCATGCTACCCTCTTAGGCAAGTCTCATGCCTCTGTTATCCATCTCAAACTCAAAGAAGAGAGAAAGTCTTGTAAAAACTATGTTTATCTCTGGGGTCGCAGGTTCTCTCTAGCCTTACCTGCGGGGACGCTGACCATGTTCACAAAATCTACGTCCATGGACGCTCTGTATGTTAAGGGACAGGTGCGTCCCTCTGTAAAAGGCAAAATGCGCGAGTTTTATCTTGAAAAAGTTACTTGTGGTTACTTCTAGAACATTCTAGAGGTCGGTTTGATGAAATGGATGCGCCTCCAGTTGGTTCATGTATCTCTATTAAGGGGGAACTTATCCCATCAATAAGGGAGCTATCCCACCCAAAGAGGGGGATGATCCCATTGATAGTGGACCTGAATAACCTCTTTACAGCACTATAAATAAAGGCATTGAGCCAGAAGGAGAGGGGGTTGGAGCTATACATTTTCTTTGGGTAAATGCTGCAGGATTTAGGTCTTCCATTAGAGCCTTTGTGAGGAGAGATTGTCTTCACTTGATTCTACTTGGGAGAGGGTGAGCTTTGTCAAAGTAGAGGAAAACCCTTGATGGACCCTGGGAGGAACTTGCACAACACCAAGGCCAGGTTGTAAGAGTTTCTTTGTTTCGTTATTAATACAAACTGGTTTATTTTTCTCAATAGCTTGTGTTAATGAGTTATTTCATGTGTTCCTTGGTCTGCATGTTGAATATATGTTTTATTATATGAAATGCAAGTGTTTGGTAATTGTTTGATTGTTTGTGGTTGCAGGAATTGACTTGAAGGAGGAGCTCATCCGGATCGTCAAGAACGGACTTCAACAACAGCGTTTTGGAATAAGGTAAGCCTAAACACTTGTAGTTTTCATGTTGTAAAAGGTGTATTTAGAGAAAGATCACTCCATTTTGTCTTGTTTGTCATTAGAATGTCTTAGACTTCTAGGAAGGTCAGTCGTGTCCGCACCCTTGACAGATTCCGTGTGACAAAATGTGACAGGCTGAATGTGAGGACGATATTGAAGGAGAATAATACGAAATGAAGAAAACAAAGGAATCATTAATAAAGATGCTTCTAAGGATCAATTTAGAAGCTTTTGTCAGTTCTATGGTGGATCTCTCTTTCTCTCTTACACTCTTGGACACTTAGATTTTTCTTGGAGCACTTCAACATTGGATCAAGAAGATCAAAGGAAGGACAAAGAAGGAAAAGAGAAGGAAAAATCCAACAAGGGAGAGTAGGATCAATTAAATACAATAGTATTACTCATAGGTATCAATTTGCATGTCTGATTTCCTTGCTAGATGTGGAATGCATGGTACAAGAATGTTTGAATTTGGCTCTACTGATGTCATTGACATGGGTTTTGACAGGTGTGATAGTGTTCTTCAGCCTTGCCTTGCCATTTTTGGATAGTCATGGTGTGATGGGTTCTCTTGTATTTGGTTAAGCTAGATTATTAGATGGTTTTGAAATTGAGTGAAGTGGTATCTGAAAGAAATAACACAAGGCCTAGGAATCCCTAGACAACAAAAGGTGGGATTATGGTAAAGCCAAATTTTTTGTGCCTTGGTGGGAGTAGGTATCATCGACCGGTGAATGATGGGATATATGGTAAAAACTAGAGGTCTGTGATCTCGATCAGGCCTAGGAATACTCAATCGGTGAATGGAGGGATATGGTAAATCCTAGAGGGTGGAGTCTTGATAAAGCTTGTGAATCCTCGACCATTATATGGCAGGATATATGATAAAGCCTAGATAGTCAGAGACAGGAAAATTCCTGACATTGGAGGTGGAGAAATCTGGTAGAATCCATGGTTATTTAGGGCTTAGTGATATGGTGGAGATTGAGGTAAAGCCTAAGGAAACCTGTTTCGATTTGGTTTTGAGTCCCACATTCATGCCTAGAATATGGCACAAGGGTGATTGGATGAAAGAAATAATTGGTTCAGCCAATCTATGGCCTGGTGGTTCATGGAAGTCCCAAACCTGATTGGTTTTTGCATTCATTAATAAGAGCTCCTTCTCTTTGGTATTTCATGTGTAAGTATATTGGATTATATTTTGATGTTATGGCTATTATATCCTTGTTATTTCTATCAATTATATGTTGGTTATGAGTATGTTTTGTGACATACTTGACGTATGCCTTCCATCATGTTTTGATTATTAATTGAAAGTACAATGAATACATTACCTAATAGATGATATTTTGACTATTGTGATACGGAAACAATGCTTCCTTATGAATCTCAAATAAGTATGACAACCCTATGCTCAAATTTGTTGTTATAACTTGTAGATTTCATATTTGTGAGATGTTTGATGAAATTCCTATCATGTATAGTAGGGGTCCATTCAAGTCCTTACTCAAGTGTTTGCATTAGTGCCTTTGCTTCAATGTCATTTATCATTCCTAAAAGTTTCATGAAGTTATGGGTAGTGGCCTGAGTGTTGGCCCTAAAAAAGTGGCACAAAATATGGGGTCGTGTTGAAAAGTGTAACTAGGTTCGGCCTTCATAATGACAACCGTAATTGTGATTTTTATGTAATTGATGTAAATAATAAAAATAAAATGATTTTATGCTTGAATCATGGGTTTTAGGAGCAAGATATTTTAGTTTTAGCTAAGGCTCCTATTGAGATCCCTTAGGGATATTGTCATCTAGTCATAAAAGTCTAAAGAGTCATTCTCATGAAGGCATGTTACACATTATAAAGAGTCATATTGGTCTCTATAAGTAACTTTCATAGACCTTTTCACTATACCTCACTCAAGTCAGCCTCCAATGGAAGGATTATTCTAGAAAAGTGAAGTCAGCTTACTCCAGAGATCATGTCAGCCTAAAGTACATGGACAAGCAAGTATATATAACACTACATGGCATCATTTGAAGGAAATCATTTTGGTGAAGAAAGTGTCCAACAACAAGTGTGCAAAACATCTTAAAAAGAGCCTTTAATCCAACGACAAAGGAAGGAAGGATAGTAAAGGATAGGGTCATCATTGGAGGACTATTTTTAGGTGAGATTATCCTCACACGTGTGAGAAAGTGTAGGTCCAAATTTGGAAAGGATAGACCTAAGTTTTGAAAACATAAACGAGTTATCAAGTTTGGGGAACAACTTCACTCAAGGAATCCGAGTAATGAAGTGAAAGGAGTCTCCCTCTTGAGGAGGCTATCGAAGGAGCGAAAAATCATCTAGGGTTTCTATTACAGACCTATAAGAAGAGGTCATAAATCTGAAGGAAGCCAAGGAGAGGAAGAGGAAGAGCAGGGTTGAATAGGAGGCTAGTGACTTGATCTTTGCAGGAATCTAGAGTGAAGGGTCTTTGTCGTGGACTTGGTATTCGTTAATTAAAGGTTGTATAAAATAATTTCATATGGGTTTTCCTTTGAAAGAGTGAGAGGTTGTGGCCTTGGATGACAACCTTATATATTGCGTCTCTTATCTCTTTATTGGTCATGACTTGATAATTGTCTTGATGAAAAGAACAAAATAATAGCTCCATAAGAGAAGATCGTAATCAAGATGTAAAAAGACTATCACAAGAAATTATCACAAGTAGAGAAATGAGGTAACCATTGATGACCTACATTTCTCAACATGGTATCAAATCTAAGGTGTTAAATTCAAGGAGGGGAATTTATTCAAGGAGAGACACAAGGATCGAGTTTCAAGAAAATGATCAAAGCGAGACTAAGAATACCAAAATTCAAGATGTACATCATACAAAAATACTAGATCGTAGAAACTTACTTCAGCAAGGATATTGGAATCATCATCAAGGAGGAAGTAAAAGGAAAGACCAAAACCCTTTTTGAGATCATCACTCATCCATCATCTAGGGAGTGGAAGCTTTTTCAGTGACGAAGAAAGGCCAGGTCGAAGGACATTGTCATCATATTCAAAAGGATTTGTGAAGTAAAACTATCTCTCATTAATGTGATCCTTCTCTCAAAGATATCTATAGGTTTTAACTACTTACACAAATTACCTACATACGAATTCTAAAAAAAGAAAATGAACAATGGCAAGAGCGTAACACATAAAACAAATATACACAAAGATTTTCCCATGGATCCAAAAACCAGGACTACTAGATTGATTTTTCTTTATATTCGTTTCAATGTTACAATACATATATATACATGCTGAAGCATCCATAAACCCCAATCTGTTAACTCTGGATTAGAACAAAACCATAGTTCCCTTGACCAGATCTATAAAATACCATGGAATGAAAACCATCGCCCCCAAAACCATGTGAAAAATCCATGCACAAAACAATAAGTAGGTCTACCTACCTAATATTGGGGCAAAAAACCATTTTCCTGGGACGCTGCCCCAGATCCTGTAGAGCGGGGCTACCACCACCTTCAAACCGCCCACCGCAATGAAGGCTAGTCATGGAAAGAATATAACACAACCCAACAATATCAATGGTTTCTCTTGTAGAAAATAATATATCAAGAATTAGTATTCTCCTACATATATCACTATAAATATTGAGGAAGAAAGTGATGAAAGAAACATCTACTCAAGTAAGTATATGACTTCATCTGAGTCTATCAAAATTTGTTTTTACAACGACAAGAACAAATTAGTTGGAGCTTAAAATTTTCTTGGATGGAAGAAAATAAAAAACCTAAACCTTATTGAGAATAAAGTCATGGATCACATCAAGGGGTCAATAACTCGACCTCCCAAATAATATACTCAAGAATTTTCTCAATATATGAAAGGGGAAGTGAGGGACGAGAGGATTCTCATAACATGCATAAAGGAATCTCTCATCTCATATGTATCAAAATTAGACACACACAATATATATGTGAAAATTTGGTAAAGCTATTTTCCATAAGTAATAGAGGAGAAGTTATCTCTCTAAGGCAAGAACTCTACAAATTGAAGATCTCAAAGGAAGAGGGAATAACCTCATATTTCATGAGGATTTCAAAAATAAGAGATCAACTTCAAGATCTAGATGAAATAAAGTCTGACAAAGAAATGACCATTGTAGTATTAAATGCACTACTAGAATAATGGATAAACTTCACTTCAAGTATTCATGGGAAGAAAGAAGCAACCACTTTCCATGATCTATGGTCATTGTACAAGAGCGAAGGAACTAGACTAAAGGAAAAAATGATGTAGGATGAAATGAGAAAAATCGAGCTTATGTTACTATGACAAAAAGAAAGGGAAAGTTTGGTAGATTTTGTCCTCAAAATAAAAAGAAGAACATGGCTACAACGTAGTTCTATGGATGTCAATAATATGGGCACTATAGAAGATATTGTCCTAAACTTAAAAGGGACAATAACAAAAGAGACAAGGAAGAATTCCATATTACCGAAGAAGTGGAAGAACCTAAGATGAAGAAGCCTAAGAGGGTGGAAGTCAGATATATATACTATTAATAAGAGAATATCCTTTTCTAAAAGTAATCTTCTATTGTGTGAATTATAGATAGGAAGGATAGAAAATGAGGTAAGATGCATCATATTAGAGTATGGAGTCATGGTAGAAGCATTTAAAGAGATTGTGACATAGGAAACATGAAGGATGTCTATAAAAAATATGGAAGTAAAATATGTAGGATATAGCTCTTGGAAACCTCATTAAAATCTCAATTGATACTTATGGAGAAAGGAAGAAGTCATATAGGACAAGGCTCATCATACATCAGTCAAAAGGTAACATCTATAGGATAGGATATGCAAGGTCTTCAAGATTCTCTGATGGAATATTCATTTTAAGGTTCACTGATCATGAGGGGAAGCACGTGTTTCATCAAGAATTCCAAACTTGTGGAATTCATGGGATGATGGTATGATGACATAATAGTGAAGCAGATATAAGGGATGAAGTTCCTTCATTCAAAGAAATTTGTTGCAAGAAGTCTGGATGATCCAAAGAAAAAATGAGGTATGTATGATTACGTTTTATGTTATGGAATTCATGTGACATGGTTGCAGATATCATAAACTAATGAAAGATAATGATCATAAGAAACAATCTCCTCCCTTAATAGGATGTAGGAATGCATGGGACACATATTTACTAGATGAAATCAGCATAATATCTCTACATATGAAGTATGAGGTGGTTATTGAGCAACTTTGATTAGAAGCTCCTAGGATTGAAATATGTGAAGAAAGGAAGGAGGAGATCATGGAATATGAAATAATTGTAAAGGTAGTCAACATCTTGAAGAGAAAGAAGAATTGACTATGAAATCTCCCAGAAAGAGATGAAGACTTTGATGGAAGTGTGGAAAATATAGAGACCCTTGACAATGCATATCATTAGGAGATGTGTCAACATGTATGTAGGATGATGATGCATATAGGAATATGTCGTGATGAAAAGACTGTCATAAAGGTAGTTCTGATTTAAGTGTTCATCTCTCATTTTTGAACAAGTATTTGGATGGGCTTATGCAGGACTTTCCAAAGGAAGAACTATGGATGTCTTACCTGAGCATGATGTAGAAGGATGTAAGATCCTTCCGAATAAGATAGTATGAAGAAGGAAGCATGACATGAAGCAAGGCAATATATAGGCTGATGGATCACCTTCTAATTAAACAAATAATGGCATGCTTGAAGATGATGGATGGTCTCTACCCTATGAGAAGTCCCAAAATATGAAGAGCCCATATCGAAGAAGGAATTCATGACACCAAAGGAAGGAGTTATTCAAGCAGTTGATTTATCCATCATCTCCACCTGAGAATTTGTTGTAGGTCCATAATGAAGAGGGAGCCTAGAAACAAGTTTATTGCTTGGAACAAACTTGAAAATTCCTAAGCCAAGAGGAAGCTTAGGTATATTCCTTCTGTAGGAACAAGTACATTCCTTTATTGGAATAGATATGGCCTCCCTAATTGAGAGGGAGAGATAGACACATCATTATGCTCTTCACTTGGGAATATAGAATAAGTAAAGACCACAATGGAGGATTGGGTAATCATTTGGAATTTTATGCACTCTGAGGATGAGATAGGGCATCCAAGATAAGAGTAGTCATAGAGGACCAATATTCTTTGAGGATTGGGAATCTAAGATAAGAATAGTATTGGTGGAACCCATGTGGGGTATGTTTCAGGAGAGACAATGATGAGAGTGCCTGTAAATCATTGGTCTTGTCAGCATTAAGTTCAGGGCTTGTGGAGAGAGAGAGTTGTTAGTCAAGGCCTTGCTATGTGACAATGTTGGTTGAAATGATGCTAAACAAATGGGTTACTAATCTGATTATTCTTATGAGAAATTCTTCAGGTTGAGAATGACCAAGTACCATTATGAATACCTCCCTAGTTAACAGGGAGTATTGAAAAGTGTAACTAGGTGTAGTGTACATAATGACAAGTGTAATTGTGTTTTTTATGTAATTTATGTAAAGAATAAAAATAAAATGATTGTATGCTTGACTCATGGGTTTCATGAGCAAGAGATTTTATTTTAGTTAAGTCTCCTATTGAGAGCCCTTAGGGATATTGCCATGTAGTCATAAAAGTCTAAATATTCATTGTCATGAAGGCATTTTGCACATTGTAAAGAATCATATTTCTGTTTGTAAGTAACCCTCCAAGACCTTCTCACTATCCCTCAGTCAGGTCGAACTACAATGGAAGGATTATTATAGAAAATTGAAGTCGTCTTACTCTGTAGATCATGTCAGCCTAAAGGACATGAATAAACAAGTATATATACTAGTGCTCAGCCTCAATTGAAGGAAATAAATTTGGTGAAGCATGTCTCCAACAAAAATTTTGAAAAACATATTAGCAAGAGCCTTTAATCCAGTGAAGAAGGAAGGAACGCTAGTAAAGGAAAGGGTCATCATAGGAGGACTGTTTTTGGGTCAGATTACCCTGACACGTGTGAGAAATTTCAGGTCCGCGGTTGGGAGGGATAGACTAAAGTTTTTCAGAGATACAAGAGTGATCAAGTTTGGGAAGGAACTTTCCTCAAGGAAGTGAAGGGAGTGTCCCTATGGAGGAGACTATCCAAGGAGAAAAAAATCATGTAGGGCTTCTATTGTAGACCTACAAGAATTGGTCAAGAATCTGAAGGAAGCCAAGAAGAGGAAGAAGAAGAGAAACATCGAAGAGGAGGCTAGTGAATTGGTCTTGGGAGTACTCTAGTTTGAAGAGTCTTGGTCCCGGTATTGGTATTCATCAATTGAATGTTCTATAAGAAGAATTTGGTTTGGGTTTTCGTCTCAAAGAGTGAGACGTTTTGGCCCTAATTGACAAGCCTATATATTGTGTCTCTTGTCTCTTTATTGTTCATGACTTGATAATTGTCTTAATGAAAAGTACACAATGATAACCCAAGAAGAGAATAATGTAATCAAGAACTAAAACACTATCAGAAGCAATTACCATAAGTAAAGAAATCACCTAACTATTAATGCCCTAGATTTCTTAAGAGGTCGTTGGCTTAAAATTACCTAGAAATGTCCATAGTCACTGGATGTGCCTTGCCATAGGAGCGAATGCAAGGCTTTAGTCACATGAATGCCTTCTCATGGGACCGACTGAGACTCTAAGGCAGTAAAAATATAATTTGTCTTAGGTGTTAATCACCTGGAAGGGTTGGTTATCTGATGAACGGTGTGTAGGTCCAGGGGAAGGTTAGTTTGGTTGTGCTTTTGTTGGTTCCACTTCCTTCAATTTACTTGGGGAGTTGAATCACATTATAGTAGCCTCTCATCACATGATTAACCTAGTGGACCGGTTAGATTAGGTAAAATGTGGGAGGAGGGTGCTACAAATATGATCCTTCTGCAGGTGGATATTTCTGGAGAACCATGATACCCATATATATATTTTAGGAACCTCATTTCTAAGCTTAGTTCTATAGTGTTTTGGTGATTTTCATGTTGATCCAATAAGGTATAAAAGGACAAGGGGAAAAATATAATGATAAAACCTACATCAGAGGTTATATATATGCTTCTCTGAAGGAAAAAACTCTTCTTCTCTTAATATATTTGGATCCCTCTTCCGTCCCACTCAAATAAATAAGTTCCTTAGCATGGTTCTATAAATAGAATAATAAGGGTGCAAGAAGAGAAAGGCCTCATGTGTAGAGAGGTGAAGAAAACAACTTCATCGGGGTACTGATGAGGCAATGAAACAACACCAAATATGAAAATTAAGACTTTTATTATCTTAAACTTATGAACTATATTGCCCTTGTCTTGAATCAAAACAATTGTGATATGGCTAGATTTATGAATTTGCTTCACTGAGAAAGGAATGAAAGGGACTACATCCATAACTAGGTTAAGTGGGAAAACTAGAGTTACCCACATGATGAATCAACACTTCCTCAGGAACTAGACTCTTTACATAAAGTTAGACCAAGGAAGAGAAGTTGGAGTCCTACCAGTGTGTCACCAAGTGTTGTCGTTGTTACAAATCCCTCCAAAATTTTGGCCTACATCCAAATTTAAAAGCCTACTCTCACCCTGCAAGTTTTTGTTTCTAGTGGTAAGAGTCACCCCATGTAAATCCTCCATGTTTTCTACACCCTTTTTGTAAGAAACCAAAGTGTCATTTTTTGGCATGGGAAGTTTCGTACATTGTGAAAGCAAAGTTATGGTATATTTTAAAAGGAAAATTTGACACAATGGGTCATATTTACCATGTAAACATGAGTAGACACATTCCCAATTTTTTATGCACTATCATACTAGTGTTGCCACTATCATTGTAAAGTGTATCTTATGTTTCGCACTTGGAGGAGATTGTTTTTTTGTCATCGTATTAAGGGTATCATGTTGTTTCTAAGTACTGAATGTTCTATGTTCTGTCATCAATGGGTCTGAATGTGTGATCATGTTCAAGTATTACCTTGGTTTCATCTTTTCCTCATAGATCGCACACTTAGTCAAATCCCAGAAGATTTAATGCCCGAACAACCTAAGCTCATATTGCCCCTCTCAACTATTACATTGCATAGTTGCAATCCTTATCCTGCATCCCTTTCTTAATAGAACTACGCAATTCATAGTCACTTCCTCTAAGGACTATGCATTACGTAGTCAGAGTTCTCAAGAAAAACCTTCAGACCTCTAGAACTATGCAATCCCAGTCTATATTTTTTCTCCCTAGCTCCTTGAACTACATAATCCAAATGCCAAATATCCCTCCAAAACTACACATTACACAGTTACAATGGGAAATATTTCATTGCTATGACCCTCAACTATGCAATCCTACATATCAGGCCTTTGTAACTATGCGTTATGCAATTGCAAGCCTCAACCCCACACTCATGTCCTCTATAACTATGCACTACGCAATCACTAGGATCTCCTCTTGCTCCAATACACAGTTCCAGGCCAATTAATGATTCTCATGAAGAAGGTTAGAATATGATATTTCTAAAATGATGTCATATTTTCATGAGTGGATTTCTCTTGGAGGTACTATATCTTGACATGACAAGATGATGGTCAGAGAAGAGGAGAAGAAGATTGTGCTAGAAGACACTTGGAAAAATATAAAGAGAATATGACCATTGAACAAGGAAGATAAAGGGACACTAGATCACAACCAAAGCTGGAAGATCAAGGTCATAGTGAATACTTCTTCTCTTCAAGAATTTTGGAGGAGGAAGATGAAGAACATCCAACATCTTTAATGAAGGCACAAATATAGCATCAATAGAAGAAGCTTGACATGGAAAAATCATCAACAAGTCAATTTCACCAATGTCAAGTAGTGTCTTTTCAAAGTGTCATCTCAGGATTCATATGAGTCACCATGTGCCACATCATTTATGTATGTATTTATGTATTTTCAATATATTAGAAATGTAAAGTGGAAGTCCAAGAGTCACATATAGAATGTAAAATGTCATGTGGAAGTCAAAGTGACTAATGAGAATTCAAAAAGTCATATGGAGGCACAAGAGTCATGAGGGGAGTCCAAGAGTCACAAGAGATGTTTACAGTCACATCAATTTTTATATATACACCGTCATAGCTCAAGCAAAGGAATTTTCACCTTGACATCTCCTACTAGGGATTACAGAGGAAGATATTTCTTTTGGAGAGTAGATGGTGGCTTTAACACTCCACTATTGGAGCTAGTGGTGTTCATTGTATTGATGTATCTTGGAGCTTTCACTTAATACTGGAAGCTCATTGAGCCGACTCACTTTCATGCATATATCATAAATGTTGTAAGAATATATTTTGAATGTTTGCGGTATTGGTTATTGTTATTTCATACTAAAGAAATTGAACTATTTCATTGGCTTTAGTGCTTATATTATTGAATGTGTATTATAGTTTCTTCAATGATTGTTACTTCTATGCTCTATTTGATTAACGATTCTTTCATATATATGCTCGTGTGTCTTTATTAGATTAATACTATTACTTGTCTCTTAAAGGCTCACTTTTGTTTCAGTACGGTTAAATAAATTTGATAAATTCCAACTAAACATTTCACAAGGCATACTCACTTGTTCATTCAAAACTACATGTACATTACTCTCTTGTGCTAACTATGGCAAGCAAGGTGAATCCTTAATAAAATAGCAATCGAGCCTTATTTTTGGAAGGGATCCTATACCGAATGGTGTGAGTTCTAATTGGTAATTCACAATGTGGAGACCTATTGTTATGGTAAATCCTCTCCGCAGATAGAGATGATCCCTCTAGCCCAATCAATGGGTCTAACAACTGAAGTGAAAATCAACTAGACATCTTCCTAGGTTACATTTGAAAAGAAGAACAAAGGAGATGGCCTACCTCATTCTGATCTTATTCCCATCTCCTTTTTTGAGGACCCTGGACCTCTTGTATCACGGGCTTGTTCCTGCTTCTATCAGTGTTTATGCACTTGCACAAGTGATCAAGACAAAACAAGGCATGCCAAAACAAGTAGAAAATCCAATGGCAACCTACTTAACTTATCACGGAATGTCAAGCTAAATGATACATAAACATATACATTCTGGGAAGATGAACAAGAAGTTGTGTATCATTAGAAAATAAACAGAAGCTTACAACCAAAGCCTTGATGTTGATAGGATCTCCTTGAGTGGTAATCCAAGTCAAATCCAAGGACTCTCCAAGCACTCCTTCTCCAAGTCAAATGAATATACACTAGGCATAATCTTAGCATAAGGGTGCAAATAGACATAGACCAACCATTTGGGAATGGGAGAGGATGAATTTATATGATGGGAAAGGGAGTTAGTTCCTCTCCAAATATAGGATTAGGCCCTCATCTCAAGTAGGTAGCTCAAATGGATAAGATCAAGAGGCCAATTTGGGAGGATTCAACCTCATCTATGCCAAACAACATCGAGTTCATCGCTATGGAAGCTTCTAGATCACGAAGCTTATCATCCTCTTTGGGAATATTACCTCTTTGGGATCATCATGGGAGTGCAGGGGAACATGTCGATACCATCATTGGTCAAGTAGAGTGCAACATGTGACCATCGTTGTTTTAAGCCTTATAGGAGAAATGATTCTTAATTTATGGTACTTCGGGGTATGTCACTGGGAAATGCAGGAGGTGTGACAAAATATTGTGTAATAGATTCCCCCTAAAGCATGAAGGCAGAACGAGGAGTGATGGTTTAGATGCTTTATGAGTTTTTTCAAGGATAAGGACACACACTGTCAAGAGACTTGCAAATCAAGGATGCATATACATATACACATCTGAGATCAATAAATGAATCTATGGCATGGTCACAACCATCCGGATGATTAAGGATATATGAAAATATCCATGGTATGGGGTAGCCATCCCGATAATGAGGATCATCATGAATATAAAGTCCCACGGTATGGTGACAACCATATGTATAATAGAAACATGTGTACAATCATGAACAAAATATAACTCCACGTAAGCTGAGTCATATTAGACAAGACTCAGGGTCTTACGCTCCATCCCAACCCAATGAAAGTACAAATTCTAACATGAAAATGAATGTATTGAATTTGAGCAAGCTAGAAAACCACCTGATTACTAGCCAATGATGTGGACCATTAACAAGTACGAGAGAAACCACCAATAATGATAATGGCTTTCAAGGTACAACAATAAAATCCATGAATGTGATAATGAAGTTGAACTCAAACACTCATGGAATCACCCGATCGAAATCCAATGATGAAGACCTATCATTCGATGTGAAGAACTTTCCATTAAGGCATTCAAGCTATAAGGTACCGAAAGGGAGTTTCTAAGTCAAATTTTTGGATAATGCCCTGAAGTCGACAGGAAGCGACCCGTCGAAGGAGGAAAATGATGAATCCCCCATCATCAACATGAAATAAGGAATAAAGTGGAATAATTTTGAAGACTGTAACAATGACTTAAATAGTGTATAGGTAAATAAGTACATATTGGACTTCTCTTGAACAATGGTGACACGACTCCAGAGTGCAACAACATCTGACTTGACATAGGGCTAAAGGTCATGATGACAAAATGAAATAGTCAAATGAGAGGAAAAAATGGATAACCCAAACCTAGGAGGACAAGTGACTGAGTGAGGATATCCCAAACTCGACACAAGAGCAGAAGAGTGTCATGATTAAGATCAACATGCTGCCTATACAAAGGATGTTTCATCTTCATTTTTCCCCGCTATTTCCAGAAAGTACCCAAATTATTTTCATCACAAGCTTGAAGGGGATAACATATTCTTTTCATTTAAGTTCATTCCTCAAATGAATCCATCCTAGTAAGTTTTACGAGCCGTAGGAAGGAGAATCTCGGTCTCATCATGGTGATGAGTCTTTCATTCTAAAATGTTAACGAGTTCGACGTAAGACAAACTCAGCATCTTTTAATGTTTAGAGAGTTTGAGAAAGAAACAAAAAGGAAAACTCCATCATGTCCCTTTTCATAATTTGTCTCTCGAATACAAAAAGGTGGAAAGAAAATCCAATGGTAACCTTCTTAACTGATCAAGGAATGTTAAGCTAAATGATACATGAACATATACATTTCATAATTTGTCTCTCGAATACGAAAAGGTAGAAAACAATATCCGAGGGTAAATATTGACCATGTCGATCAAGGTGTACCTTTTTGTAAATAGTCAATATTAGCCTAAAAAACGTGTAAACGTATACTGAGGTGACGTCAATTCATTTACTTTAATGAGTTCAAAAAGACAAGTGATTGAAAATCTTTTCAGTTTTTGAGAGTCGGAAAAGAGCTCAAAGATGATTCCAAGGGGGTTCCTTTTTTGTTTATTTAATGAGTCCGAAAAAGACATAAAACAAAGCTCACAAGAATCAATCAATAATGATTAATGTTCACCTGAAGGTACATGTAACTGCACAAAGAAACACAACCATCACTGATATCGAGAAATAATAATAAAATATTATTAAAATATTGAAAAAATGACTTGCAAAACTTATAAATAACCAAAAGTAATTTTAGTTTTTACCATTTTACCATAGTAAGCTCTAAAAGTTCAATTATGCCCTAATCTTCTTGATTTTGAGGTGGCTGCTAAAGGAGATCCAGAGTGCCATTTCACGAACCGTCTTCAATAGGTAAGAGGCTCATCCTTGCTCTTGAATTTTGTTACCTTTTTATGTGTTTATAATGATAATTTATGTGATATAAGGGAGGAGTTTCAATTTTTAGGGCATCGATGATCATCGCAGGTATGGTCATCAGGCCCAAGATGATCGCACTCAAGCCAAAAGGCATCGAGGTGGACGTTTTGGAAGAAATACGTTATTTTCAAGCAAAAAATCTCTAATTTTAATCCATGAAAAAAGCAATAATTGGTGTTAAATGATGTTTTGCAGGAGGGCATGGTTATGGAATAGAAAGAAAGAGGCCATGAGGTCAAATACCACCAAGCCACTCGGGATCTTGAATGAATCAATTCTCTAAGGTGTTGTGTGTGGAGCATGATTGTTCAGAGGTCTTTCTTTCAACCAGATGTATACCCCAGGAAGTTGGTACACCCCTCCAAGCGGGGGGGGGGAGGGGTGTGGGGGGGACTTGTCCCCCCTGGCGGGGTCTGGGGGGGCCGATTCCCCCCAGCTGGGGGATTCTGGGCCAAGCAATCCCTCAGAGGGGGTTCGTGGGCAGCGCCCCCGAAGCCAAAAATAGATGTAAAATTGCCTTATAAAAGTATAGTAATTTTTAGTCAATCTGGGCTTTTCATTAAGCGGATGATCTCATGGTAGAACTTATGTTTAGTTTAGGGTTTTTTTCCCTAGAAGGCAACCCCTCTGTTTGTATGAGGGCATTGTATTTGAGGCTGTGATATAGATGTGTATTCTCTAAGCGAGAAACAAGGAGGTGAGACTGTGAGAGAAAACAGAGGATATTACAGCGGATCTGCTGTAGGTTATGTCTCTTCACTTTGTTGGATAATAGAAAAGAAGGACTAGCTTTTCAGGGTGGACGTAGCCCAAACCGGGTGAACCATGTATATCTGTGTCTCTCTTGTTTTATGCATTTTCTGTGTTTATATTTCTGCAATATTTTGTGTGTTCCATTGCTCCATAATATATAATTTTCTAACAACTGGTATCAGAGCCATGTTCTATTTGGATGATAAACTCGAGGAAGAAAGGGTTCCTTGTTTGAGTGGGAGCAATGGTGAAAGATGGTAAGTTTAGGGTTGAAAAATTTAAAGGCCAAAACTTTTCACTGTGGAAGATGCAGATGGAAGATTATCTGTATCAGAAAGATCTGTACCTACCATTGGGCAGAAAAACAATGATGTCAATGTGTATGACAGATGAAGAATGGAACCTTCTCGATAGAAAGGAACTTAGAACAATACGGTTGTGCCTCGCAGCATCGGTCACCTTCAACATTTAGAAGGAAACAATGACAGAGGGTTTGAATAAGGCGTTGGAGAAACTATATGAAAAACCCTTGGCCTCAAACAAGGTATTTCTCATGAAACGATTATTTAATATGAAACTGTCAAAAGGTGGATCTATTGCAGACCATTTAAATGATTTTAATACTGTTAAAAGTCAATTATGTTCTATAGGGGTAAACTTTGATGATGAAGTTAGAGCTTTGTTATTCTTGTGCTCATTACCAGAAAGATGGAATGGTTCAGTCATGGCCATTAGTAACTTTGTGTTTGGATCTAGTACTTCAAAGTTTGATGATGTTGTCGATGCTATCCTTAGTGAGGAAATGCGACAAAAAAGCTCCGGTGAGACATCGGGCAATGCTTTGAGTGAAAAGTCTAGGGGAAGATAAATGGAAAGAGGAAAGAGCTCAGGATATCGCGGTAAATCAAGGAAAGGTAGATCCAAGTCCTGATCAGGGATATTGTGTTGGAAATGTGGAAAGAAAGGACACCTAAAGAAAGATTGTAGATCTTGGAAGGGAAAAAAAGGAGATGCACAACAAGAAAAAAATCATGAAGCAAATGTGACAGGTGAGGTGTTACAAGATGCTTTGATTCTTTCTTTCAAAAATATTACTGATTCTTGGGTGGTAGATTCAAGGGCCTCATTCCATGCCACACCTGATAAGAAATACTTTCATGACTATGTTCAAGGAGATTTTGGACAAGTTCATTTGGGTGATGATAAACCCTGTAAAATTGTTGGAATGGGTAAGGTTCTTGTAAAACAGCAGAATGGAAACCAATGGCGACTAAAGGAGGTAAGGCATGTTCCAGATCTAAAGAAAAATATGATTTCAACAGGGCAGATAAGCGGTGAATGTTGTGTGATAACTTTCATAGATAAAGCTTGGAAGGTCACCAAAGGAGCCCTGGTAATAGCAAAAGGCGAAAAGGTTGGTACATTGTATTTATGCAATGGTATTTCTAACTCTGTTAATGCTTTAACTTCCAAAGGAGCAGAGGCAGCATTACGACATCATAGGCTCAGACACATGAGTGAAAAGGGGATGAAGATTCTTCACTCAAGGAATATTTTGTTGGGTTTGAAGATTGTTGATTTGGACTTCTGTGGGAATTGCATTTATGGAAAGTAAAAGAGAGTCAGATTTCTCATAGTTGGGAAAGAAAAGAAGAGCGAAAAATTAGAGCTTGTGCATACAGATGTATGGGGACCTGCTCAGGTATCATCTCTCGGTGGCTATTATTATTATGTTACTTTTACTGATGATGCAACTACAAAAACTTGGATTTATTGTATTAAGAATAAATCTGACATATTTGATACTTTCAAGAAATGGAAAGCTTTGGTTGAGATTGAGACAGGAAAGAAATTGAAGTGTCTTAGATCAGACAATGGAGGTGAATATTGCAGCAAAGAGTTTGATAGGTACTTTTCAGCGAATGGAATTCACAAAGAGAAGACAGTTCTAAGAACACCACAAGAAAATCATGTGTCAGAAAGGATGAACAAAACAATCATGGAGTGTGCAAGGTGCATGAGATTGCATGTAGGATTTCCTTTACAATTTTGGGCGGATGTTGTAGATACTGTTGTTTATCTAATAAATAGAGGACCTTCAAGTTCCTTGGATGGTGGTCTTCCAGAGGAAGCATGGACAGGTAAAAAGGTAAACTACTCCTTTTTAAAGCCTTTTGGTTGTGAGGCCTTTGTCCATATTAATAAAGAAAATAGAACAAAGCTTGAGGCAAAGATAAAGAAATGTACCTTTATTGGATATGGTGTTAATGATTTTGGTTATCGCTTATATGATTACGAAAATCACAAAATCATTAGGAGCGGAGATGTAATATTCAATGAAAAGGTCTTGTATAAGAATCAGTTGCAGGAAAAGAAGCAAGAAAAAGAAAACAAGGAATATACAGTTCTTGAAAAAATCACTGAGAAAGTGAAGGTTCCTGAAAATAATAATAATCAACAACCACAACCACAGTAACCACCACAACAGCAAAAGGCACCCCAAACACATGAAAGTGGTGTTAAAACATCTACCAAGATAGGTAGACCCCCTGAACGATACTCTCGTTCATTATATTATTTATTGTTGACTGATTTTGGTGAACCCGAATGTTATGAAGAAGTAATGCAGGTTGAAAGTAGGAAGAAGTGGGAGGTAGCCATGGAAGAAAAGATGGACTCCTTAATGCATAACCAGACTTGGGACTTAGTCAGGTTTCCTGCAGGGAAAACTACATTGAAGAATAAATGGGTTTACAAGCTGAAGGAAGAAGATGGAGGAAAACAGAGATACAAAGCTAGACTTGTGGTGAAGGGGTTTGCACAGAAGAAAGGTACTGATTTTGATGAAATATTTTCTCCTTTTGTTAAAATGACTTCAATCGGAACTATTTTAAGTTTAGTAGCAGCTGAAGATTTGCATCTTGAGCAATTAGATGTAAAGACAGCCTTTCTCCATGGGGATTTGAAGGAAGTGATATATATGTAGCAGTGACAAGGATATGAGGTGAAAGGGAAGGAGAAACTAGTGTGCAGGTTGAAGAAGAGCTTGTATGGATTAAAACAAGCTCCAAGGTAGTGGTATCTAAAATTGGACAAGTTTATGTCTGAACAAGGTTATACTAGATGTCACTCTGATCATTGTGCTTATCTAAAAAAGAAAAATGATGGCAGCTATATTATATTGTTATTGTATGTAGATGACATGCTTGTTGCAGGGTCTAACATGCAGGAAATAAATGTGCTCAAAAGAAAATTGGAAAATTCATTTGCAATAAAGGATTTGGGAGCTGCAAAACAAATCCTTGGTATGAGAATCACTAGAGACAGGAAAAATCACAAATTAACATTATCTCAGAATGAGTACATACAAAAGGTGTCGAAAATATTTAATATACACAATGCAAAACCAGTTAGTACACCTTTTGCTAGCCATTTCAAACTTAGTAAGGAAATGTGCCCAAAGACCCAAGAAGACATGGATTATATGTCTAAAGTTCCATATGCATCGGTAGTTGGAAGCTTAATGTATGCAATGATCTACACAAGGCCTGATAATGCACATCCAGTGGGAATTGCAAGCAGGTACATGAACAATCTGGGAAAGGAACATTGGATGGCAGTGAAATGGATTCTCAGATATTTGAAAGGTACCATAAATCAAGCATTATGCTTTGGTGGTTCAAACATTTATCTACATGGATATGTTGATGCAGATATGGTAGGTGACAGAGATAACAAGAGGAGCACTACAGGATATGTATTTACTGTTGGTGGAATAGCTGTCAGTGAGGCTTCAAAAATCCAAAGTGTTGTTGCACTTTCAACTACAGAAGCAGAGTATGTTGCTGCGACAGAGGCTAGTAAAGAAATGATTTGGTTACGAAGGTTTATGGGTGAATTGGGTAAGGAGCATGATATGGGCATGTTATACAGTGATAGCCAAAGTGCCATTCATCTTGCAAAGAACTCAGCATTTCATTCCAGGACTAAACACATACAACTCAAGTACCATTTCATACGATCAGTGTTGGAAGATGGAGAGTTGAAGCTGGAAAAGATGCACACTAGCTAGAATCCTGAGGACATGCTAACAAAAGTTGTAACCAAGGAGAAACTGAGAACATGCTCAGTTTCAATTGGTCTTCAAGGATGATGATGAAGATGAGAAACAACCAAGTCCAAAGAGGATTCATTGTCTAGCAAAAGAAGCAGCGGTGGAGTTGCTACAATCATTCTCCAAGTGGGAGATTGTTGTGTGTGGAGCATGATTGTTCAAAGGTCTTTTTTTTAGCCGGATGTATACCCCAACAAGTTTGTACACCCCTCCACATTGGGGGGCCGGGGGCAGCGCCCCCGAAGCCAAAAATAGATGTAAAATTGCCTTGTAAAAGTATAGTAATTTCTAGTCAATCTGGGTCGTTCATTAGGTGCATGATCTGATGGTAGAACTAATGTTTAGTTTAGGGTTTTCTTCCCTAGAAGGCAACCCCTCTCTTTGTATGGGGGAATTTTATTTGAGGCTGTGATATAGATGTGTATTCTCTGAGTGAGAAACAAGGAGGTGAGACTGTGAGAGAAAACAGAGGATATTATAGCGGATCTGTTGTAGGTTGTGTCTCTTCATTTTGTTGGATAATAGAAAGGAAGTAATGGTTGTTTGGGGTGGACATAGCCCAAACTGTGTGAACCATGTATATCTGTGTCTCTCTTGTTTTATGCGTTTTCTGTGTTTATATTTCTACAATATTTTATGTGTTCCGTTGCTCCGTAATATATAGTTTTCTAACAACTGGTATCAGAGCAAAGTTCTGTTTGGCTGATAAACTCGTAGGAAAGAAGGGTTCCTCATTCGAGTGGGAGCAATGGTGGAAGATGGTAAGTTTAGGGTCGAGAAATTTAATGGCCAAAACTTCTTACTGTGGAAGATGCAAATGGAAGATTATCTGTATCAGAAAGATTTGTACCTACCATTGGGCGCAAAAACAAAGATGCCAATGGGTATGACAGATGAAGAATGGAACCTTCTCAATAGAAAGGCACTTGGAACAATACGGTTGTGCCTCGCGGCATCGGTCGCCTTCAACATTTCGAAGGAAACAACGACAGAGGGTTTGATTAAGGCATTGGAGAAACTATATGAAAAACCCTCGGCCTCAAACAAGGTATTTCTCATGAAACGGTTATTTAATATGAAGATGTCGGAAGGTGGATCTGTTGCAGACCATTTAAATTATTTTAATACTGTTACAAGTCAGTTATGTTCTGTAGGGGTAAACGTTGATGATAAAGTTAGAGCTCTTTTATTCTTGTGCTCATTACCAGAAAGTTGGAATGGTTTAGTAATGGCCATTAGTAACTCTGTGCCCGGATATGGTACTTTAATGTTTGATGATGTTGTCGGTGCTATCCTTAGCGAGGAAATGCGACGGAAAATCTCCGATGAGACATCGGGTAATGATTTGAGTGCAAAGTCTAGGGGAAGAAAAATGGAAAGAGGAAAGAGCTCAGGATATCGCAGTAAATCAAGGAAAGACAGATCCAAGTCCAGATCGGGGATAGTGTGCTGGAAATGAGGAAAGAAAGGACACCTAAAGAAAGATTTTAGATCTCGTAAGGGAAAAGAAGGAGATGCACAACAAGAAAATAGTCATGAAGCAAATGTGACAGGTGAGGTGTTACAAGATGCTTTGATTCTTTCTTTCGAAAATATCACTGATTCTTGGGTGGTAGATTCAGGGGCCTCATTCCATGCCACACCTAATAAGAAATACTTTCATGACTATGTTCAAGGAGATTTTGGACAAGTTCGTTTGGGTGATGATAAACCCTGTAAAATTTAGGGGCCTCATTCCATGCCATGGGACCATCGAGGGGCCAGCGGTCCCCCAGTGGGGGTTCGGGGGCAGCACCCCTGAAGCCAAAAATAGATGTAAAATTGCCTTGTAAAAGTATAGAAATTTCTAGTCAATCTGGGCCATCCATTAGGTGCATGATCTGATGGTAGAACTTATGTTTGGTTTAGGGTTTTCTTCCCTAGAAGGAAATCGCTCTCTTTGTATGAGGGCATTTTATTTGAGGCTGTGATATAGATGTGTATTCTCTGAGCGAGAAACAGGGAGGTGAGACTATGAGAGAAAATAGAGGATATTACAGCGGATCTATTGTAGGTTGTGTCTCTTCATTTTGTTGGATAATAGAAAGGAGGTACTGGCTGTTCGGGGTGGACGTAGCCCAAACTGGGTGAATCACGTATATCTGTGTCTCTCTTGTTTTATGCATTTTCTGTGTTCCATTGCTTTGTAATATATAATTTTCTAACAACTGGTATCAGAGCCAAGTTCTATTTGGTTGATAAACTCGTAGGAAAGAAGGGTTCCTTGTTCGGGTGGGAGCAATGGCGAAAGATGGTAAGTTTAGGGTCGAGAAATTTAATGGCAAAAACTTCTTGCTGTGGAAGATGTAGATGGAAGATTATCTATATAAAAAAGACTTGTACCTACCATTGGGCAGAGAAAAAAGATGCCAATGTGTATGATAGATGAAGAATGGAACCTTCTCTATAGAAAGGCACTCAGAACAATATGGTTGTGCCTCGCGGCATCAGTTGCCTTCAACATTTTGAAGGAAACAATGACCGAGGGTTTGATTAAGGCATTGGAGAAACTATATGAAAAACCCTCGGCCTCAAACAGGGTATCTCTCATGAAACGGTTATTTAATATGAAGATGTTGAAAGGTGGATCTGTTGCAGACCATTTAAATGATTTTAATACTGTTACAAGTCAGTTATGTTATGTAGGGGTAAACTTTGATGATGAAGTTAGAGCTCTGTTATTCTTATGCTCATTACTAGAAAGTTGGAATGGTTTAGTAATGGCCATCAGTAACTTTGTGTCTGGATCTAGTACTTCAAAGTTTAATGATGTTTTCGGTGCTATCATTAGCGAGGAAATGCGGCGAAAAAGCTCTGGTGAGACATCGGGTAATGCTTTGAGTGCAGAGTCTAGGGGAAGAAAAATGGAAAAAAGGAAAGAGCTTACGATATCGCAGTAAATCAAGGAAAGGCAGATCCAAGTCTAGATTGGGGATAGTGTGCTGGAAATGTGGAAAGAAAGGACACCTAAAGAGAGACTGTAGATATTGGAAGGGAAAAGAAGGAGATGCACAACAAGAAAACAATCATGAAGCAAATGTGACAGGTGAGGTGTTACAAGATGCTTTGATTCTTTCTTTCGAAAATATTACTGATTCTTGGGTGGTAGATTCAGGGGCCTCATTCCATGCCACACCTGATAAGAAATACTTTCATGACTATGTTCAAAGAGATTTTGGAAAAGTTCGTTTGGGTGATGATAAACCCTGTAAAATTGTTGGAATGGGTAAGGTTCTTGTAAAATAGCAGAATGGAAACCAATGGCGACTAAAGGAGGTAAGGCATGTTCCAGATCTAAAGAAAAATCTGATTTCAACAGGGCAGTTAGGCGGTGAAGGTTGTGTGACAACTTTCATAGATAAAGCTTGAAAGGTCACCAAAGGAGCCCTGGTAATAGCAAAAGGCGAAAAGGTTGGTACATTGTATTTATGTAATAGTATTTCTCACTCTGTTAATGCTTTAACTTCCAAAGGAGCAGATGCAGCATTATGGCATCATAGGCTCGAACACATGAGTGAAAAGCGGATGAATATTCTTCACTCAAGGAATTTGTTGCTGGGTTTGAAGAGTGTTGATTTGAACTTCTGTGAGAATTGCATTTATGGAAAGTAGAAGAGAGTCAGATTTCTCAGAGTTGGGAAAGAAAAGAAGAGCAAAAACTTAGAGCTTGTGCATACAGATGTATGGGGACCTGCTCAGGTATCATCTCTTGGTGGCTCTCATTATTATGTTACTTTTATTGATGATGCAACTAGAAAAACTTGGATTTATTGTATTAATAATAAATCTGATGTATTTGATACTTTCAAGAAATGGAAAGCTTTGGTTGAGATTGAGACAGGAAAGAAATTGAAGTGTCTTAGATCAGACAATGGAGGTGAATATTGCAGCAAAGAGTTTGATATGTATTATTCAAAGCATGGAATTCGTAGAGAGAAGACAGTTCCAAGAACACTAAAAGAAAATGGTTTGTCAGAAAGGATGAACAGAACTATCATGGAGCATGCAAGGTGCATGAGATTGCATGCAGGATTGCCTTTACAGTTTTGGGCAGATGCTATAGATATTGTTGTTTATCTAATAAACAGAGGGCCTTCAAGTTCCTTGGATGGTGGTGTTCCAGAGGAAGCATGGACATGTAAAAAGGTAAACTGCTCCTTTCTAAAGCCTTTTGGTTGTGAGGCCTTTGTCCATATTGATAAACAAAATAGAACAAAGCTTGAGACAAAGTCAAAGAAATGTACCTTTATTGGATATGGTGTTAATGATTTTGGTTATCGCTTATATGATTACGAAAATCACAAAATCATTAGGAGTAGAGATGTAATATTCAATGAAAAGGTCTTGTATAAGAATCAGTTGCAAGAAAAGAAGAAAGAAAAAGAAAACAAGGAATATGAGTTCTTGAAAAAATCACAGAAAAAGTAAAGGTGCCTGAAAATAATAATAATCAACAACCACAACAACAACAACCACCACAACAGCAACAGGCACCCCAAACACCTGAAAGTATTGTTAGAACATCTACTGTGATAAGTAGACCCCCTGAACAATACTCTCCTTCATTATATTATTTATTGTTCATTGATTCTGGTGAACCCGAATGTTATGAAGAAGAAATGCAGGTTCAAAGCAGGAAGAAGTGGGAGGTAGCCATGGAAGAAGAGATGGACTCCTTAATGCATAACCAGACTTGGGACTTATTCAGGTTGCCTACAGGAAAAACTACATTGAAGAATAAATGGGTTTACAGGCTGAAGGAAGAAGATGGAGGAAAATAGAGGTACAAATCTAGACTTGTGGTGAAGGGGTTTGCATAGAAGAAAGGTATTGATTTTGATGAAATATTTTCTCCTGTTGTTAAAATGACTTCAATCAGAAGTATTTTAAGTCGAGTAGTAGCTAAATATTTGCATCTTGAGCAGTTAGATGTAAAGACAACCTTTCTCCATGGGGATTTGGAGGAAGAGATATATATGCAGCAGCCACAAGGATATGAGGTGAAAGGGAAGGAGAAACTAGTGTACAGGTTGGAGAAGAGCTTGTATGGCTTAAAACAGGCTCCAAGGCAGTGGTATCTAAAATTTGAAAAGTTTATGTCTGAACAAGGTTATACTATATATCACTCTGATCATTGTGTTTATCTGAAAAAGCTAAATGATGGCAGACACATCATATTGTTATTGTATGTAGATGGCGTGCTTGTTGCAGCGTCTAACATGCAGGAAATAAATGTGCTCAAAAGAAAATTGGCAAATTCATTTGCAATGAAGGATTTGGGAGCTGAAAAACAAGTCCTTGGTATGAGAATCACTAGAGACAGGAAAAATCACAAATTAACATGGTCTCAAAATGAGTACATACAAAAGGTGTTGAAAAGATTTAATGCACAATGCAAAACCAATTAGTACACCTTTTGCTAGCCATTTCAAACTTAGTAAGGAAATGTGCCCAAAGACCCAAGAAGACATGCATTATATGTCCAAATTTCCATATGCATTGGCAGTTGGAAGCTTAATGTATGCAATGGTCCGCACAAGGCCTGATATTGCACATGCAGTGGGAGTTGTAAGCATGTACATGAACAATCCGGGAAAGGAACATTGGATGGCAGTGAAATGGATTCTCAGATATTTGAAAGGTACCACAAATCAAGCATTATGCTTTGGTGGTTCAAACATTTCTCTACAGGGATATGTTGATGTAGATATGGCAGGTCATAGAGATAACAGGAGGAGCACTACAGAATATGTATTTGGTTGAATAGCTGTCAGTTGGGTTTCAAAAATCCAAAGTGTTGTTGCACTTTCAACAACAGAAGCAGAGTATGTTGTTGCTACAGAGGCTAGTAAAGGAATGATTTGGTTACAAAGGTTTATGGGTGAATTGGGTAAGGAGCATGATATGGGCATGTTATACAGTGATAGCCAAAGTGCCATTCATCTTGCAAAGAACTCATCATTTCATTCCAGGACTAAACACATACAACTCAAGTACCATTTCATACGATTAGTGTTGGAAGATGGAGAGTTGAAGCTGGAAAAGTTACACACTAGCCAGAATCCTGTAGACATGCTAACAAAAGTCGTAACCAGGGAGAAACTGAGAACATGCTTAGTTTCAATTGGTCTTCAAGGATGACAATGAAGATGAGAAATAGCTAGGTCCAAAGAGGAGTCATTGTCCAGCAAATGAAGCAGCGGTGGAGTTGCTACAATCATTCTCCAAGTGGGAGATTGTTGTGTGTGGAGCATGATTGTTCAAAGGTCTTTGCTTCAGCCGAATGTATACCCCAGGAAGTTTGTACACCCATCCATGCTAGGGAGTCTGAGGGCCAGTGGTCCCCTGGCGGGGGTTTGAGGGCAGCGCCCTCGAAGCCAAAAATAGATGTAAAATTGCCTTGTAAAAGTATAGTAATTTCTAGTCAATCTGGGCCGTTCATTAGGCGGATGATCTGACGGTAAAACTTATGTTTAGTTTAGGGTTTTTTTCCCTAGAAGGAAACCCCTCTCTTTGTATGAGGGCATGTATTTGAGGCTGTGATATAGATGTGTATTCTCTGAGCGAGAAATAGGGAGGTGAGACTGTGAGAGAAAACAAAGGATATTACAGTGGATCTGTTGTAGGTTGTCTCTTCATTTTGTTGGATAATAGAAAGGAAGGACTGGCTATTCGAGGTGGATGTAAACCAAACTGGGTGAACCACGTATATCTGTGTCTCTCTTGTTTTATGAATTTTCTATGTTTATATTTCTGCAATATTTTATGTGTTCCATTGCTCTGTAATATATAATTTTCTAACATAACGAACTGTGGGTTGCTAAAGTTCTTCAGGACCATAGGGTTAAGAGTCCAGATGGAATTGTTGCCCTATTTAATCATTCTTTGGGATGAAGATCGAGAGATGTTCATCATAAAATGCTCGGAACTAGAAGTTGAGGAGGCATATATCTACTTCATCATGGGATTGTCCTTAAGAGGAGAAGCAATCCAACTCTTTAGATCTCGCTCAGGAGGTGAGATATGACAACTGTAGTCCATAAGCATTGTCCAGGTGCTGAAATGACCCAAGGAGGGAAGGTGAAGTCAACGACAATCACCAACAACCTTCCATTGAGAAGAATCTTGTTCACTATGCCACATGTATCTAACATGCAATCTATGCATGGCACCTTGAAATCCTAGTTCTAGTTTTCTACTACGTGTTTCACCCCCACCATATTTAACTAGTGTGGAGTCCTTATAGCAGATATAAAAAGAGAATTGATTGAGAAGAAGCATGGAAACCTAAAGTTATTTGTGTTTGGCTCGATACTAGTGACCTTCTTGTTAGAGCGAGTTCCCTTATTCTGGTACCAATGGGTAGAGGTACCAAATCCTACCCTCGAAGATCCGAGACTAGTGAGATGGAGTCAACTCATGCCTCGAGGAGGAACGGGTCAACATATGCATTACCCACCACAAATTTTCGCTTCACTACAATGCCAACTGCTCATGTTATAGAACTATGCTTATTCTGGCATGGATTTCGGATGGGATCTAGATCTACCTCTGCCACCAGGAGAAAAGTGGACCGATGCAGGTAAAAACATGTCTTTTGGATTTTTTAAAGTTTTATGATTTTTGTAAAAGCATAAACTGAAACACAACTTGTGATAAATGTGTAGATGTGGGACCAGAGATACCACCTAGCATGTTGCTAATAGCACAATGAATTTCTCATCAGATAGTGGGGACAGACGATGAAGAAGGAGCAGACCCCTTAGCTGAGATGGAGCGTAACCTAGAGGCAACTACTTAAGGAGTCCCAGAGTATGCCACTATTGGTAAAGCTACACTACGTTGGTAGAGACACATGGTTGGAGTATCCGCAAGACTATGTTAGCTGTTAGGATGAGTGATTAGAGCAGTCTCATGCTATCATAAGCACCGTGCAGGTTGATAGCCTTTCTAGATATTTTACACATTTGTAGGATTTTGAAAGCCAAGTGTCCCAAAACACTCTATGTTCTAATATTTTGATGTAAACACTCTAGTAGACACTATATATCTATATCTATATATCTATATCTATATATATATATATATATATATATATATATATATATATATATATATATATATATATATAGATAGATATGCATGTTTTATTTTCTACTTACGTGTCCATAATATGATTAGTTTTATAAATGATGCAAGTGCCTATGAAGAACAATGTTTTTTAATGAATCTGTTAATGCATTTAAATTACGTGGAATATGTTGATATGTGATGAAATCAAAATTTATTTCCAGTAATATAACACTTAGATACATATGAAATATTTTTGGATTTGTGACTTCGTAATTATTGTTTAACTATAACACAACGAGCTGTGAATCTAACTTGACAACTAAATCCCTGATTCCAAGAGTAACTGCTTCTGACAAGAGCTAAATGACAACACTATATTCAGCAATATTGTTATCTGTTAAACCAAGGTATATACCTTGTAATTTAATCATCTCGCCATTACGGGCATAGATTACCCATGCTACGGAAGACAGGTTTCGTGTGCTACGACAAGCAACATCAACAAAACCAACGTGATGGCTTGATGACATCTACAAACCGAGTGGAACACAGGGTAAGCAGAAAAACACATGTATGCAAAGCAAACAAACACACCAAAACTCAAAAAGAGCTCACCATTAGGGGCATAGAGTACCCATGCTGCAGAATACAGATTCCGTGTGCTACGACAAGCACCATCAGCAAAAATAATATAATGGCTTGAAGACATATGAAAGCTAATTGGGAAAGAGGGTAAAAAGAAAAACACATGTCTGCAAAGCAAACAAACACACCAAAACTCAAAACACACACTAATGAATGTACAAAAGTCATTACACGAATTTCATGCATAATACTTCTTTAGATAGAACCCATTGCAGGGTTGTGACAATGCATTTCCCTCATAATCACATAGCTTGTATGAACCTTTTTGTAAGACACGCTTAACGATATAGGGTCCATGCCACATGGGTTCGACCTTCTTGCTCCCATTTTATTGTTGGCTTAATCATAAAGTAGGACCAAGTTGCCTTCATGAAAAGTGTGTGGAGAAATAGTTTGGTCAAAATGAGATTTGACACATTTCTTTTGAGCTTTGATGACCATTGCAACAATGCGATGAGTCTCTTCAAGCCTCTCAAGATACAGTAGCCATTCCTCTTTAGGTAAGGTATTCAGAAGGAGTTTGATAGCTAATTTCAGCAAAGGGATTTCACATTCGATTGGAAGAGTTGCCTCTAAACCATACACCAACTCGAATGGCATGAATCGAGTGGCCATCTTAGTGGAAGATCTGTAAGGCTAGAGAGCTGAGAAGAGCATCAAATATCAGTCCTTTTTTGGCTTCCAAATGGTACATTGAAGCGTAGTAATCAAAACTTTATTAACCGCTTCGAATTGGCCATTAACCCGTGGATAATAAGGAGTTGCAATATCATGACGAAAGCCCAACTGAGTAGTCAGCTCTGCCATCATGTACTAATGAAAATGTGATCCATGATTAGTTACAATGGCTTGAGGAACACCAAAACATGCTATGACGTGGTTAAAAAGGAATTGAGCAGCACTGATACCGTCAACATTTTATGTAGGCATCACCTCAGCCAATTTAGTAAAATAGTCGATGGAGACGATTATATAACCAGGCCCCCCGACCGAGCCAGGGTTGCATGTCATGAAATCAATGCCCCATTCAATGAATGGGCCAACGATAACTACTAGGTGTAAGGGTGATGGCGGGGTGTGTTGCTTTCGGTTAAAAATCTGGCATTGATGGCATTTCTGAACATCTAGAATACAATCTTTAAAGGTAGAAACATATGACCACCATAGGGACCATAGGGGAAATCATTTAAGACCCATTCAACCTCCTCTAGGGTGAGACACCTACGAAGAATAGAGTCCACACTGACCCGATACAATGTATCACCAAGGATCCGATAGGGTTGGGACTGATGTGGGATATGGCATCGGTTGGATCGAGACAACTCAGATCAAAAGGTTTGGGTTTGAAGATAAATGATGATATCTCCATGCCATGGGTCGAGAGTGCTAATTAGAAATAGAGTTTCATTGGGAATTTTCTGAGTGAAATCAATAGAAGTGCTTGCAGACAAAGGGCACATATCAACTCAGAAAAAGCGAGCAATTTCTCTGATTTGGTGGCAGTACACTGCAAATCAAACTCCTGTAGTATAACGATCCATTTGGAGTATTTTCCATCAGAAACTGACGAGTTAGTATATAGGTCATTGGGTTGCAATCAGAAATCACAGTGGTTGTCCATAAAAGGATATAATAACGAAATCTTTGAAAAACATTGATTGATACCAGAGCAAGCTTCTCAACATGGGCATATTGAGATTCATTGTCAAGAATATTTTAGCTTAAATAATAAACCATGTGCTTATTTCCATCGTCGTCAGCCTGAACTAACAAAATAGAAATAGTAGTATCAGTCGTAGCCATGTATAGGAAATAATTGCATCGATAATCATGGGGATGCAGTAAAGGACAACTGATAAGCGTGTCTTTCAAAGCATTAAAGGAATTTTGGGCAACTTCATCCCAAATGAAAGGGATCCCCTTCTTAAGTAAGTGACTAAAACCCTTGGCGAGTTCAACATAATTAGGAACAAATCGATGAAGAAAGTTAGCCTTTCCTTGTAGGCTTTGAAATTGCTGCAATGAGGTAGGGGGGCTAAGTTGAAAATGGCCTCAAATTTTAAAGGATTGATTTAGATAACTTCATGGGACACCACAAAACCCAAAAGTCGACCATATTCAATGCAAAAAACACACTTGTGTGGATTCAGACGGATGTTATAATGTCAACATTGCAAAAGGATTGATCTTATGTGCCCCAGATGGTGATGACACTTAGCATAATGGGCTGGTAAGTCATTGTTACAGGGAAAAGTGTCTATTTAGAACTGCTCTATCCCACTAAGGTGTGACAACTGCCTTAGAAACAAACAGAGAAAAACTACTTTTGTTTTTCCTTTATGAATTATAGATAGAGAGGAACAGAAAGACCAACCTCTGTCTCGTGCCAATCTCCTGATTTGATTCCTCTCTTCTTTGATAGTCCTCAACTACCTGCTCCCTTACACGCCCAGCTTCACGAAGTACCTGTAAGATCACAGAAGCATAGCACTATACAAAGACATGGATCTATAATCATAAACAATCTAGGGTCAGATGTAAATTGACCATACAAATGTAACAAGCATCAATAACACAAAAGCATGGAGGAAAACTCAAATAGCTTTTATTGGTAAACAAGAAAAGAGCCAAGAGGAGTTACAACCAGTTGTTCCAACCCAGCATCAACCTCCCAGCAAAGAAGCCCCTCTTCACCTCAAACAAAGCTTAGATCACCCAACAATCTGATGTTTGTCTTAGGAAACCAATAGCAATTCCTTACAATATGCAAAATTCCAGCCTCTAACCTCTGGATCTCTAGGATGTGAGATCTATATATAGATATTTGCAGAGGTGTGAGTCAGCTCTGGGTTTTTTATTAGTGTCTTCTCTCTGATAGTTCTTGCTTCCACTTGGAGACTGATGGCCTCTTACTCATCCTTGGTCGAATTCAGTGAGGCAAGTTTCATAGGAGAAGATTCTGGAATCTTCCATTGCCTCTCCACCTCACGGAATGACACTGCCATTTGTCATTTCTTGCCCATCGCACCCCACAGAAGGGACTTTTGAAATGCAACGCACCATCACAATGTATTTGGGTGAGATGAAATGCACTTAGCCAGTGGAGCAACTGCAATGATCCTGTTTTGACCAATTCTGAGCAGTTTCTCATGGAGAACTTCTGGGAGAAGCTGTAATCTGTTGACCTTGTTCCTTTAGGGGTTAGAACAACACTTTTAGGGACATAGGAGCCCTTGGTTTATGGACATTTCATGCTTGGGGTTGTACGGCCCAAAAATGTCTATAACAGTCATCAAAGTAAGGCTAAACAATGTGTGTAATATCATGAAACGCATAATACAATGCTCTTTGGAAGGTAGCGCCAACATTTTTTAAACTAAAAGGAAGCGTTTTATAGGCAGAAGTGCCCCAGGGACAGATAAAGGACATTTTATGTTGATTAGTAGATGAAATGTTGACCTGGTTGTAGCTAGAAAAATCATCCATGAACGAGAAAATCTCGCTCCCATCATACTCATCGATGATCTGATCAATAAATGGAGTGGGATAATTGTGTTTTGGACATGCACAATTGATATCGCGGTAATCAACACAAACATGGATCGTGCGCTAATTTTTAGAAACAAGGACAATGTTGGACTCCTAATATGTCAATGGATGGGATGAATAAAACCTGCTTTTAAAAGCTTCTCCACTTCTACTTTAATAGGAGCAACCTTTTGAGGATGCACTGGGCAAAGCCATTAGTGAACAGGCTTGGCACTAGGATAAGTCAGTATTTCATGCACCGCTATTGTTGAATCAATACCAGGAATTTCATCATATCACCACGTAAAGACATTCTGAAATTATTTTAAAATTTGAGTGTAAACCCTGATCTCATATAGAGAACATGAAACCCCAATATGAATATTCTCAACAATTTTAGGTTTAATGGAAATGTCAAGAGGCATAGTAGTAGTAATGTTTCCCATATTACCCTCTGACATGACTTCATGTACCAGGATAAGTGTTTGAATTGGATGTATTGGGAAATGAGAAACAAATGCTTCAAGAAATGAAGGCATCTCACCAAGGCTAGGAAGAAATTAGGAATGATGATGAAGACCATTCCAAGCAGTTCCATCCAGAGACATAACCTCAATGATACTATCATCAGTGGGGAATGTCTCATTCAAAGGATCCAGACAATCCTAAGAACCAAAACAAGGAGATGGCGTGTCCAGGTTCACACTGAAAAAAATATGACCTTCTAAAGCGGCCATCGAAGCCAAGATAATTTCTTGATAATTTTTTTCCAATGGACTTAAAGACAAATCGCCAAAAGAATAAATTTGATCTAGAGTAGGAATAATCCAAGGGTCCGTAGAAACTGAGATCATATTGATTAAACTAGTATTCATAGGTGGGAAAATAAAAGCACTGATTAAAGTAGGGTCTTTGAAGAGACCTTCTTCCACACTCTCAAAGGAATTTCAGTATTTGCCACATAAGGGACATTGTCGTTCGATGAATCGGAAGATAAAAAAGATAGTTTGTCAATAGTGACAATTTTTCCTTTGTGAGGAAAACGAAGCACCCAGAACAAAGAAGAAACCACACAAAACATAGCATAGGTCCAGCTTCACCTGAGAACAAGGTTGTAGTTGAGATTTGCATCTACAACTTCCACTTCTAGCTCAATGGTCATTCATTCCAATGTAATCGACAAGTTCGTGAGAATACCGTATGGATGGGAGCCTCTTTCATCAAAGACCTCCAAAGTGTTCGGGGACTAGTTAAGAGAAGGAGAGCCAATGGCCATCCAACACGAAACATAAATGATGCATGTGAAAGCACCTTCATCAATAAAAATCCAATGGCCCATCTTTCCTTTGATGAGGACCTGTATCAGAAAAGAAATCTGTTGAGGAAGACAAGGAATGTGGTTTTCAAGATCAAAGGTAATTAGACTTGAATCGATAGGATCAGTAGTGCCTATAGAAGACAACAATGATTTTTGCTACATTGGACAGGTTTGGAGAACCTCCAAGGCAGACATCATCAAAGGTACTTGAGCTAAATCCTCAACAATATTGTAGTGTTGTGTGAATCTAGCATTCAGATTATAAGATGATTTCCGAAGTACACCTTTGGGAGCTGGTCAGATTATGGACACACTGTTAGGGTGCTCAATATGGAGCATACCAGAACTGGATGGAGTGTAAGTAGAAGGTATATCAGTGACTTCTTTCTCCACTATCTACTTATGTAGGGTTCGATAGTATTTTTTTCGAGTAGCAATTGAAATAGGTGATGAACCTTGAATCATGAAAACTTGGGAACCAGAGGAGGTAGAGGATCATGGTTGGTATACCAACTATGTATGTTGATGTCAAAAATGTTTTTTTTTAAATAGTTGTAGTCCCTTTCAATAAAAGGTTAACTTCGTAACATCGGGGACAATCCTTGGTGTAATGATCTTCCTCACATATGAGGCAAGGATATTTTGGCTTCCTCTTAGAAGCATCATCAACATATGATTTGGGTGGATCCTATTTTGGGGCATTGATTTTGGCTTTACCTTTTCCCTTTTTCTTACCTTTGGAGGCCTTATCTACTATAGTAGACTAAAAATCATGTAACTCAGATGGTTTTACCAGGACTTGATGAATTTTTCAAAGGATTCTAGGAACCAGTGTTTGAAACAAATTTCTTCTTCGAGCAATCTTTCATGGAGGTATGAGACACTAAAGCAATTACACTATCAACAAGTGCTACGTTAGGAGACTTTGATGCTGTCAAATCTGAAGATGGTCTTAGAGCATCAGGAAACATCTCATACAATGTGCCAGATTGTGAATAGACTAACTCTAGATACTGAGCACGAGAAATAGCTTGCTCTTCAGTAACACATCCACCTATAGATATATCCTGAGCAATATTGCTAACGAATGATTTTTTGAACCATTCAGTCAATAAATCATCAGTAATCTCGAATTTCATGAGGTGATGCTAGCATCTCCATTCATGGATATGATCGAAAATGTGGATCACAGTATCTTGCTTAGGGGATGTGAGCAAATGAGTGCCAGTTTCATACTAAATTGGCAATTGGAAGTGCATGAGGAAGGCCATAACTATAGATTTGAAGTCAGCATAGGTAGCTCGAGGTAAATAGATATACCATTTTGTGGTAGCACTTCTTAAAGTTATCTGAAAGAGCTGAAGATGGATATTTGTGAACATATGAATTTGAAGAGGACCATAAGTGATATGTCATCACATGGGTTTGCGGGTCCTCTTTAGAATTTCCTTCGAATTTGGGGCAATCGCTTGGAATTTTAGTTGGAATTGGAGGGTAGTAAGGTGAATGAAAAATAAGATCATTTGTGAGCTGTGAGACATGAGGCAGCTCCAATGTAGCCAAGAAAGGCAATGGCGTGTTGAACGGCATATAGGGCCTTTGAGGAGACCCAAATAGTAGGTTCCAACCTTGGTGGTAAGTATTTTGCACCCAAAGTGGAGTATTTAGTCCATACAAAACTTGATTTTTCCCCCACTCAGGGTGACCTTGACCATAAGCTGGATTTTGTCTAGGTTTGGTCTAATATTGACCTACCATAGGCTATTGATAAGCATTGTACGTGGCATATAGGTTGTAAGGTTATTGAACCTATTGACCTTGAACCTGAAGAGATTGACCCTGCCGATGGAGGGTTTTACCTTGGGCTTACAAGGGCTGAACTTGTTGATACACATATGAAGCTTGTTGCTGCAAAGGTTGACCTTATTACTGCAAAGGTTGACATTGTTGCTGTAAAGGTTGACCTTGCTGCTTCAAATATTGTCATTGTGAGTACAAAGGTTGAGTAGACTGCTGAACAAACAAAGTTTGCTGCTGCAAAGGCTACTGAGACTGTGGCAAAGGCTTCTCCTCATGTTGGAACAATTTCCTTTACCACTGCAAAGGTTGCCCTTGCTGTTGCAATGCTTGCCCTTGCTACTGCAAAGGTTGTCTCTGCTGCTGCAAGGGTTGTTGGATAGTTCCTTGAGATATACCTTGTGGGTATTGGTAATTTCCAAATTGAATCTAACCATATCCACCAAGAATAACGAATTGACCAGGCTGGACATAAGCTCTTTCTTGAGAAATGTTAGATGGATTAACCAAGGCTTGTGAACCATACGAGACATAATCTTGTTGGAGTGGAATCTGAGCCATATAAGGCTATTGATATTGGATGTTACCTGACCCAGATGGACCAATAGGGTTAGGAATACCACCATAATAAGGTTGATTAACTCCAACCATGTGGGTTTGTAATCCAATCAAATTTGATTCACCCGATACAAGATGAATATTCAGATCCTACCCTCAAGGCAGTGGAACATTTTGTCCACTTGATGGACGGGTAGAAGAACTAACTGAAACCTGACCTGAAATAGTCGGTTGTACCAGAAGGGTCGGTTGAAATGACGATATAGGTTGTGATGGAATTGTAGGTTGAACAAGAACTGACGTGACAACAGTTTGTATAGAAGTTCAAGACGTCACGTTTGGAATGAATGGAACAGATGTATACATAGCATTTGAAGACCAAATGGGATTTTGATAAAATGACAAAGCACTAGGAGTACCTGAAACTAACTGAGCTAAGGTCATATAACCAGGTGGGAACGTGGGTCCACTAGTTTCAGGAAGGGTGAGAGATGGGAATCTTCTTGTAAAAGGAAACTCTTCTAGAGGAAATTCATACCCTTGTTCATCATCGATATGAGGAGTATGGGTAGCGGAAACTTTCAAATGACCTAGAGAAGAGGTTCGGATTTCACCCTCTGACTCCATAGATGGAAACCATTAGTCACGAGGAACCCGAGATGTGCAAGGAGATAAATCCATAGAAATACCAGGTTAGTCATAAGGATTGTAAGGACGTTGAGTAGATATCACAACAGAATCGAATAACACATTTGATGGATGAATAAAAAGCATCTATGGACTCTCATGGGTCTTTGGACTCTTAGGGGTCTGAATAGGGTTGTTTGGGGTCTCAAGATCATATTTTTGAGCTAACTAGGAATCCGGTGGAGGTGGACGAGAAGACATGAGTTGGATACCTGGAATAATCCCAAGTTCAAACCCTTTATCCTTATGTGACTGAGGAGCTCCGGATGAACTCCTTGGGAGGACCATTTAGTATCAGACAATGAAGGGGAACTATGAGATGAACTTAATGATTCAGCCATGATGACTTCCTCTCAAGAGAAGAAAATGAAAGGAGATTTATTGAGGGATTTGTTAACAATATTGAAATTAACATGGAATTACTCAATATTGGTCCAAGAAGCAACTACTTGGGTTCAACATGTTTATCATGGACAGTTATTTTTAGAAATAAAAACTTTTCCTTTTCATCTTGTAGAGTCAAGAAAAGAATGAAAATGTGATTCTAGTCACTTTTTAAGGACAAGTGCTTGATGATCTTTTCAAATTTAAAGAGTCAAAAAAGATTGAAATGACCACTTAGGTAACTCTAGGAAAAAGGAGTACCAAGTAACCGTGAACTACAATATACACCTCAGCAAATAAATTTACCAAGGACTTGACGTACGTGTAGGAAATATCCCTGAATGCTATGTTTGGTGTATCATGTTTACAGGGTGGCAGATTGGGTTTCGTATGGATAAAGGTTTGCAACCTATGAGGGTCTCCCTTTATATACTCGATAGTACGGGGAGCACAAGTTCATGCTAGCACTGTTTAATGCAAAATTGAATGACAACTGCTAAGTTTTATAAATGTCGAAACATGTCTCTAGCCTAGACCACTATGTATGAAGCATTAATGTTTCAAATGCTCCTTAGATTGATTGATAGATTTTTAATGTTAATCTTGAAATTATGTTTTGATTTCAAGGCCTTAATGATGTTACCTATTCCTAAAATGCAACTAGATGACAAAATTAAATCCTTCACTTTGATGAAAGCTATCTATGTAAGGAAGAAAATCACCCAAATCATGCATCAAACCAATGATCAATGCATCAACGACAATTTCCAATGCTAAATACAAAAAATGAAATCTAATATTTCATTTCACAACAAATGCAATGCTGAAAAAAATGATCTTAAAGCAGTTACCTTAAGATGCAATGATATTTTTTTATTTTCACTTTAATGCAATCAATGTAATCTAGTGCAAAAAATTAAAATAGAATTCAAGCAAGACAACAAACATGAAGGCCTCTTTCACATTAATGATTTGAGTGCAACAAAAAATTCTTAGAAAACTAGTTAAAAGATAAACACTCTCACTTTCACATTTTGAAACACAAACTCAAAGCAAACGCTTCCTTTCGATTCAAGCATTTACCAAAAAGTGAGACTGGCAAAAGACAAGCAATGAAGTCTGGGAATGGGTGGTTGATCAAACTCATCAAAAGACAAGGCAAAGAATTGGAAGGAACAGATCATAGGCTCCCCACTGGAGTTGTCCTTTTCTTGTTAAGGTAAATCCTCTCTGTAGACAAAGATGATCCCTCTAGCCCAATGAGTGGGTCTAGCAACTGAAATGACAATCAACTAGACATCTTCCTAGGTTACAATTGAAAATAATAATGAAGGAGATGGCCTACTTTGTTCTGACACTATTCTGATCTCCTTTGTTGAGGACCATGGAATGCTTCTATCACGGGCTTGTTCCTACTTCTCTCATTGTTTATGCACCTGCACAAGTGATCAAGACACAACAAGGCATGCCAAAACAAGTGGAAAATCCAATAACAACCTACTTAACTAATCAAGGAATGTCAAGCTAAATGATACATGAACATATATATTTTGGGAAGATGAACGAGAAGCTGACTATAATTAGAAAATAAGGGGAAGCTTACAACCAAAGCCTTGATGTTGATAGGATCTCCTTGAGTGGTAATCCAAGTCCAAGCCAAGAAATCTCCAGGCACTCCTTCTCCATGTCAAATGAATATTCTCTAGGAACATTCTTAGCATAAGGGTGCAAATAAACATAGACAAACCATTTGGGAATGGGAGAGGATGAATTTATATGATGGGAAAGGGAGCTAGGACCTCTCTAAAGATAGCATTAGGCCCTCATCTCAACGAGGTAGATCATAGGGATAAGATCAAGAGGGAAAATTGGGATGATTTGGCCTCATCTATGCCAAACAACCTCCATCTCATCACTGTGGAAGTTTCTAGATCACAAAGTTTCTCATCCTCTTTGGGAAAATTACCTCTTTGGGATCATCACGAGTATACAAGGGAAGAGGGCGACGCCATCGCTAGTCAAATACAATGCCACACGCAGCCATCATTGTTTTAAGCCTTATATGAGTGATGATTCTCAGTTTAGGGTTTTAGAGCTATTTCTTAGGAGGGATCTCAGTTGTATACATGCATGAGTACACTGCATAATGGTCATGTTTAAGGCACTTCAGGGTATGTCACAGGGAAGTTCAGGAGATGTGACAAAACACTGTGTAACAAGACCCCCTTGCATGTTGGCAGGTTCCAGCGTCATCAATAGACATATGTGAAAATTGAAATGTGGTACCTAGAAAATTTCTCTGAAACTTTAAATTCAAATGATGCACTGGAATCTACACACAATTGACTTGGCAACTGTTCCAAGAAAATTTATTCTTTGCATAATAGATAGTGATAAAACCTACTAAAAAATAATAGATAAAGAGTTTCTCCACTATAATAGAGGATAATGCTAATAAGGAATCAATCTTATTCAAAATCTAAAGTATCACGACGAGAAACATTGGAAAGTCATACAACGAGGTAGAAACTTAGAGGCTTTGTGCCATAACTAATAATATAAAGTTCACCTGACTTAGATCCTTTCTTTAAGCATGTGATGACTAACAAAATAGAGGGGCATAAGTGAATTATCCAATTAGGCTTAGATTTCCATATAAAAACTAAAATTGTCCTCTACTACATAAGGATCATCCCTCTAGAACTACTAATAATTATCTCAAGAGGAATTGAATTTTCTTAGTACATTGACTCCCAAAGGTACTTGAACATAACAAACATAGTGACATGAGAGAATGACTTGATGAAATAAGCTAGTAAGGGATACACATATAAATAATTCCATCCCACAAATCGTACATGCTCCAAAAGTCTAAGTGATAACTTCCTATGAGAAGGACTTGCCACTGAGAAAAACTTGCTTGAGTCATCACATAACATGCCAAATAAAACTCAAGCGATGGACCCACTGATTCACTCTGATGCATCATGTAATTCCCTAATTCACATAAATTTTCCTAATTTTACACATGACATTTGATACCATAAGGGAGCTATATCATCTCAGTTCTTCTCCAATGTAAATGAACTAGGACAAGATTGATGATATAATCATAAGATTAACTGAATTTCATCCACCTTCCACATAAAAACGTCCTCCAAAGAGATCCACAATCAAGAAGATGAATCAAACCCAAAGAGAGATGAATTTGGGTGATGACAAAATGATTTTTCCCCACTAAACCATTTGAAGTATTCATTGCATGCAGTGAGGTTTGTGAGAGAGCCATGTATTTATGTTTTGATAGATGATCCAAATAATAAACGTTCCTTTTCTTATTTGGATCCATTCATTTAACTATTATGGCATAGGGTGGAAGGATATTTTCCTGTTGATCCTTAGCTCACTTATTCCTTAACTAGCTCATTTGTTGGCCACTCTATATTATTTATGATTTTTTATATGAAGAGCATGATACATTTTGTAGGATTGGAAAAGGGATAGGATAAAAATGTTTTTGTTTAGAATATTTTTCATCTTGTTGTGATGAGGAAAGGAGCCTATAACCAACTAAGAAATGAGAATCTTGGAATCGCCAATAATTATCAATAAATATAACATATGAGCATGGGCTTAGAGATAATCCTCGAAACAACCCATAATCTTTTGCTTCATTAATCAAGGTTGATTTGTGTCCCCCATGAAAATGAAATTTCTATATTAACTCTTGGGAAAATAAATCCATGGATCAATGGTAAAAAATTAATCTGAAAATGAAATCAACAACTAGTGAGTGTTAGTTTTTATAAGTCATATCTTGAGTTTTAGATGGCCAAACAAAGCAAGAAATGACTTGTTGGAAAACTAGGAATGTGAGAATTTTTTTGGGTAAATTATTTTATTTATATAAAAGGTAAAAATGCATGGAAATTTACAATAAAAATGGCCAAACTTTTTCTATATGCATTTTAAGAAGAAATTAGTGAAAGTTAAAAGGTAATATTTTAAATTTTAATTAGGGATTTATTTTTCCTAGTTATTTTGTTTTATTATTTCGATGAAAAACTATACTAGTTTTTAATTATTCATTCATTTATTAATTTATAGGGTAATTATAAGACACTAAAATTTTATTTTAAATCACAATGATTATTTTAATTATTTTAGGAAAATAAAAACTATAATCCTAAAGTGAATGAATAAGCCAACAAAAAAAGGTCCTAATCTATTTATCCTCTTCCTTGAAGAATTTTGGTAAAATATGGATATAGGTGATTATATCAAAATTATTTTGTGTAAGAGACAAGTGGATGAACAAGAAGAAGAGAATAGGTTCTCAATCATATAAAAGGAAATGTGAGTTCAATATCCTCAATCATGCACAGTCACATGTATAAAAATTTCAGATTTGTTATGGAACGGAAGTCCTTAGAGTAGAAAATGAAGAAAGCTTGTAACATTTCAATTGTTGCAAAAATTATTGTACCTGTTTTCGTATATTTGTGTGACAATTTTAATAAAAATTATCGAACCATGGGTTGAAAAATAGAATCATTTGTAACCCAGTAGAAAATACGAGGAGATTGGATGTAATATATTGAAAAAGATTTTAAAAGGGGGCTCTTTTTATGAAGAATGGACTATATTTTCTTGCCAAAAGGCTAGGAATATTGAGATTATGCTTCTGTACTCATATTAAGATGAAAGATAGGAAGAGTTTGAAATTCCTTGTATTTTTATTTCATAGTTTTATCAATATAAATATAGAGGATTTTTTTCCAGTGGGAAGAATTCTTGTTATAAGGAATTTTTTCAAGCAGGAAATTCTTACTAGAAGTCAGAAATTTGAGGTTGTAACATTATATCGAATCTATATATTTTGATCAACTTTGATAATTAGGTGAAGGCCTAGATATTTTTGAAGGAATATATTCAATTGAACGTATGACAATTTTTGTTTTCTTTTATGCATTATTGTGAATTATACATATTTAACATTCATGTTATTGTGTTAAGCTATCTTCACAATTCAATTAAATACTTTAATTTATTCATTGTATAAATACGAGTGCATTTATCGTAACTTTTTTAACAACTATTTATTCAAAAACATTCTATATTTGGATACATGCTTATTATATTATTGAATGAGTGATTTTGTTTTTTTTGTGACTAAGAAAATTCTTTATTAGATTTTCACAAATTCAGATAGAATACAAGTAGGGGTTAACACGTGTAGACCATGTCTGAGGAGCCTTGAAGATGCCGAAAATATACTAGTCAGACACAAACTAAGGAGATACCATCTACCCCTAAGAGGGAAATTGAACGGTTCTTCTGATAGTCCCGAGGATAGTTATTGAGTCCAACATATAGTGACACACATAATATAAATATAAAAAGAGCATATGAAAATATTGATAAAGCATAAACTTAGAAATCCTTTTGTATGAATTGTTGGTGAGCTTGATCATACTTGGAAGGGTACTAAAAGGGGTCATCATGGCCTTCTACAAGCAAAGGAGGGTGCTTCCACTCAATGAATAGACCAAAAAATGTGGTGTTGTTTTTCTACTTTGAAGTCTCCCCTTTCTAGGTGGTTGTGAAAGTGGTTTTGTTGGTAGAAATTTGGAGATCCTCTACCTGAACTGAAGTTTGAGATTTCTCCCCCAGGCCACCTAGTTCATTATCCCTTGACTTTTGAGGTCCAAGAATTTCAGGGCTAAGATTTTTTGAGCCCTAAATAAAAGAGTTTGAAATTTCTAATTGCACTAGGACAATGGGTGACATTGGAGGATGAGAAGGATGTGGGAATGGAATTCCCAAGTCCCTAGTTAGGGCTCTCAAATATGGAGAATATCGAATCAGACGTACCTCAAATGACAACCCAACAGGTTCCTTACATGCCAATTCTAATTTATAGTACTTTTAAGGTCCTAGGATTCCATCGTAGAAATCTAGAGCTTCATCTCTTGAGGCATGTACTCATCATATTTCTCTATCCCTATAGCATGCCAGGTTAGGGGAGGCTAACCACAGCTACATGCACGCATGTCGCATTGAGCACACTGTCTTTCACAAATCACGCATACACAAACAGGAGCACCACTAGACACGGTTCTACATTCCTTGACCTCCACTCCCCAACAAATGCAATAGAGGTAGATAATAGAGACTTGCAAGCTTATAAAAGACATGAAAGAACAACTAGAAAGATCTTTCCAATATCATACGTAAGAGAGTTAAACATTAACATTATTAAGAAATTGAGCGAGGTGATCATAGCCATTGGTTGAGGCTAGCAAACAAGTCATATGCCATATGTCAAGGCTAGTAAGGGTGATGGATCTATGTGATGGAGACCCATAGATATGGAGGCGATATAAAACTTGTAGATCGTAGTAAATATAGGAATGATTATTCTCCTGGAGACTAATCCCATACGCCATGTCTCAAGCATGGTGAGAGTGTTTAAGCATCGCTCAATTTCCACCTTCACCTATACATTGGATGCACTTAGCATGATAACCTTATTGGGATCACCACCCTTCCCAAGCCATTAATGCACTAAGTCATGCTAGCATGGGTGGTTGCATTTTTTTTGTGTGAAGAGTCACCTAGATCCGGGATTGTTATATCTTTCTTTGCTATTTCTGGGCATTGGGAGGCCCAGGATATGGCTTGCGGTGAGACCATATTTATTGCTTTACATGGATATTGCTCCTCAACCCCTTTTTTGTCTAGGTTTTCTACTAGGGAATTATCTTTACATCTGAAATGGGTGAATACTAATGCTTCATGCTAAGAAATAATTTGTGTGATTTGGTGCATTCTCTGATTGAGATGTTAGCTTAAGGAGCACTTTGAAGGGGGTGATCCATTGAGGAGGTTTTGCGCAAATTGCGTGATTAGATGGGAGTGACCTTCAATAATGAGTGGAAGAAAAATTTTGTTTCTAGCTATAAGGAGGCCTTGGATTAAGTATTTAAGCTCAGAAACATTTTTTCTTTTCTACCCTATATATTCTTTATAGATGCTTAATATTTTAGTTTTTTTATTCTAAATGGCTCCTCTAATCCCTGCTACCTCAGGGATTCCTTTCGAGGCTCCATGATGAAAATCAATGCTTTAATTTGATAACATTGGTCCCTTTAGGAGTTGGTTCATTTGGTGAAAAGTGTTTATTATAGCCCCTCGAGTCAAAAAAATTTACAATAACCCTAAGATCCAAAAACTACTCGCCTTAGCCTTCCAACCAGCCATATACATGTGTGTATATGACAAATGTTTCCACTTAGTGAGATACACTATGCATGTATAAGCCAAGCAATGATAACATTCATAAGGGGAAATAAGAAACAACAACAGACTCTAAATAATCTATCAATGTGTGCTGGCCTTTAAATTTGGGTGTATAGCCTGGTGCCACAAATTTTATAACTAGGTTAGGCAGTAGCTGGGTGGGCTCCAACCACTCTTTTCCAACATGGCGATGAAATTTTGTGTTCCATATGATATCTTCCAGGTTCAACAAACCTTCAGGTCGTTGCTCGATTATAATGTGCAAACTTCAGCACTCTTTCTTTGGGTATTACTATAGGGATGACGGGTCCTAGTCCTTCTCTCTACCTAGTTACCTAGACTTGGGATTTTTAATGTTTGTTTTGGAGTCTATCTCTGGGCTTGACAGCTCTGGCTAATAGATATTTGATGTCTCCCATTCCTATATATTGAATATATCCTCCCACTGCTTAAGTTAACCCCATCATGATTTGGATTTTCTGGGTTGTTGGCTAGATCTTAGGAAAGTGATGATCCTAGTGCTCGTTAATTAAAAAAATTGAAAAAGTAAAATTCAACTAAGTGTTGGCCTCTTCTCAGCTTGTTTTTATCTCTTCCAAGTCAATTCCTCTTTATCCTCACTATAAGAGAAAAGGTCATTGGTGAGGGTTATGCCTATGATAGACCTTTAAGGTCTGTCACCAATGTGACATATGGTGACGGTATTTAAAAAAGTGTTGTTGTAAGTGTATATAGTGATGGTCCTTTAAGGTTTGTCACCAAAACCATTTTCAATGACACTTTTGGTGAGGGTCGTTAAAGGCTCATCACTAATTCTCTCTTTGGTGACACTTTTGGTGAGGGTCGTTAAATGCCCATGACTAATTCTCTCTTTGGTAACACTTCTAGTGATGATATTTTATTGATCGTCACCAATGACCTTTTTGGTTATTTTTGGTGATGGTGAATAAATGTTCGTCATCGTTTATCATTCCAATGAGTTTTCTATGATGCTTCATGCCTATGACGGACCTTTAAGGTCCATCACCAATGTTGCATATGGTGACAGTCTTTAAAAAATCGTTGTTGTAAGTGTATATAGTGATGATCCTTTAAGGTTTTTCACCAAATCCATTTTCAATGACACTTTTGGTGAGGTTCGTTAAAGGCCCATCACTAATTTTCTCTTTGGTGACACTTTTGGTGAGGTTCGTTAAAGGCCTATCACTAATTCTCTTTTTGGTGACACTTCTAGTGACGATATTTTATTGAACCTCAGCAATGCTCTTTTTGGTTACTTTTGGTGACAATCAAAAAATGTTCGTCATCATTGATCATTCCAATGAGTTTTTTTATGAAACTATGTACTTGTTACTATATTGGTGATGATTTAAGACCATTTTTGTGGAGTCTTTTTTATTATGTGTCCAAGTTCATAGTGGTTATAATAGTCAGTCAATTTGTTAAGAATTAATTAGTGTGTATCATTTCCCTCAAGTCATATAATATAGTTTTCTTGTGAGTCAACACATGATTCATCTCTATTAGGTTTATTATCTAGCAAATTTCCTTTAAATAAAGTTCCACTAGTGTGTGTAGGAACTATATTATTTAATACATAATCAAGATATATCAATTCTATTAATGAGAGAGACCTAGCACTCCTCAACACTCATGGCACACCTTAACATGCTTTGGAACAGTACACTAACATTCCTTGGCACCTCACATGCATTGGAACATATTTGTACCTAGAACATCTTGCTATGAGTAGGATGCCCAAGAACATGTTGGCATGCCCTAGCATAGCATAACACTCCTGTATCATGTGTTGGCATGGCCTGGAACACCTTGGAATATTGCATTGAAAAACATTAGAAGTTGGTGCACATTGGCACTTGGCATGTATTGGAACATATTATAAGTGTGCCTAGCATGCCCCTTTTGAAAAAGATAAAGTCAACTTATTAACCCTCTTATGTGTTCATTTCCTTGCATTTTAGCTTGTTTATTCCTTTTGTTGCCTTGAAACTCCTTGACGCATATTGGCATACTATGGCACCATGCACATCCTAGCATGTCTTAGCACCTAGAAAACCTTAGCACTATTTGGCACATGCTAGCACACTCCGAAAATACCTAGCACACTCTAGCACTTCTTGAAATTCCCTGATATTACCTGGCATTCCTTACTCATTCGTAGCATACCTTGTCACTCCCTCCTTGGCATGACAACTAGCACTCGTTAACACTCCCCGACGCACCCTTCTATTCTTTCACTTCCATGCATTTTGACCTAGTTCTCCCTTATGTTGTCCTAGTACTCCCTAACACTCCTCAGCATGCATTGGCACTCTTTACCACACCTTAGAACTCTTCGATATGCTCTTCCACTTCATAGCATGCATCACACTCCCTGACGCACATTGGCACTTGGCACGTGTTAGCACTTGGAAAGTATCAGCATGTCTGGCATGCATTGAGATGACTTGGTATGATTTGGCATGGTTTAATATTAAATTTATTCGAGATCAATTATTAGAAACTAGATGAGAAGAAACGGAGGAAGATTTGGCACTTAAAATGCATTGCCACTTGGAACTTGGCACCTATTGGCACCTAGTGTTTGTTTTCCTAGCATGACCCTCATGGAAAAGGTAAATTGATGACTTATTAACACTATTATGTGCTCATTTACTTGCAGTTTAACTTGTTCCTCCATTTTGTTCCCTTCACAGTCCCTGGCATGCATTGTCACACCCTTGTACCTCTTGGCATGCCTTCGTACTTGGCATGTCTTATCTTGTTTGACATGTCTTCGTACTATCTAGCACATGTTAGCATGCCCTAGCATTCCCTAACACACCTTGGAAGTCATGACCTTACAACTAGCATTACATTTTTCCATGACTTGGGAACATTACACTCACTAGAACACCTTGGAACTCCCTAGTTTTCATGATGTCTGTTATCCTCCACAATGTCCTAGGCTGATGAGGAGATCGACGAAGGTAATCATAGAACAAGATTTTAGTTTGGTAGCTAGTCCTACCAAACCAGAGAGGGCCCTCTCTATGAAATCACAACAAAGAGATGACTGGAATGTAAAGTATTTTAGGCTAGATAGCTAGGTTCAAGTGGGTTTTGGAAAATTTAGGGTTTTGTTGCTGGATAAGGGAGAAAAACCAAGTAGCTAGGTCAGAGGATCAAAGGGTTACAACAAAAAATACAAAAAGGAGAAAGGTAGAATTACTTTTGTGATGGATCTTAGGGTTTTTCAATGTAGTGTAGTGTTTAGAAGAAGCGAAAGGTATTAATGAGCATGAAACATGAATTCATTAAGCAAGAAATAAAGTAACACATAATGATTTTTCCATCAAAACAGAGCTTTATGCAAAGAATTTTGTTTATAAAATGTAAGGAAAACCATTGAATAATTAATGAATGGAAAGAGAAGAATAATATCTTTCATATAAAGCTATAACAGAGAAAAAATAACATCACAAACTTACTACACATTAATTCCTAGATAATAGTTGCAAATTGTGTCCTTTGATTTCCATAAAATGTCCAAGTACAAGCTACAATAGTTCTCTCCTCTGAAATCCAACCTATTATATCACTAACAAAATTGATACATAAAGACTGAAACAAAATCTCCCCACTCTTAGGGGTTGAATCAATGACTCTAGGAACTATTCCATGAGGTGTTCTAACCAAACCCTAATGTTTAGCGAAGTTAAAAATGACTTCTACAATTAACTTTTACTCCAACCTCTCTCATAAATGAGCTCAAATTTACATCAAAACAACTTATAAATACTAACCACCCATTATTTTTCATTTACTTTTACCCCTCACATTCATCTACTTCACCCTTTTGACTTTTACCAGAGTCAAACTAGGAATTACAAAAAATTACACAGTGAAAATTTTAAAAGAATCTCAGAAATTTCCAGGTGTACAGTACGCTGTTGGAGGCCATTTTTGAGTGCCTTTCTGAAGTCCAAATCTAGATCGAAAGCCTTTTCTTGAAATCTAGGAGAGTTTAGATGTCTTTAGAGTATTTTTTCACTCAAAATGCCCAATTTTTGGCTGAGATATGGCCATTCTCACAAGGTGTCTCCAGGTGCGCAACGAAATCGAAAAGGAGGGGTAGAAAGGTGATTTTTAGTCTCTTTTTTGCAAATTTCTCAAAACTTGAGCTCCAGACTAGGAAATTTGGCAAATGGGGTTTGATATGGGGTCATAAGCTTTCCAAAAATGCTGATTTTACATCTTTTGGAGCCCTAAGGAAGAAGCAAAGCGTAAGCTCATTGTGCTACTAGAAAAAAAATTGCCAAAAAATTGCAAGTCTGCACCAAAACACAAAATTTTCTCCAAACCATCCCAAAATTTGTTAAGAGATGCCTCTTTAGCACACCCAGAACTTGATAACACTCCCTCTAATACACTATTATTCGATAATTTCCATGCAATTGAAACTAGTCCTTCCTTGTGTTTCCCTGACACTACCTAACATACCTAGTCAATGCCTCCTTAGCACACCCATCACTTGCTAACACTCCCTATCACACACTCCTATTCATTCATTTACATGCAATTGAAACTAATCATCCTTGTGTTTCCCTAGAACTCCCTAGCATGTGTTGGCGCCACACCCTAGCACCTGACACCCCTTGCAATGCCTTAACACTTGGCATGTCCTAGAATGACTAACATGCCTTGGAAATTTCCAGTATGTGTTATCACTTCCTGGCATTCCTTACACACCTTGGCACTCCCTAGTTTTCATGCCCTCATAGATAGCCTTACTTTTTTGTGACTTTGTAACCCAACCAAGTCATTGAAAAAATAATGTTGTCCCTAGAGAAAAGTATCCCTTTGCCTAAAATTTATTTTTCCGTCCCCTTATCATAATCGTAGGCTTACCTATTGCAAGTCCTATTATGAAATTATCCTAATACACATCGTCCTTGGGACACCTGGAAGACACTCTTATTCGTTTTTTCCTTGCACTTTGACCTAGTTCTCCCTTGTGATGCCCTCACACTCCCCAGCACTCCTCGACTTGCATTGACATTGTTTGGCATGTGTCCACACCTTTTCATTCCTTGGCATGCCCTGGTACTCCTTAGCTATCATGCCCTCATAACTACCCTTATTGGTTTTAAGACTTGGGAACCAACCAAGTCCTACCTTGACTACAACATCTTGACCAAGTTACAGTTACTACAACTATACTATCCCTTGTTCACCTACGAATGGCCTATAACTCATCTTAGGATACTCATGCCCAATATTAGCTCATCTCACTTAAGAAGTTACCAAATCAAGGCTCATGTCTAACCATGGTCATAAAACAACTAAGCAACATAGTTTACATCTTGACATGGCATAGCACCTGGCATGTCTAACAATCCCTTGGCACTATGTGGCACATGTTGGCATTCCCTGCATACCATGGCATGCGTTAGCACTCCCTATCATAACGTACCACTCCTTGACATGTCATGGCACTCTTACCTGCCTTGGAACTACCTAGCATATAACTTTGTCACTCCCTCCTAAGCACACTTGGAATTCACTGACACGCCCTATCATACATTCTTATTCATTCATTTCCATGCATTTTGAACTAGTTTTCCTTTGTGTTTATGTCACACTCCCTGACACGCACCCTGACATGCATTAGAACACCCTGACACGCATTGGCATACCCTCGCATGTCACCCTAACACTCTAGCATTTCTTGGAACCACCTAACATACCTTGTCATCCCCTCCTTAGCACACCTAGAACTCACTGACACTCCTTGTCACACACTCTTAGTCATTCATTTCCACGCATTTGAAACTAGTGTTCCCTTATGTTTCCCTAGCACTCCATTACACTCTGTGGCATGCATTGGCACACCCTAGCACCTAACACATCTTCGCATGTTTCCCTGGCTTCTGATATGCCTTAGCACTGCCTAGCATACCTTATCACTCCTTCCTTAGCACACCTAGAACTCACTAACACTTCCTGTCACAAAATCTTAATCATTCATTTCCATGCATTATTTTCACCTATTGCTCCCTTGTCTTCCCCTAGCACTCCTTAACACTTCCTAGCACGTGTTTTTGATGGACAAAACACTATATATAGGGCAACTTATCCTCCATTAGTGGACAAGCAAATTTGGTTAAGTAAGTCTGTAATAAGAAGTGTGAAGATAACCAATCAAGAGAAGGAAACAAAGAGAGAAGATTTTGGCGTTGTTTATGGGTCTGTTTTAGGGCTAATAGATCCACACGTGTGAAGGAAGGAAGAACTATCTACTACAGAAAAGCTCAAAGATCTTTTCGTTTTCCAAGAAGTCGAATCAAGGAAGAAGATACGCAAGGTTACACGCCGAATTATAATAAGAGTTCATACCATCCATGAAAATAAGATCAAGGTTCAAAAGGTTGGTCAATCACATGTTCTAGGGTTTATGCAAGAGGGCCAAGAACTACAGATCTGATCCATGGAACTGGAATTTGAAGGATAGTCGATTAATTGAAGGAATAAGCCTAATCATCATTAACTCAAGGAAAAATAAGGAAGTTGAATCAAGGAGGCTTGTGACTTGGTCTTGGAGAGGTCATTGAGTCAAGGGTCTAGGCCATGGTCTTGGTATTCGTCAATTGATGTTTGTATAAGAATATGATCTCGTTTGTGTTTTCCTCTCATGTTGGAGAGGTTTTGGCCCTGGTTGATTTCATATTCTATGTGTCTCTTGTCTCCTCATTTTTTATGCAATGGTAGATGTTTGATGAAGAATATTGTTTTGAGCATTGTTTGTTATTATGGATTAGTCCTGAATGTGTTTGTGTATGAAACAATGGTTGGGTTTGTAAAGTATGAGTAGAGCAGTGTTTGATTGATGCATGCTTCCTACAATAGAATGTGTCTCTTACTTAAACAATTAATTTAGTGGAAACATGGGTATTTGGACAATTATTTTGGAATTTATGCACCTTACAAGTACATAAACTCATATAATGCATAAATATAATGGAAATTTGTAACGTGTTGCATCATAGAAAGGATGTTGATAAAATATGATAGCTTAAATGTACATGATAGTTTGGAAAGGTGGGGAATAACTCTTATTTAGTCATAGGTAGCCTAATCAATTCCTTTTTTAATATTTAAATGTCCATGATGATTTTGAAAGTAGGTGGGTAGCAATTCTTACTCATGTCATAGATAGCCTAATGAGTACTTTTCTCTATCTAGAATGATACTAGATACAAAACTTTTTTGTATTTTGTGCTTCTTCAATTTTTTTTATAATATATCATGTTATAAAAACTTTAAAATAAGCTTCTCACTTTGGTTCTTGCATTTGTGGTAAAATCTAAACCCAGCTTCTGAAAGTAGTGTTATTCTAGAGGATACCAACAATATTTTTCACTCCATAAAGGTTTTAACCTATCTTTAGTCTTTGATGAGTTTTTTTGGATGATTGTACTTTAAAAATAAAGATGAATTTGCAGTCTTATCACTTGCTAATTTAGAATCAATGAAAAAAATCAAAATAATTACTTACATTTATTTGTAGAGTTTACCTAAAATTGATGGAACATGGTGATTACATCAAATGAGTGTGAAATTGAATTTTGAAATTTTATTAATGTCCTCAATGCTTGGAAAATGTAATGGGATCAGATGATAAGTTAACATGTAAGGTATTTAGTGAGACAATGCTTCTCTTCTAAGAAAAGTATATCTAAACCAAGTGCAATGCCAAGAACAGAGAGGATTCTGTAGTGTGCAAATCTTAGTTGTGTGGGTTTGGGAATAAGGCATAGCTGCTCCATTTAACTGAAGTGAAATGAGAGGAAATGAGGCAATGCATACTTTGTAAATCATAGCTATGAGGATTTGGGGTTCAAGGCTTAGTCACTTCACAATTGAAATAAAATGAGATCAAATGAGACAAGGACTTGCAAATTATTAGTTATATGTAATGACATTAAAGTGAGTAAACACAAAGTATCAAAATTTGAAGTAGAATCAACCCTTGTGCATGAAAGTTCAGTCAAGCATTTTTTTATGGCTGAATTCCCCCTCAAATATACATTTGATTAATGAAAAGGCTTAGAAAATCACATCTATGTAATCGAGGTATCCCTCTTAGATGCACAAACCTTTCCCCTTGGCTTCCCATTGACTTTGAGGTTGTGTTCCCCTACACCCCTATATGCTTACTAGGGATACTACACTCCAACATGATGGTTTCTAAGATATATTGTGATAGGGGGGATGAGGGTTTTAGAAATTCTTGTTGCCATAGGAAAGTCTTGCCATGTTTATTTCAACAACACGGAAGAAAAATGATCATGTAGAAGGATTTATGGTGCTCTTTCAATTTTGGGAAATAGAAATGCCATACATTATGGTGCTTCCCAATCCATGGAGAAAGATCAATGGTTCCTTGGGTGGAACTATACAAATGTGTGGGTGGAACCAGACTCATGAGATTCATTTTTTACTACCAACACAATTAACTACAACCAAATTGACTCATCATATTCATTTTTTACTACCATAACAATGAACTACATCCAAATTGGTTATAAAAGATTGCATTGTTAAAAGTTAGTTTTTAGCTTTCAAGTTTGACATAATAATTATAAAACGAAATCTCATTTGTTTAAATAACATGGAAACCCATAATATTAGTATTAGATAATTAAACATTAATAAAAAAATATTTATAGTTTTTCTGTTTAATTATATAAAATACAAATCTGAATTTGCTTAAAATTACAACTTACAACATGGTTAATTATTTTGTAAATTTGAAAATAAAAAATATATTTTTTTGAAATGAGTATACAATAAGATAAGAAAATATACATTCCATACCTTTTTGATATATTCATAAAATACAATGTTTTTAAAATTTATAAAAAAATCCCACGGGGCTTTGGATTGACGGTGAATGGGTGCGCTGTTAAGGCACTCCTTGCGATAGGTCACTGGTTCAATTCCCCGTGGGTACTTAGTTTAGTCTTAACCTAGAAAAAAAAAAAAAAAAAAAAAAAAAATTATAAAAAAATAAATAATTATAATTAAAAAATTTAACGATCATCCAAATTAAAAATTTAATTTCTACCACGTTTTCTTTCCCACCATAGTGTATTCGAATGAATGTTGAATAGTTGAAAAAAAGGAAAGACCATTTTTCCACGTTTTCTTCCCCGCCTTAGTGTATTCCAATGATTGTTCAGTAGTTGAAAGCCTTAGTGTATTCGAATGAATGTTGAGTAGTTGAAAAAAGATGAAAGACCATTATGTTGCGTTTTCTTCCCTGCCTTAGTGTATTTGAATGATTATTGAGTATTTGAAAAGGAAAGGAAAGACCAGAACAAGTTTTATTCCTCGCCTTAGTGTATTCGAATGAATGTTGAGTAGTTGAAAAAAAAAGGAAAGACCATGGGCACAATACAATCTGATCCGTGGCTAAATGGAAATAGGTATAGGTCAGTGGATCAATATTTAGGGTTTCTAGATGGATGGAAATTCTTAGAATTGATTTGAAAATTTGTTTTATATTTTTCCATGAAATGTATGTTGAGTGGTTAAAAAAAACAAGGAAATACCATGGGTACAGTACAATGTGATTTGTGGCTATATGGAAATAGGTACAGGTCATTGGATCAATTTTTAGGGTTTCTAGATCGATGGCCATTCTTAGAATTGATTTGCAAATTTGTTGAAATGTTGCAGTAATTCGCTAGCAGTTATTGTTTCATGGTTGAATTTGGATGGGTTGAGAAATAAGATTGAGTCATCAACCAAAGACATTAATTTAATATATAAAAAATAATAATTATCTATTATCCATCCCATTAATAGTTTTATCCCATAAATACTTTTTTCATCGGTGATAAGAGATATTATGTTAGGTAATTTGCAATAATAAAGCTTAAGAGCAACAAGCTATTGATTAATATGTCTATAATACAAACATAATTTCAACTACGATAAATATGGAAAGTTTCATAATTACATAAAAATAGTGATAGAAATAATTGTAAATTTATAAAAATAAACAAGTCTTAAAAATCAAAATACAAAATAGAAATCCTTAATAAATTTTAAATACAAAACAAATAGGAGTACTACTACAAGAAAATACTCCTCTTCATTTATAAATAACCAGCGTAGATCTATCTCTCTCGAGCATCAAGAGAGATCAAATCTCTCTCTCTCTCTCTCTCTCTCTCTCTCTCTCTCTCTCTCTCTCTCTCTCTCTCCCTCTTGAGCTGCAAACCTCTTTAAGTGAAGAGATTTGATCCTCTCAATGCTTGATCCATAGTTAAAATGGATCTATGTTGCTTTAGTTATTAGCCTTTGAATAGGCTACATTGCAGAAAAATACCATGGACAAAAACCATGGGAAAAAACCATGGGCAAGAAAAAACATGCACTCAATAATTTTATGTTTTTTAATTTTTTTAATTTGATTTGATTTTGTTTTATTTTGATTGAGTTAAAATGCCAAATATTATAACATACTCCCCAGGTGGAAAGGGTCTCTTGGCACAAAAATCTAACAACCAAAAATATATTAAGAGGGGCCTAGAATAAAATACCTAGATTATGATATTTCTTTTCAAGACTTCAAGGTCTCTCTCGCTTGTTTTAATTTGTGAAAGAAAATTAATGAGAAAAAACTAATAAATTAAATAAATATTAAATACAAAACCATGGAAAGCCATGTGCAAAAACTAGCAAATTAAATGAATATAAAGTACAAAACCATGGAATATAACAAAACTATTGGCCATAACATTTTTTCAAAAGTTATTTTAACAAAAACAAATCTATGGACTCAAAAAGAATGGTTTGGTATGTTATAACCACAAGTGATATTTATATATAATATTTAACTAAGTCGAAATTAAAAAAAATAGTAGTTTAATAATTTATTTCACTTATTTATATTGATCAACCACACTTGTTAATTGGAAACATTGACTCAGATAACAAATTTTATAAAATGAAAATTAATAAAAAAATAACTAATATTAAGAAAGAATATCTAAATTTAACTATTAAAATTTAACATAAAAATAAAAAATAAAAAATAAAAAAACAAAAAAAAATAAAAAATAAAAAAATTACTATACAAAACCATATATATGATGCATTAAAATAATTAATATAAAACATGACTACATATAATAATCATGAGATAGTCATTATACACTTTAACAATAATTATGGTAAATGATATATACTAGCCTAGATCCATCTTAATTTCGGATATACCAACACCCTAAAGGGATCAAATCTCTTTTATAAATTAGTAATGTGTATAGATATTTTATATATATTTTTATAAATTAGTAGTTACATAATTTAGTTAATTTTTTTCTCACAAACTAGCAATTTAATGTCTAGTTCAACTATACTTTTAAAATATATTATTTTTATTATTATAAAGATTAGTTTTCTATTATAATGGATTAAAGATAAAATTTTGAAAGTTTTCTCTTTAGATTTTGTCTTCAAACACGTGTTGCAGTATTTATGGTTCTACAACCCTCTATTTTTGGCTCTATATCCAATGGAGATCAACTCAATCTCCACCATCTTGTTACCCAACCATGAAAACAATAACCCAATAATTGTGTGCAAAATGATACAATAGATCCCAAATTTGAGGTCCACTCATGTCACATCCAAGAATATATACAATGTATGTGGGATCATGTACTCATCCGGAAAATGCAAAGGCTAAATCAAACCTGAATTCGGTGCCAAGTGTTTCTTCCCTATTGTATTTGCCAGCCTAGAGGATCAAACATGGATATTCAAGAATGGCTTATGTGAGAAATGGAAAATTTGTTTATCACTATAAGTATGAAGGAATGGCCAATGTGAGTAGTTAATGCCTACGAGCAACTACCTATGAACCATAGTATTTGAGAATATTAATGATGAATGCTTGGTTTTATGTTTCATATTTTTCTTGTTTTTTCTCTCTCCTCATTTCTTGAATGTGAAACAAATTCTTGGTCGTATATTTCATATTTGTCTTGTTTTTCTCTCTCCTCATTTCTTGAATGTGAAATCTCCAAACTCTGTTTCTCATCTCGCTGTCATTTCTCGTTTTGTTTCCCCTTTCTGGTTTCTAGTAACATAGATTTCAAGCCCTTCCTTCTAGCTTTGGTTGGATTTCTTCATTGCTTTCAACTCCAAAAGAAGGTGATAGAAGGGATGGGTAGAAAGATTGGTAGCCAAGATAGAGTTAAAGAGGAAGAAACATTGAGTTAAACACTACAAGATTCCTCTCATGGGGTAAAAGGATCGCAACAACACCACAGTAAGCCCTTGGGAGAGAATGAAGATGCTATCGCATGCAGTGGTAACAATCAGAGTATGGTGCAACACCGTATATTAAGTTCCACCAATGACATCATATTAGAAAAAATCTAAGCATGAAAATAGATTGAAACAAAAACAAAAGGGAAACCCTCACTAACTCGTCAGGCCCTTGCTCAATAATCGGGCAACATTTGGGTATGAAAAATCAAGGATCCCTTCTTCAAAGTCCCTGTTTGCTTTTATAGATCTCTTCATATTGATGGATGGCTTCAACCCTCCTCAAATGGCCATTGGATGAGTGTTGGGCAGTTGCATTCTTTAAACTTCCTGACAACTGTTTGAAATTTTTTTAATTTAAAACTTTTATACAGAACTTTAAATTTCGCATTTTGTAATTTGGTGCATATGTTTTCCTCTCATGCCACATTTTTTTAAATAAACTACATATTTATTTTCTTTTGATTATGTTTCTCAACTATCGTCATGGATTTATCCTGGACAAGTGATGAAAATAATATATGTTCTAGGGAATTGAACATATGTTTTTTCATCACTTCTATCAATATACTTTGACAGCACGGGCACGGAAACCCGAACCCATCGCTTCATCACACTATGACCGATAGAGACTTTCCTAGCTGTTGAGCACAACACATATCCCAGATCATTCGAAGATATACTGGTGTTATTGTTTCACCTTGAGATGGATATATATGTGTTTTATTGTAGCAGGGATACAACCGCTACATTACAATACATCAATTATACTCAAAGGAAAAACTATTTTTCCTGTATAACCACGTTGAGAGTAATAAGTATCTTCCCATGTGTCATCATAGCAATAGATTCCATTTTTCTAATTCATTTTGTTTCTCATTCTAGTGGCCGCCATTATTGTGCAAGTTTGTCCTGTCACTTTTTTCCCCGATGAAAGTTGATAAGAAAACGTTAAGAGAATGCTAAATGTCAAATTTTAGCAGACATTCTGAAAAACTTTTTGATCCATTTTCTAACATGGTGCACAATCTTCTTTGATAGTACTACGATGTATCTCTTCCAAAACCTGATTGTCTTTCATGGCTGGACAACTAATTTGATATATGATCTCTTTAAATCTGTCTTGGACCCAAACGTTATTGGATGTTCTTGAAGATGGGCCAAGTGTTCACCCAAAATGTCCAAACATATCAATAACAACACATAGTGTAACAGAAATATTCATCCTCATCCAATTATTAAATGCGGAAATATTCCTCTAAAAGCCTGGATTTCCCATACACTGGGGCTATTACTTATATAACCCCTAGTTTTAGTTTCTCTTGCATGTTTGGCGATTCAGCTGGAATATGTCAAAATATAGAGTTCCTTGATGTCTTCACTCCAACTTCTTGGATGCCATCTCAAAGAAAGGCTCAAAGGATATTCCAAATATTATCTTTAGAGGTGGCCATTTCGACCCGAAAGGCCGAGTATCCATGCCATCAGTCACACTCTTCTATGCATGTGTACATTACCAAGCAATTTATCATCAATAAACATTGTTGCAAGACAATAATTGTTCAAATAAATTTCTGAGACGTTCTGGATATCTAAAGAGATTTCCTTATAAAGCTCAAGTTCAGTAAAACATCCAAGATATGGATCATGAAATAGTGGATCCTCACACTAATATATTCACCATGGGACTGAGACAAAGATATAAAAATTGTAAACTACCTCATGTAGATAAGAAAGTGGTGTTGGAAACTCTCCACATTAGGATTGACATTCTTAGCATATTCAAATGATATCCTTCCTCAATGTAAACAATTCTTCAATAATATGGCCACTCTCCCACATGTGTCACTTCTCCCAATCCTCATGCTTAATTGGCACACTGAACCTACACATTTCATTCGACAATGCTTATGTCTTGGGACTTTATATCCACTGTAGTGGGCCTTCTTTCCTCTTCTATTACAAAGTAGACTTCTTAGGGTAGGGGAAATCACAACTCCATGCCCTCTCTCATTTCAATGAAACACGAAAATATTTTCTTGCTCTCTTTCCATTTCACGGCAGTTCTTTAATTAGAAATCTCAATTTCAAGCCCTTCCTTCCAGCTTTGGTTGAATATTTTCATTTCTATCAACTCCAAAAGCAAGTGATAGAAAGGATGGGTAGAAGGTTTAGTACCCAATCTAGAGTTAAAGAGGAAGAAACATTGAGTCAGACACTGGAAGATTCTTCTCGTGGGGTAAAAGGATCACAACAAGGCCACTGTAAGCCCTTGCAAGAGAAAGCATATGCTACTACATGCAGTAGGTAACAATCAGAGTATGGTGCAACACTGTATATTAAGGTACCATTATCATCCCCTCAAGACTTCGATTGCTGAGGAGAGAGAAAATATTTTAAAAGCAAAATATGGCAAATTTGAGGCTATAATTAGGAAATTGGAAAGCTTGAAAAATTTTGTTTAGAGACCTCATGAGCAAGTTACAGATGTTGATACACTCTTTGATCTCACATCCACACTCCTCGCTACTATTAATAGATCAAAAAACAACGATGGTGATACTCAAGTTGATTTTATTAGTAGTGATATTCTAAGAAACTATAGTGACCAGGCATATGGAAGCAGATCATTGGAAGGAAATGACTATCAAACCCAAATATCATGGAGAAATATTGGGCTTTTATTTGCTTCTATTTTCCAGCATATGGCAAGAATTTGCACTATGCTTGGACCAATGGATATTCAACCCAAGCAAAGGAAAGCTATAATACAAAGAAAATAGACTAAGCCAACAGAAAGAACTCGACCTAAAGCACTGAAAGAGTCCCTGAAAGATGAAAAATTAGAAACAGACAAGAATATGGCAAGCATATTCAACATTTTGCGAAAACAGAAGTAAGCCAGATTAGAGAATTTGGTTCTAAATAGAATATCATTTTCCCAGATAGTAGAAAACATCTTTGCATTATCATTTCTATAAAGGATGGTAGAGTTGAAATAAATGTTGATGAAAATGGAAAACATTTTGTTGTCCCCAAAAATACTCCCAGAGCTACAAAAATGGCATCTAGAGAAGCTTCTTACATCCAATTTTTTTTTCGGTTCGATTTTAAAGACTAGAAGTTGATGATGGAAGCTATTGAAAGTGGTGAGGAGTTGATGCCTCACAGAAACAATCCACTTATGATTCCTTGCTTTGAGAAGGCTACAAAGACTCCTATCAGAGAGATTTCAAGAAACAGGGGTAGAGTGGTACCTGCAACTCTTGAGGTGTAGGAGGATGAATGTGGAAGTGATGATGGTGGTGGAGGTCTTCAAAGACCAGCACTGAAGAAGTGAAATAAGTGTCTCCTATGAATTTTGCTATTTTGGGTGCTTTTTTTTGGAAATTATCTTTGCTTTTATCAGTGCATTGTAATTCATACAGGAAGATTATCTTTAATTTAAGCAATCTAATATATAAACAATGCTATCTTGGTCTCATAATTAGTTATAATTAAGTTTACTGGTAGTGCAAACCCTCGGTCATGTAGCACACCCCTTTAGGCATGGTTCCAAGGCCTGGGTAGAAGACTGGCATCATGTAAAATGAAATTTTTAATGTAAGATGTCACGTTTGATCTGTTAAACCATGATTAGTCTCCTCGTGACAGTATGTTATAATTTTATGTTTGAAAAGTATTTTGAGATACCACACAAGAACAAAGTTTTCGATTGTGTAGTTGGTTTAATTTGAGAATACATAGAGATGAGAGTAGGGTAAGGCCAGGTGAAAATAGATGTAAATACAAAGGTTCAAAAAACTAGCTAGAAAAGCTTACCATACCCAAACCCTTTTACTAGCACTACATGGATAGAGAGATCCACCCAGAGGCATGTGGAGAATAAGTAGGGATATGCATGCTCTGGATTGACTAATTGCTTAAGCCTATCTCAAGCAGGCGCAACCAGTAGATGGCAAGAGATTGGGAATATATATCTATTAAGTATGTGTATATGAAATTCATTATGTCCCCTTTTGATTTTCAAGGTGGGAGGAATGCAATGGAGAAAGGGAGATCGTATTTGTCCTCTATATCCCACCTATCAGGACACTAGGATAAGTCCCAATAATTAGAGTTGGGTTCACTCATAAGTATATGATTGTAAAAGTCCATCATGAACTTTATTAAGCTAAGTCATCCTTTAGTTGAGTTTCATCCTTTAGTTGAAGCTTCAAGCAAGATACTCGACCTCTTTTCAACCCTTCAGTATTCCTAGAATAGCTACAGAACAACCCTGTTTAACACACATTGAATGTCTCTTCTTGCTGTGATCTTAAACTTCAAACTTTGGCCCTTCTCCATACAAGAGCACCCAAGAACAACACTCAAAACAACCTCTCTTTCACACGTTGTACCTACAACAAAACATAAGACTTCCACGTTGCTTCTAGGGCTTCTTTCTTGTTGTCTTATGGATCCTTCTTGCATAGGCTAGGGCTTCCCTTTGACTCCATCTAGGGCCTCTCTAAGTGTTGCTTTAGACCTTCCTTGACTGCAGCTATATGCTTCTTCTTGATGGCTGATAAGGGCCTCCCTCTTGCTATGGATTAAGGCCTCCTTTGTTGTGGATAAGAGCCTTCCTTTTGCTATGTATATGGCCTCTCTTGACGATGTCTTTATGCCTCTCTTGATTGCATCTTAGGCCTCTCTCTAGACTGTGTCTTAGGCCTCTCTCCTGTTGTGGTTAAGCCTGCTTTTGACTATGGTTAGGGTTGCCTTTTACTGCAGCTAGGGCTTCCTTTTTTACTGTGGCTAGAGCTCCTTCAATACTGCATTTAGGTCTCCCTTCATGACTACAGCTAGGGCTCCTTTGTGACTAAAACTAAGGCTCACACTATTGCAGCCTGCTAGCCTCATGCTACCCAGGGACTCCTGCACTATAGCACTCTCTGCTTCTTCATCCATATCCGTCTTTACCCACATCCGCTAGTATTGCTACTCTCTCTTTGGGGCTCCCCTAGCAAGGTATAATACAAGAGGTTGGGTACCTTAAGTATCTGGCCCTCATCGCTTGTAATCCTCCTAACTACAACTCGATGTATCCCCACCTCTTCTCTAGATGTACATGACCACTCCTTGTAGTCCCTAGCATCCCTTGGGACACTATAACATGAGCACTAGTGCATTAACTATGCTAAAAGTTCACTTTCTTGTTAATTTGACAATTAATATCTCTTCTACAAAAAAATATTTCTTAGTTTTTTTTACATTAGTGGTTTGATAAGAATAGTTCTACAGTCTCTTCACTGAATTTCTTAAAGTTTTTACATTTATGCTTTTTGACAAAAAAGGGCTAACATTTTACCCTAGCTAAGTAAGGATTCTTTAAATAACCTTCTATATTGGTTCCTTTTTGTTCCATATAAGCTTAGAAAAGTGTCATGGCTTTACATTGGATAATGTAAGAAACTAATCTTCTCCGGAAACAATCAAGCCAACTCTTTCATTTTGCAAATTACCTACAGTTTTGGACATATTCTTTGAAATTTCTATGCTGAAGGTGTTGGATTTAGGTAAGTGATACAAAATGCAGACCTACAGTTCTATTTTTCACCTATTAGACCAGTGAAAATTATAGGCAAAATTGGAAGGGTTGGACATGAATGTTCCAACCATACTCTTATTGGCATGCAATACATATATTCATAACACACACCTACAATACTATTGTTCACCTATTCTTCTAGTGCATATTGTAGGAAAACTGTTAACATTGGACTTCGTTGTCTCAAGTTCACACACCAGCACTAAAGATGCAACATATTGCATGCATCCTTAGATATGTTTGACATTGCAAGATTATTGTTTAAATAAATGCATGTATAAAAGTTCTATATTAGCGAAATAACCATCAATATCTTTTTCTAGCATTTTTGGCTGAATTCACAATAGTATGCTAAAAAGTGTCATTTCAATGTCTATAAATTAGGATATATAAATGTGAGATATATACTCTACATCTTTGGGTTATCTCCCTTTCAAATTTGAGTTATTTAGGCTACATGTTAATTGTTTGAACTTTGAACTTTGAATAAATTCCTTAATGGACTTCGTAAATACTCGAATGAATGGACTTCATAAGGTAGTGGTACCGTAAATTGTGTTATTTCAAATATTTGACTTCCATATTTTCACAAAATACAATGTCCTCAATAGATACTTATATGTATAGATACTTATGATTAGGATTATATATGTGTTGGAGCGGTTCCTTTATGTTTTACTATAATCCTGATGCTGACAAGATTTAACTTTTTTCATCAATTGGTCATAGAATATGCAAAAGATTTCATTGTCAAAATGTGGCAAAAATTACATTTCTCTTGATTTATTTTTTTATTTTTCATGACAAGATAATCATGTTGCAGGAATGAGGTATCCTACAGTCTGTTTCAATTTGTGGATATTTTTTTTCCTCCCACTTTTTTACAAGGATGTAGATTTGATATTCATGTTGATGGGTTTTGCATGTATCTTATCTAGCCCCAAATGCTAGTAATGGAGCAAATCTTGAGAAGTAGTCGTGAAAACAGACTATCAGAGGTTAATGTTACAATACTGCTTCCACCTGGTATCAAATTTTTTTTAATGGTAAGTGACATAAAGAAGAGTTATTTAACGACAGGGTTAAAAGGGAAACCTCATGTCTTAGTTCTAAGTCATTTACTTGCATATCTTAGCTCTAAGTCATCTGTTTTTGAGCTTTACCAGATCAATTATTTCACTAATCCAATATGCATGGATTGTATTTCTCACCCGATGTTAGTTACTTCACATGGTTGATATAACATTCAACTCTAGGCCATTTTTATTTTAATTCATAGATTTTATTGATTAAAAGGATGTTCATATTTTGATTGGTTTACTTGGAGCTTGATTTTAAAAAAAAATCTAAATTCCACGTGGATGTTATTTTTTCAGGGTGAGCTCTTTGCATCAGTAAGGTCAGATGAGTCCTAGAACATAGGTATACAACAAGAACACCTTTGGACTTTGTTGTGTATCTGTTATTTTTTATATCATTGATGGATGGTTATTGATTATGTAAAACAGAGGATGGCAAGGTCCTACCAATTCTCTTGAAAAAACAAAATAAAATGGAGTGGTAGAATTGTGTTCTAAAGGGTGAGCCAGAAATCAGTACTTGAAAGGTAGAACTTGACAATGGCAAGCTATCTGATCTGGTCTAAAGACACAACAGACGATGGGAAAAAATGATGCTATTGACGAGTCTCCCCAGAAAATAAGCTCCAATTGTTAGACCACGGCCCAAATTTCAGTTATTTGCAATGGAAATAGTGACTCTAGCTCTATTTGTATGAATAATGAATGTTGCCATTGTCCTATTCATTTCCTATGAATGATTTTGATTTTCAAACTCCAACTAGTTTGTTGTTAAATTAACTAAAGCTTTAATGACAAACTTATAGTTTTCAAATCTATTTTCTAAATCTATTTTCTTGAGCAAATTTGTCTTTTTACTTTAGGTACTATAGATTACTATTCTGTGACATGTGCTATGATATAATTTCCTAGATAAATAGACAGAAGTGTTGTACAACATAGTCTTTTTTAAATCTAAAGAAACAGTATTTCCAAATACAAAGTTTATTAATTAAGAACATCTTTTAGACTTCTTTGCTAAGTTATGATTATATTTCGGTAGGGGATTTTGTGTATGCTGATATTGTGTTGTCTCTTTGGTTTTTGTCAGGTAACAATGGTTAATAAGGAATGTGTTCTTGAGCAGCAGACACACATCTTATTCTATTATCAATAGGAAACTCCATGGTTTTCAGGCATGGCAACAAAAATACAGATGTTAGTGGGATATCCAAAGTCCATGTTGGATGAATTTAATACTAGTGATGATTTTGATTCCTTTTCAGATAAAGAATGTCATGAGTCAAATTCAAATAAACAGAAGCAACTCAAGAATGAAGGTGAAGCTATTGCTTTTTGTCCAAGTCAATTTCTTTTATTTGTTGGTTGCTGTCATGTTTTGAGTGTGGACTTGTGAAATTCCAAATTGCATGTTGGTTTATGTAAAGGGGATATATATATATATATATATATATATATATATATATATATATATAGATATAATTTTTTTTATCATATTCCGTTCATGGTTTCCGAAGATCCATGTTACATTTGCACAGAAATTTAGATATCATTCAGATGTCTAAACACCAAACAACAACAACATTGAGATTTTTCTTTCACTCAACCGATAACATATTGCATCTATCTTCATCAATGTTCTTCTTCCATATGTTATCAACTTATGACATTTCCTTTGCAATATTTGGTGCATTTTCTAGTTATAGGTCATTTATAGATTATAAATGTCTTCAGACTTTCACTTCTAATTGAGTATTCAACCAAACATATTGATTCTCTTATACATAATTATTTTTCCTTCCACCCACTTTTCATAACTTCCATAACCATTAGGTAGGGACCTACAGCTTCGATGTTGCTTTGCTTGTTTAGTAAAATATTAACGAGACTTTAATTTATTGTAAGTTGTAGAATTTACAATTTATGAAGTTTCAAGGTCTAATTTTAAAAGTCTAAAAGGTGTTAGCTCAATGGAAGATCACTTGCTTTAAAATCAGGAGGTTGGTGTTTTGATTCCATCGTGCCCTGACATGATCCATATGGAATGATCTTTTGACCATCACCAATGAGCTTTGGTGACATTTTTCAACCGTCACGAAAATATGAAATGGTGACAGTCAACGAACACCACCATATATATGCATCAATAGTGACGAACCTCAAAGGTCTGTAACCATAAATTGTTGTTGTTGATATGAAATGGTGATGGTCGATGTCCGTCATTATAGTCATAATTCGTGACAGACCTTGAATGTCACCACAACACCTATACTTATGGCAATGTGGATTTTGGTGAGGGTCAATGAACGTCACCATATATATGCACCAATAGTGACAACCATGAAAGATCCATCACAATAAATCGTTGTTGTTCATATGAAATGGTGATGGTCACTATTCATCATTATAATCAATATTCGTGATGGACCTTTAATGTCACCATAACACCTATACTTTTGGTGACGCCACCTTTGGTGACGTTCAGTTTTTTGTGATGGAGGCTATGGTCTGTCACCATTGCTCATATGAAATAGTGATGATCACTATCTATCATTATAAATCATTATTGGTGATGGACTTTGAATTTCACTACAATAGCTATATTTTTGGCGACGCCGCCTTTAGTGATGTTTAGTTTCTAGGGACGGAGGCTATGGTCCATCACCATTGCTCATATGAAATGGTGACATGACGGTCACTATCCACCATTATAAATAATTATTGGTGATGGAATTTAAATGTCACTACAACACCTATACTTTTGGTGATGCCACTTTTGGTGACAAAGGCTCTTTTGGCCGTCACTAATGAGCTTATGGCGACATTTTTCACCCCTCACCAATGTCCTTTTTTCTTGTAGTGCCTTTATGTTTATGTGGCTCTTTTATGTGGATCTAATGTAGGCATTTCTTCTCCCTTCTATGCCCTCATGCAACCACTCAACGTAATTGATATACCTCACAGACTTAAAAAAAAATACATTAATTGGTGTAGGTTTTAACCCTGTACAAAAATTACTTGCATACAAATTCAAAAACAAAAAAAATGAACAATGCAAGAGCATAACACATAAAACACATATACACAACGATTTCCCCTGGATCCCAAAACCAAGACTACCAGCTTGATTTTTCATTATATTCCTTTCAATGTTACAATACATATTTATACATGTTGAAGCATCCAATACCAAGGACTGAAAACCATCGCGTCCAAAACCATGGACCAAAAAGTATAGGTAGGTTCGCCCAACCTAATATAGGGTCCAAAAAAAAAATTCTTGGGGCACTGCCCCAGACCCCATAGAGGGGGGCTACCCGTCCCCCTCAAACCCTCCTATGAGCCCCCTGCTATGCAATCAGCACAACGAATGGGGGGCTTTGCCCCCCTTCTAACCCCCCGGTTCACTACGTAGGATAGTCGTGGAAAGAATATAACACAACCCAACATTCTCCCACTTGTTTTCTTTCCACATGGGGCCACAGGAAATTTTAGTCATTTTTCCAGCCCTGAAACACCCATTGTTTCTCTACACCAGGAAAACTTCTCAGAGCTCATAGATTTTGTTAATGCATCTGCATTATTCTACAAAGTGTCCACCTTTACCAGCAACACCTTTTTATCTTCTATCATATCCCTCACAACGTGATACTGAACATCAATTTGCTTTGTCTTTGAATGATAAGCAGGGTTCTTTTCCAAGAAAATTGCACTTTGGCTATCACATTCTATCCTTATAGCTCCCTGTACTAACCGCATATTTGAACATAATCTTTGCAACCAAAATACTTCCTTGCTTGCATGAGTGGCTGGCATGTATTCTACCTCTATAATTGATAGTGCCACTATAGATTGTTTCTTACTCATCCAATTGACTGCACCTCCAAATAGGTTAAACACATACCCACTTGTAGATCTTCTCTGATCCAAATCTCCGGCCTAGTTTGCATCAACAAAGCCATGCATATCCAAAACTCTGTCCAATCCTGGTCTTCCTTGGTAGCACAAACCAAAATCACTAGTGCCACGCAAATACCTGAAAACCCACTTCATTGTTGTCCAATTCTACTTCCCTGGTTTTGACATAAACCTGCTCAATACTCCCACTGCATGTGCAATGTCTGGTCTAGTACAGACCATTGCATGCATTAGGCTACTGACTGCACTTGCATATGGAACACGGGACATATCCTCTTCCTCTTCTTGTGTCTTGGGATACTATTCAGCAGATAACTTTACACCTACAGGAATAGGAACCTTCACCGGTTTACTATCCTGGATATTAAACCTCTGTAGCATTGTCTCAACATACTTCCTCTGGTTTAACCAGAGCTTCCTCTTTGCCCGATCTCTTTTAATTTCCATGCCCAAAATATAGTTTGCAGCACCAAGATCTTTCATGTCGAATTTGGAGGACAATTGGGTCTTCAAATCGTGGATAATTTCTTTGTCATTTCCAACCAGCAACATATCATTCACATACAAGACTAGATAAATATCATGGTCACCAATTAATTTAAAATACACACAGTGATCTGCTTTGCTTCTGGGGAAGCCAAGTCCCCGTATAGATGTATCAAATTTCTGATACCACATCCTTGGTGACTGTTTTAACCCATACAGAGACTTCTTTAACTTGCATACCAGTTCTTTCTTACCCTTCACCACAAAGCCTTTAGGTTGCTTCATGTAGATCTCCTCTTCCAGGTGCCTGTGAATAAATGTCGTCTTCACATCCATCTATTCTACATCAAAATAAAAGCAACAGCAACAGATAAAAGAAACCTAATAGAAGTTACCTTGGCAATAGGAGAAAAAATATCACCAAAATCAATTCCTGACACCTGGAGTAACCTTTTGCTACCAACTGAGCTTCATATTTCTCCACCTTTCCTTCTACATTTTTCTTCTTCTTGAAAACCCATTTGTTGCCAATGGGTTTCCTTCCAGCCGACAACTCCACCAGATCAAAGCCTCATTTTTGTGCAAAGATGCCATTTCATCAACCATGGCCTCTTTCCAGAGTTTTCCATCATCTGAATCTACTGCTTCCTTCACATTTTTGGGATCATCATCAGTAGTAATAAAGCAAAATTTGAACAGAAAGCAAATGAACTATACCTTTCTCACTGCCTTTTTTCTCAAACTGATCTTCTTACACCCGGATTTTGTGGCTCTTCATCTTCTGATTCCTCCTCTGCTGTAGAGTCTGATTCTTCCTCCTTTAGCTCAAACTCTATCTTCTCAGGTTCCTTTGGTTCGACTTCATGTTTAATAAAATGTTTCACCTCTCTGAACACCACATCTTCACTGTACACAACCTTCCTTGTTGTTGGGTTCCAAAGCTTATAACCCTTTAAACCTTCCTTATACCCAATAAAGATTCACATTTAAGATTTACTATCCAACTTGGTTCCTTTCTCCTTTGGAACATGTACATATGCATCACATTCAAATACCCTCAGATGTGAAAGAGAGGGTTTCTTACCAGTCCATACCTCTTGTGAAGTCTTATCCTCCAACACTGATGAAGGTGATCTGTTGACTAGGTAACACACTGTCTCCACCACCTCTGCCCATAATTCCTATCCTAACCTGGCACCATTAAGCATGCTTCTTTCCCTCTCCATCAATGCCTTGTTCATTCTTTCTACAACTCCATTTTACTGAGGTGTATATGGAGTAGTCTTTTGCCGTGCTATACCACACTTCTTACAGAATTCAACAAATTCCTTACTGCAAAACTCTCCACCGTATCTGTCCTCAGCACCTTTATCTTCTTCTCTATCTAGTTTTCCACCAGAGCTTTAAATTCTTTAAACCTTTCAAAGACTTTACATTTCTTCTTAAGGAAATATATCCATGTATTCCTTGAGAAGTCATCTATAAATGATACATAGTACACAGACTTACCTAGTGATGGAACCTTCACAGGTCCAAACACATCACTGTGCACAAACTCTAATATCTGTTTTGCCCTCTTACCACCAAAGTGGAAACTCACATGATTATGCTTCCCGTATACACAATTTTCACAGAAATCAAAATCCAGAGAGCTATTACTCATACCTTCTACCATACCTTTACCATGAAGAATTCGAAGGCCCTTCTCTCCAATATGTCCAAGCCTTTGATGCCACAGCATGGTCTTCTCTCCAGAGACCACTAGATTTTCAACTCCACTTTCAGGAACCACAGAACTGTTGCACCCATCAAAAAAAGTGCTACCTTGCAGCTTGTACAGAGTTCCAATTCAAACTCCCGAAATCAATACCAGTGCTCCCCGAACAATCTTGTAGGTATCTTTATCAAACACTGTCTTTACACCTGCATCATCCAGCTTTCTTACAGAAATCAGATTTATAGCCAATGCAGGAATATGTAGAACACCCGAAAGTATTCTAACCCTTCCACCTTGCAACTTCAACTTTACTTTTCCATGACTAACGATTCTAGTCTTCCTATCATCCCCCAAGAAGACATCACCACCATCGTATTTCTCATACTTGTAGAACCACTCTCTATGGGGAGTGAAGTGAAAGGATGCACCTGAGTCAATCAACCATGCCCCATGATCTACATGTGTACTTGAAGAAGCCAAGTACACATCCCCACCTTCATCTAAGGTGGTATTTTCCTCTATAGAAGGAGCTTCATTAGATCCCTTTCCTTTATCAGGAGCTTTAGATTTACAGTCCCTTTTGAAGTTCCCTTCCTTTCTGCATTTCCAGCACACCACCATTACAGGTTTTCCTGGAGATTTAGATCTCCCTCTAGATTTAGATCTCCCACTCGATGACTTACTTTTGTTTTTGTTCTAGGACTGTCCTCATACAAACAAGGCATCACCATTCTAGCCCTCCATATTTTTCCATCTCATCTCCTCCGTCAGCAAGGATGAGACTATTTCATCAAACTGCAAGGCAATTGCATTGCTACCTATTGCAATAACCAGCCTATCCCACGAATCTGGTAGAGAACACAACAAAATAATGCACTTATCTTCATCTAAAATTTTAATATCAACAGATGCTAACTGAGTTACCACACTATTAAATGTGTTCAGATGCTCTTTCACCGAATCTCCATCTTTCATCCTCAGGTTATACAGCTTTTTCCGCAGGAACAGTTTATTCACCAGAGACTTAGATTGGTACAAAGTCCCTAACTTGTCCCACAAAGCCTTTGTCGTAGCTTCCCCTGATACATTCAGCAATACTGAATCTGAGAGACATAATCGTACTGTGCTCTTTGACTTTCGATCCAACTTCTTCCATTCTTCATTGGACACTCCCATTGGTTTAGTACCCGGATCTACCACGATCCGTTGATCTTTATCCACCAACAGATCCTCCATATTGAGTTTCCACAACTCAAAACTTTGACCATTAATTTTATTGATCTCTATCTTTCCACTGCTCGCCATCTTCTTTCACCACCAGAATCGATCTCGCAAATCTCCCATTGAACAAGGTCTACCACAGGCCCGAGCAAATGCCTCAGAAACAAAGGCATCCCCTTGAAGCCAAAATAGCTCTAATATCAAATGTAGGTTTTAACCCTATATAGAAATTACTTGCATACGAATTTTAAAACACAAAAAATAAACAATGCGAGAGAATAAGACATAAAACACATATACACAAAGATTTTCCCCTAGATCCCAAAACTAGGACTACTAGCTTTATTTTCTTATTATATTCCTTTCAATGTTACAATACATATTTATACATGCCGAAGCATCCAATACCATGGACCGAAAACCATCACGTCCAAAACCATGGACCGAAAAACCATAGGTAGGTCCGCCCAACCTAATATAGGGTCCAAAAAAAAATTTCCCAGGGAGCTACTCTGGACCTCGTAGAGGGGCGCTACCGGCCCCCTCAAACCCCCCTGTGACCCCCTCACTGTGCAATCGACGCAATGAAGGGGGGCCTCTGCCCCCCCTCTAAACCCCCAATTGACTACGTAGGATAGTCGTGGAAAGAATATAACACAACCCAGCAATTAGAAATATATGCATGTGGAGTTATATAAGAAATGACAATGAATTTCTAAGATCATTCATTCCGTACAGAGATTTTGAAAAAAAATATAAATTAGCACATTCACCCACTGTTGGCTTAGTGGGCCCTGAACCAGGTTCAACGTTAATTTAGCTAAACAAATCCCTACACTACTGGCCCTTACAGCATCAATCCACAGAGCGTGAACTGAAGTCTCACCCAAAGCAATATGAGGGGATGCTGAAAACAAGTTTCCACGCCTAGAGATGGTACTGATGTCGTTTTATGCCCTAAATCTACCTTCACGTAGATTGATAAGTCTCTTAGGGCTTATTGACATGCTTCTCTTAGTCACCCCATAGACCTTCGTGAGGGTCTATGATTGTCATTCGTGGACCCTAACCAAGTGAATCAACCACTTACATGCTTCTATAATTACTCTTACTACCTTATTTACCCAGATCGACTTAAGTATCTAATAACTTTAATATGCATTAATATGTTCTTCATGTAAATAGATATTATTACTTGTGTTCATATAACAATGTAAAAAATATAGATTCATGCATCAATATAGTATTAAATCATGAAACCATTTTTATGATAACATGAATGCATTTATTCATAACAAAAGTAAATAGATCAAACATAGATATTTTCAGAGTAATCTTTTTTATTAGTACTTTAGATCTTCTTACGGACTCTAACTACCCTGTGCACTCACCTGTAGGGGTTCGGGAACTCAGTTGTGGACTTCTACCCTAGGCCTCCGCGCACACAGATGAATAGCCTTTCTTCTATTCTAAGACTCTTCGCTCTTTTCACTAATAACCCCTTACATTCATCATCCAACTTCTAAAAACTTCCTTACACTCTTCTAAGACTCTCCTTTTTATAAAATCCCATGGTCCGCTGACCATGGGTAGATCTTCTAAAGCTGACACAACTTACATAATAGAAGAGTGGAAACCCTTTATAACACTTCACATCTATGCACTCCGCGACCACAAATTGTGGAGACTTTCCGCTTTCTGCCCAAAAACTTGGGCTTTTAACCCAAAAATCGACCAAAGGGGATGTTGTCCCAATAGGCCCCCAGCAAAAGTATGGTGACTCACCCCCGAGTCACTTTGCTGGCACTGAGATATCGCTACAAAGACCTCCCAACTCCACTTGTACCACTGCAACTTTAGATGTACACTACGCAACCGCCTACTTGACCTGCTCCACCAGCTGCTCCATTGTTGGTCCTGCACTATCTTCCTATATCTTCTATTGTGTTTTTTGTAGGCTAGCCAACTTCTGCCCAATGGTGGTGGAGAGTAAATAGGCCTCATCTAGCCAAGGTGCCAATCTAGCCTTGAGGACTGCCTCTTTTCGCTACGCTTCTTCCGCCTGTTCTTTCAGTTCCTTTGGCTCCTACGCGACGTCGCTTTGACTTCATCATACTACTACTGTAATTCCCTTGCCTCAGTATTCAACCTCTGTAGTTTGGGATCTTCCTATAGACTTATGAGGACCTCCATCGATTTCTCAAAGAACGCAGTGTAGTCTGCCACCGCGACATCTACTGCAGCGACTGCATTCTTGACAGCTGCCTCGCGTTTTTCTCTGACCTATGGTGGAGTTGAAGGTCGTGCTCTCTACTCGATCTCTGTATTCTTGAGGTTTAGCTCAAACAAAACCTTGGCCATCTTAGTTCGAGCATTGCACATGCCTGCAACCAACTTCTAGATCTTGGCCTCCGCAGGTGCCTCTTTGGGGATGTGTAGTTCTTATTGGACCATAGCAAGGAAAACTTCATTGCTTCTCGCAAATCTGTTGTGATCAGAGGAAACTGACTATCCTCTGATAACTCCCATGCAACCAACACAATTGACAAAAGGAGGCATGAGTAGTGGAATGTTTTGTTGTGGTCTCGTGCCTCCATACAGTTCGCGAGGAACTCACTGCATAGGTAGCGCGCCCAATTTCACCATTCGTGCACTGGGCTGTTAATGAAACAACTGGTGCTGACACCTCATCTGCATGCCACTTCCTCATTACCTTCCCAGCCAAGATTTGGGTGGCCACCTTCACTGCGGGGTCCGTAATACTCGAAGTTGAGTATCCGCGCGACTTCTTGACAAGCTTAAACTTGTCCTTCATTCTTTCAGTGAGGTCATGCTCGCCCATCTTTCCACCAAATGCCTTGGCTGGATTCAGCCCTGAATGGGGTAGTAGGGTGATCTTATGGATCAACATATCAATTATAGGGATTTTCTCCTCCAACCAAAGGCACACGTCATGCACTAGGCACAACAACTATTTGATAATAATCAAATTTATGGGCATGCAGTGGTAATGTGACACCCATAGTAGATTCAGCAATCTTGCCTTTTCCACCCCATGAATCCACTTCACCGGATCAAGTGCGGTGACACCCAAGTCCTTGTAGAATACCCTCTGCATGAAATTATTAGTAGCCAGGTGGGGAAACTACTCTGTGTCCACCAAGTCCCAATCTTCAAGCTTTAGATGGGGGACGTGCCCCAAGCGCGGTCCTTAAAACATGATTTTCTATTGCAACAGTGGTGTATGAAGGAGAAACTTTCCCTCGTTTGGGTCCTTTGGGACCTTCACCTTACCCCGACGTGGAGGGATGTATTCTGGTAGCTTTGAGATAGGGTCTACTCCCTCAATATCAATGTCCTTTGCACCCATACCAGTTTCTTTTGCACCGTCATCAGATTCTAGGTTTACCACCTTGCCTTTCTCCTATGCAATGGGCTTCTCTTTCTTATGATGCTTCCTTAGAAACTCATGCAATGGTTGTGTCCCTTTCTCTTTGTCCTTCTTTGTCTTGGAAGCCTCTCTTGTTGGCGTAAGCTTCGACCTAGGCGACCTTGGTGATTTTGGTACCGCAACGGGCACCTTCACACTTACAACCTCAGGGGAAGCTCCCTCAGAGGCCATAGATCCTCCAGCACTTGCAGTTTCTATGGGCACCAACATGAGGCTATTAAGAAGCTCCTGGGTTTCCTTAGGTAACTTGTCAAACACTGAACTGGCCACCAAATCCTCAAAAATCACAGGATTCATGCGCAATCAATAGCACGACATACAAGCTCTCAAGATGCAAAGTGTTTTTCATTGGGTGGCCATCTGTAATTTATAGGAAAGTTCGAATTCAAATATGACCGTTCCACCCAAAATCCACTCATAAATGCTAGATTCGCGACAGATTTTCAAAGATCTCACTCTTAAGTTTAGCCTTAATTGTCGCCACCCTGCTCCTCTTAGCCATTTTCTCACTGTCAAATCATGAGCAGTGACCGTAATGGTCACATTCTTGCTACTTTTTATGGTCTCTCCTTCAATATCACAACTCCCGTCACGATTCTATTGATGTTGTGACATTCTTCCATCCCACTCAGTCCCCTAGTCGCACAGATCAACAACCCAGGTAGTGTAGTTAATAGTCCCGCGCCTCCTTTTAGCTATCTAGAGCACTAAGATTGTGCTTCTGTCATATAGTCATCTGGTCGGATCCCCTGTGTATGGCTTCAATCAATTTCCATTTACCTTTCCAGGAAATGGATCACCATTCAAGTTCACCAGCTAAACTACTCCACCATCGGTAATCTCTTTGATGACATATGGCCCTAGCAAATGTATCTGAAATTTTCCTGGAAATTTATCAAACTTGTTGTCATATAGTAAAACCAAATCATTTACCTTGAAGGTGCGCAATTTGATGTGTTGATCGTGACATGCATTTTCGTGCTCCTTCTGAACTTGCTGATGGAATCTAGCCAAAAATATATCTTCTTCAAGCTCCGTCGGCTGCGCGAGCCTCTCTTCCAGGGCTCCGTGATCTACCATTCCTGTGAATGCCACTATGCGTAGACTAGGCACAACATACTCCACTGGCATCATAGCCTCTATGTCGTAGACCAACCTAAAGGGTGTTAGTCCAATCAGCTTCTTCAAAGTAGTTCTATAAGCCCATAGCACTGCGGGTACGCGCATGTCCCAATCATTACTTTGTGTGTTGCAAAATTTTGCCAATGCATTCTCTAATATCTTATTAAATTCTTTGACCATCCCATTAGCCTGCTAGTGATATGGCGTGCTATTTTGATGATAAACTTGGAATTCCTCCATTAGCACGCTGATCATTTCATTAAGGAAATGTGTATTGTGATCGCTCATCAAAATCTTCGGGAACCCAAACCTAGTTAGCACATATTCAAAGAGGAACTTTGCTATTGTTGCCCCTGTACAATCCTTCATGGGTTACACCTCCACCCATCTGGTCAAATACTCCGTCGCGGTGATGATATGTTGCACACCCGTCTTGTTTCCTGGAGGCTGAATTAGGCCTACAAAATCAATTTCCCATTTCTTGAATGGTAGTAATGACACCTGTAGATTCAGAGGCAGCTCATCCCTCCACAATGGCCTACTCATCCTCTGATATGCATCGCATGCCTTAAAATAAGCCTTCGAATCCATATGCAGTGTCGTCCACCACAACCCAGCGCATAAATTCTTCTATGTTGCTACTTTTCCTGCATAATGTCCTCCTACGACTCCTCCATGAGCTTTAGCAAGGATGTTGTTCTTTTCAAACTCAGGCACATAACGTCATAGAATTTCATCCGAGCCCATTTTATATAAATGTCTTGCAATGACAAAAAAGTCTGTCGCGTGCACCACCAACTCCTTCTTCTGTTGACTAGTATACCCTTCTAGATTTGTTACCTTCGTTAGTAAGTGTATGATATCTGCAAAGTGATTTTCAGCTACACGCATCACAAAGAGTTGTGCGTCAAGCAGTCCGTCCTCCAAATTAGTAGGCTCCTCTCATGTTTCAATGTGAGACAGATGATTTGGTCCTGCATTCAATTGTCCTAGCTTCACAATGACCTCAAAATCATATTCCTAAAACAACAACAGCCATATGCATATCTTGCCCCCCAACACAGGCTTGTTAACTAGGTACCTCAATGCAAAATGATCTGTATACATCTTAAAGTGTCTATCTAGAAAGTAGTGTTTGAACTTCTGGAACATGTACACCATAGCCAAACCTTCGTGCTCTGTCATTGAATAGTTCTTCTCAGATTTAGAAAACTTCCAACTTGAAAACACTATAGGGTGATCTAACTCTTCCTCACCAGCCTGTGTTAGTACTGCTCTGAGCACAATACATGACACATCCACATGCACATGAAGTTCCTTCTTCCAATCTGGGAAGATGAGGATCAGCACGGTGACCATATTTCCTTCAACACATCTAGGCTCCGCTGACATTCTTCATTCCAAGAGAATGTAGCATCCTTCTTTTGCAGCTTCCGCATTGACGCGGTAATATGGGCATAACTCTTGATGAACACTCTATATTATCCTGTATGCCCCAATGTTGTGCACAACTATTTCACACTCCTTGGTGCCTCCAAATTAATTATAACTATTATCTTAGCTTGGTACACCATTAATCCTTGTATACATAACACATGGCCCAACAAGATTCCAAAAGGAACACAGAACAAACATTTCTTCAAATTAAGCATGATCTAATACGTCCAACATGTATTCAACATCAAGCGTAGTCTAGCTACATGGCACTTCACCAGCCCAAACACCATCCATCGTCAACATATACCTCTAGAAACTTGTGAATGAAGTCCTTGAATGTTGTGATGACTATGCATGAAAAGGTCTATGATGCTTTTTTCAATCCAAAAGGCATCATAGTGTACTAAAAGTATCCCCATTTAGTTGCGAAGGTCTTCTTACTTCTATCCTCTAGTGCGATCTTGATCTGATGGTACCCCAAGAACCCATCAGTGAACTAATATGCTTCTTGTCCTCCTACGTTATCCAACACTTCATCGGTGAACAAAGTGAGAAAAGGATCATGCACGCAATCATCATTCAGCTTCCTCAGATCTACGCATATCCTTATTTCATCCTTCTATTAGCACCTAAATTTGCCTTAGGTTGAAGGAAGGAAAAATTCAGGGTAACCACAAAGCACGCTCATTCTGGTAGCTAGCCCTACCAGAGCAGGAGAGGGATCTCTCCAAGTCACACGTAGGAAAATAAAAAATAGGGTCTAAGAATGACTTTAAAATGGATACTGATTTTAGGCTAGTAAATAGATATGGAAAAAGGCGATTTTTGAATGACTGAAATTTTCTGGGTTGTGTGGGACAAAAAGGATAGCAGGAGCTGAGAAATTAAATCAACGATACATAATATTTCGTGAGGCAAGATAGGCAAGAGTTTTAGCAATCAAATTGAATTTAAATGGGGTGAAAATACTACTGAGAGGCTGAAAAGGGCATATGAAATGAAATCCTTTTCAGACAAAAGAAAACACACAGAACATGAATGCTTTCACGAGGCAGAGCAAATAACATGGATTCTACCTCTCATACTTAAAAGCATTCAATTAGAAATGATCATGAATGGATGGTAAAATATAACAAGGTACATATGAAACAGAAGGAAGAACAAATTGCTAAACTCATACCACAGGAATCTCAAGAATCAGAGCTGCATTATTTCATTAAAATCTCTGCCAAAACTGTACAATGCAAGTGCTGGGTTTTTCCTCCACACTGCTCCCAGAAACTCCAACCCTTTGCAAATAGTGTTGCATACAATAAATAGACTATGCCATTGGGAAATAGAACGACCCACAGTTGGGGAGTTTTTCAAATGATTACAAACTGGAAATGGAAAGCCAACCATTAGTTACAGGTGCAGTGTTACAGAAATGACAAATGACTTGGGTGACTGCTTGCCTTCCTTTACCACTTGGATAGGAGCCCACCTTTAGTGAAAATACTTTTTAAACATTGCCTTAGTTGCCGAGAAAAATATAGTGTAAATGAGCGGGCCCACTTGGAGAAAGTCGCGAATCGAAATTTCGCGAAGCGGGCACGATTTTGGCCTTTGGGTGTCTGTGCGCGCACCCAAATCTATATGCGTCGCGCCACTTTGGAGGTGATTTTGAGGCCTTTCCAGAGTCCAAATTGTCCCCAAGTGTGCTTGTTGGAAATACATGCCTGTCTACTTTCCAACCCAAGTGGAATTTCTGAATTTGGTGCTCATTTGCCCCTCCATAACTTCATTCTCTCAAGACTGCTTCCTGTGTGTCAAAATAGGGGCAGAGAGGTCATTTTTTGAGTGTTTTTGACCTCTTGGGGACTCAAAACTTGCCAAAACTTCTTGTCCATGCACCAAAAGTCATGATTTTTCATGCTGAATCCAAAAATTCAAACCATTTGTGATTTGGAGCTCCCAATCTTGAGCGTCGTGCCAGTGGCGTGGCGCACAGGGAGAAAAACCCAGTTTTTTGCACAAAAATTTCCAAAAACACAAAAAATGCCCCAAATTTCTTGAAATTTGGGCTGGAGCTTCCTTATCAAGTGTTATGCTAGGCCAAAGAGGCTTCAGCCAATATCTGAAGTCGATCAAGCTCCCTTTGCCTCTTTTGCTTCTTGATTGCCTTCCTCAATTTCGCCTTCAAATTCCTGATTCGGGCCTTGGAACTCATATTGCATGCCCTGTAATCATAAACCATATGCCTCAATAATGATTTTTCCTTGTCGCTTTCACCAATAGCTTCTCTAAGTGGATGTTGATCCTCTTGAGCCAAATCTCTCGATCAGCCTCTATCTCCTACTGAATGGGTGTCCTCACATTTAGGCTTCGTTGGGCAGCCTGCTGGTCTTCACGGATGTCTTGCCACCTGTATGAGGCCTCTTGGTTGCATGTACCTCTGTTGGTGAATCATCGTGTGTCTCTTATTCATGATCATATGATGGATCAGATGTCATGTCTGCTGGTGGACAAACTGTCTTGGACAAATAGGTGTTGATATGTCACACTGTCTTCTAATGCCTTTGATGATGTGCTTGACCTTTGTCAGCAAGAGAAAATAATGACATGAGGGATAGTATGGGGAGGGAAAAATAGTGAGGGATTAGGGACTATTGGGGAAAGATTTTTTTGGGAAATATAGGAGGGTTTGAGGGGTCTTATGTGTGGGATAGGTTTTAGGGTTTCGCCTTTGAAAGTTTTCGGAAAGGGAATTTAGGATAGAGTTTAGTAACTTTAGGGGATGGGGAAAAAAAGGAATTAAGGACAAGAGAAATAATGGAAAAGATTAACCTTGGTGGTGAACAAGTTTTGAAACCCTAGGCAACAGTTTACATGTGAGGAACTCAAAATGAGAGGGGTTGAACTTTTGTTTCAATCATTAGCATCCATAAACCACCATGCCCTACCACAAACTTGGATGAAACACCAAAATGGAGGCTTTAACTACTTGTGGAATGAAGAATTTTCAATTTGGAGGAATATTTCAATGAATTTCAGACCTTTTAGCCCTGTGCGCCGTGCCTCCCATGTGCGCCGTGCCTGTGTAAATTTACACTGGGAATTTTCTCCCAGTGCGCCGCGCTCTCTATGTGCATTGCGCGTTTTTCCAGGTGACCTTTGGAGGCCTTCTTGGTGTCAAAATTGGGCGTAGGATAGCTCATTGGAAATTTCTTTGAGTCTACTTTCCAACCCAACCACAATTTTTCAATTTTGAGTTCATTTACCCTATCAAAAGTCAAATCTTCCAAGACTGGTAAAAATGTGCCAAATGAGGCTGCCTAAAGGCAGGGTGCTGTTGCAGTCAACTTTTGAATGCTTGCTCAACTCCAAATTGAGCTCATGATAGCTCTTTGGAAATTTATTTGTGTCTAGTTATTATTTGACTCATCAATCAAGTCATTTGGCCAACCAAGTTAGGAGAAAAATTGATTTTCCCAAGGTCACTTCAGAGGTGCATCAATTCTCCCGAGGCAATTGTATTTTTGACATTTCTCTAGAGCCATTACACCTATGTAAAACGTGAAGGAGGTTTTCCTTCCTTGGCATGTGGTGAACAAAAACCTCTCTCATTTTTCCCAAATTTATCTTTTGTTGCTTAGAAACATCATTGGAGTAAAACCTATCCCGATGTGTGGCACAAGAGAGTTGTCGAAATGAAGCGAAATGAAGGGGACAAGTGGCTTCTAAATTCTTGGGAAATTTATTGGAAGTAGGGAGGGATGTTAAGAAGTAGGGGAAAGTGTAATTTCAAAGATTTAGTGAGGGGAAGGGGTCCAAAAAGGAAAAACACAGGTCCAACCTAGAAAATTTCCAGGTTGTAGCAAGAAACTAGGGTTTGTGCGAAAATGAGGAATTTGGGGGGTCTCAGTGATGGGAAGTGTTTGATAAGGTACTTTAAGGATAGGGGAAGGTGTATGAACATCACGATACAAGTTTTTCCAATGATTTGACCGTCCAAGAGAAATTGCCTCCAAAACCCTAGGAGAGGGAAATGACCTTACCTAGGCTCAACTGAAGCATGAACAAGGTGTAAAATGACCTAGTGGAACTTGACATGATAATGACAGCCCTATGAATGATGGTACACTCAGCTGAACGGTGACATGGACCGACATTTGGACAAATTTGACAGGAATAAAAGCAAACCCTAGATCTAATGCCTAGTGACCAAATTTTTCTTGAAGACTTACTGACATGACAAAATTTGACCTTGACACTCTGAGACCACTTTGTAAGAGCATATTTGATCACTAGAGGAAGGTTGCAAAGACTGACACTAACACCTTCTACTTCTTTTCCTGAACTATATTGGGCTCACCTAATCATAGTCTTCCAATAATATCTGCTGCAAGCATTTTATCCAACTCTATGTGGACCTTTTCTTTATACTTTGGAGTGAGGTGGTAAGGCCTTTGCTTGATCGGCTTCACATCTGGTTTCAACGTAACTTTCACAACTCCTAGGTCCCCTATTATCCCTTTTAAGTCTGACAACGTCATAGGGAACAAGTGCTAGTATTCACAGAAAAACTCAACAACCTTATCCACCGTAGCATCATCCCAGTAGTCTCCTATCTTCACAAACTTCGGCTTTTCCTCTGTCCCAATGTTCACTTGTCTTATTTTCAGCGATACAGTGATATCTCGGTTTTCTATTTGTGGCCCTTAAACTTCACGGCGTCCTTCTATTTCTGGGATATTAATGTTCCTTGAATCCTCGTCTTCCTCGTTAGTGGTCACATTTTAGCACTCTAGTGCATGGCATAACTGGGTGTTCCAATTTGGTTGAATCAAATCCAAGGAATCCTGTGGGATTCTGAAGATCGCTGCTTTGACCTCTCGCAACGCTTCATCAATGCACTGAAAGCCATCTGCAAAGATGAATGTCATCAAGAATCCCTGTCTCAAAATATCTCATTTGTCTGTACCATAGTGGAACTCTGTCTCTAAGTACCAAGTCATAGGTATTACATCCAAGGTTTGACAGAACAGATGCACCCACTTCGGTTGTGGTGCTACTCCATAAGCGTCAGTCCATTTGGCTAAGTGATTGCATGTCCCACTCCTTCCATCGTATTTCTTTGTCAATCATACCTATGGATGACCAAACCACACCCTAATCATTTTTCTATATTCGCATTATCCATCAAAGTTGTCTTTAAGCGTACCCCACCATCTTGCAGGGGTAGCGCATAGCTCCAAGTCCAAGGCTTCGGATCGATGCTTATCTGGCACTTCCTTTTCAAATGCATCTAGAAATTTATCAACGTCAGTTAAACCATAATAGTAGGGTGGACTTCTTACCTCCGATGATACACACTGCAACGATTTGGTCATCATGTTACATTGTAGCATAGATAGTTCGTGCAATCTATTCTACTAGTGTTCCAATTCCTCGTCTGAATCTAATGTGCAGGAGTTATCACGGTCCCATGCAATACGTCCATCAGTTGTCGGATTCACCCAATCTTGATCTCGCGTCGTTATCTTATAAATCTGGTCCAAATCATCATCACTTTCGTAATCGCAGACTGGTTTAGTGTAGCATAGTCCTTTTGCATGGTCCAATGGTACTACTACGCGGAGCGATTTTCTTTCAAATGACATCGTCTGCTTCTTCAAATTGATCACCCCACTCATGTCGATAGCTCAATTGATCCCAAGGAGTGCAAGGTAGGGATTGATGTCATCCACAATCTCTATCACTTCAAAATTGGCCAACGCACTCACGCCTTCGATATTGACAGTCACTCCATGTAATATTCCCATGGGTATAATCTTTTGTTGATTCGCCATTCTCAATTGAATAGGAGACCACTACAGTGCAGGTCTCCCCATTTTTTCGCATGTCTGTGTAGGCAAAACATCCTTGTCGGACCCTAGATCCAGAATAACTTGATCCATTTCATATTCTCCTATTTGTGCAGTGAGTCTCATCTCATGCCTTGTTCTTTCCATATGCTTACCAATCTTCTTGACCACATGCAGTCCATCAGGAGTATTACTAGAATATTTATTGATCAAATCTTATAATCCCTTTACGGCCTTGCTATCTCGAAGCAGCTTCATACAGGTCTGTAAAAATGTAGTAAGCATGGATGGGTCCATTTCCCCAAACTGTTTATCCTAATTTCCTGAGGTAGAAGCCTCAGTGAAGCTCTTCTTTGCTTCCATAAATGTTTCCCTCGCATGCTCCAGATCAAACCCAACCTCCTTTTCTAGAGCTTTGCAGACCCATTTATGTTCTTCAGGCTTCTTTCCCTTGTCTTCTCCAAGTGTCATTCCACTTTGGAACATGATGTTGACATTAGCATCCTCTTCGTGGGGTTCAACCCTCATCATCTGCAGATTCTGGGTAGGCTGCTTAGGCTACACCCCTTTTTCGCATATCTTAGCTAGCAATAAAGGGCAGTCTTCTATCGTGTTGTAAAATTGAGTGCACTATCTACACGATAGACACATACTATTCATGCATTCTTGTGCATAGTTTCTTGGTCTCCCATAGTTGTGGAAAATCACCTATCGTCCACCTCTACGAAGTCCACCTTGGCCTCACCCGTGGACCTGAAATCCTCCTCTTTCTCCCCCAGTGCCTTGACGTGGAGGTCGAGCTTCTGTGTGCACTCTATATGCAGGCATTCTATCCATAATTAGCTCATAGCTACGATAATTATAGTCATCATGAGCCACCTATTGACAGATGTTGCAGAAGAGATGTTGCGATGTGTGTACAAATTTCTGCAGTAGCTGACAATTATCTGTCACATGTTTTCCAGCTACCTGATAGATAGCACACCATAGCGGGCCCTGTACTTGGCCCTACTTGAGCTTCCTGTCTTAGAGGCTTTGGCCCTCCTGCTGCAACATAATTTAGGTAACTATGATAGCTACCTACTCTCACCCCAAAAATGATTTGGAACCAATAATTGAACCATGCAAAATAGAAATACTTATGAATGGGCGAAAAAGATGACTCGGTTAATTTCCGTCCTGGTCATGATATATATCATAACTCGGACATCCATTTCGAATGCATATCCCATTTTTTCACAGCAGGGTTATGAAAATCCCCGAGAAGCCACTGGACGTATTGTATGTGCCAATTGTCACTTGGCAAAAAAACCTATGGATATTGAGGTTCCACAGTCCGTGCTTCCCAATACCGTATTTGAAGCAGTTGTTAAGGTCCCCTATGATATGCAGATGAAACAAGTTCTTGCTAATGGCAAGAAAGGGGCTTTAAATGTAGGAGCTATTCTACAAAGACTCGATAGTGATATTTGTCATGCCCCTGACTTTTCATTTTTGCCACCAAACTTCTTTGTGCACCTCTTGCCGAACTGCTCTATCCTTCTTAAAAATTTGAAACTCTAGGCAAAGGTTCTGCAACTGCATGTGAATCTTTTGAATTCCCAGATTAGCATCTTGGGTCAGTGTCTCATCTAATCTCATTGCAATCTCAAGGGCTTCCACCTACGTCCCAATCTTTTTCTCTAATAAAGCAACCCTCAGATGAGGCAAAAAACCATTCGCAGTGCTGCCCATCTATAAGATTCATATTGGATTCGTGAAACATGCACTTCAACCTCTGATCCATATTCCACGATGTCTCAGTAGGCTTCATCATGATCTCCTTGAACCCCACAATTGATTGTGCTTAAGACTTAGGCCTACTAAATTCCTTATTTAGCACAGTCTCAATATCTACTAATGAAGCCATCCAGTTATCAATGTAGTACTTATGTACCATGTCAGCACACTTTCCTGTAAAGAAGTGACTAACGTTTCTTTCTTCCTCTGATCATCTATTATACCCTGAGATTCCCATACGGCCTTCATGACGAACCAAAACTGGTCCAGGTCATTAGTTCCCGAAACCTTGAAAATGGTCAACTTTACTGCATTTACCATATTGAACGGTGGCGAAGGTGGTGGTGGTGTGCGTAAAGGTGTATAATGTGGAGGTGAATGCAGAGGTGGGGTGGGTGGATGGGGTATTCGAGGGAACCCTCGCCTTATTAACTGAACAGCACTCTGTGGTGAATCCTATGTTGTTTCCTCGTCGTCACTTAGAGGAGGTTCGATTAGCGGGCTATATACAGGGCTTGTTCTCCCTCTATCCCTGAAGATATTTCCACTTCATGTAGCTCCAAACATAAAGGTAACTGCATAACCTGCTTTCAGCACAAGATCATCTTAATCCAAGTATCTAAAGACCTTAAATACTTACCTCGTGGTCCCTTGAAGAAGTGGAGCTCTGCATCACTGTAACTGACCAAAGTATCAACCGTGAACTCTGTCATGAATCCTCCTATGATATGATCAAGATCGTGATCAACAGAGTGTGTGATCTTACCTTCAGAGGCACCCAATCTCCGCACTAACTCTGGGGTCCACACTATCGGACAGTCAAGCCTCCACCTTCCTTGGCAGTCTGCCAATTTAGCGATCCACTCATATAATTCAATTGGGAAGCAACATAAGAAGATTTTGTGTATCTCTGTGTATATATTTGTCCAACCACTGTTCCCTTGTCAATCTTGGGTTTTTGTTTTCTTGTGCCGTGAATTCATGGATCTTCCTATCCAACTAGTCTTCAATTTCTTTCTTAGTCAGATTCCAGTGATGCAACATCACACAAATCTTTATGTAGATCCTGGTTCAGGAAACAAAACCATTTTTTGGCTTAGTGGACCTTGACCCAGGTTCAACGTTAATTTAGCCAAAGAATTCCATACAATATTGGCCCTTTCGGCATCAATCTGTGGAGCACGGACTAAAGTCTCACCCAAAGCATTATGGGGGGATGCTGAAAGTAAGTTTCTGCACCCAAAGATGGTAGTGATGTCGTTTTATGCCCTAACTCTTCCTTCATGTAGATTGATAAACCTTTTAGGGATTATCGATATACTTATCTTAATCAGCCCCTAGACCTTCACGATGGTCTACGACTCTCGTTGACGGACCCTAACCACGCGAATCAACCACTTATGTGCTTCTGTAATTACTCTTACTTCTATATCTACCCAAATCAACTTAGGTATCTTATAACTTTAATATGCATTAATATGTTGTTCACATAAACAAATATTATTACTTGCATTCAGATAAAAATATAAAACATATAGATTCGCACCTCAAGATAGCATTAAATCATGAAACCATTATTCAACACACCACAAGCTCATTTATTCATAACAGAAGTAAATAGATCAAACACAGAGATTTCCAGAGTAATATTCTTTATTAGTACTTCAGATCTTCATATAGACTCTAACTACCCTGTGCACTCAACTACAGGGGTCCATGCTCTCAACTACAAACTTCCACCTTAGGCCTCTACGCACACATATGCAGATCATTTCTTCTATTCTAAGACTCTTCGCTCTTTTTGCTAATGACCCCTCCCCTTACATTCATCATCCAAATTGCAAAAAATGCCTTAGACTCTTCTAAAACTCTCCTTTTTATACAATCCCATGGTCCACGGAGCATGGGTAGATCTTCTAAAGCTGACACAATTTACATAGCTGAAGGGTGGAAAACCTTTATGACACTTTACATCTACGCACTCCACGACCACAGATTGTGGAGATTTTACACTTTACATACACAAACTTGGGCTTTTAACCCCAAAATCGACCCTAGGGAACCCTGCCCCAACACACTCTCCCTACCCCACTCTTGCAGGAAGTCCTTTTTATTAATAATGTGGACAAAAAATTCATTTGGTTCAAGGTCCAAAATAATAGTATCCTAACTTAACAAATTAACAAACAAATTTTTTTATACCTATGAAACATTCACAAATAAAAGTAGCTTCCAACCTCTAGATAATTTTTAGGTACAATTGGATTAATATCCATTTATTACAACCACACACTCCATACTATCTCAAACTAAATATATTCCCTATAGAATTACATAAAAATTAAATTAATTAAAAAAGTGCAAGATGCTCCTGCATCATACACCTAGACTTCAAAACATTCATGGACTCATGCCCATGTTTTCCATTTTGTTGTTTTTCTATAGTAATTCAGTGGATGGCTAAGGTCTCCCTTTGGGTGATTCCCCATTTAAGCAGTCTTGTGGTCCACTGACACCAAATTTTCATGGTTGGTTAGAATCGCCACAACACAATTGCAAAGCCCCTTACTAGTCTTCTTTGTTGGATATATTCAATTGAACATGTTATCTCTCCTAGTATCCAAGCAGTAAATAAAAAAATGGTTCTAAATATGAATTGGAACCAACCCTTCTACTTTAGGTTGGCTTGCTGTTCTAGAATTTCAATTCCTGTAGCAACATTTTATAGTCGTTGTTCATTGTCATCTCTAGTACCTTCTTCAGTTTCCTTCCTTTTGTTGTCCTATAAAGAAATATATTGTTGTTAATTTCTATGAACCTCCTCTGTGATGACTAATTATGTTGTTGATTTTTTCTCAACTTTTTCTAGTATCCACTTGTTAATCATCTCATCCTCAAGATTGTCTGAATTTTCCTGCTGCTCTTGTTGAACCCAATACTTCTCACTCCTAAACAATACACTTGGTTAGGTTGTTTCTCATACCTTTTCAGCCTTTATAGGACACAATATATGGCGTTTTCCATCTTTCTCAAAGATTTATGTATTCCTCCATCCATCATAATTTACCCTTCAATCATATTGCCATGGTCATCCAAGAAAAACATGGCAAACATCCATCTGTACAATGTCACACAAAAGATTGTCCTTTTATTTGCTAATATGGAATTACACTTAACATTGCTCACATACCATCATATTTTGACCCTTCTACAACCATTAAACCCTATTTGGTGTAGGATGTAGCATCCTTTCTTGCTGCAATTTCTCCATCATCTCTATAGAAACCAAGTTGTTAGTACTACCATTTTCAACAGTCAATTTACAACATTTACCTTGTGCTTTGCAAGCTATCCTGAATAAACGTGTTCTTTTCATGGGTTCATCAACATCCAGTACTTAATTTAGTAGTAAAGATTCTCCTTATTCTAGTGATTTGACACATTCTTCCACTACCTTTGGAAGTTCACGTTTTGGAACGATTTGTGCTAAATGTGCCTCCTTTAGTTTTCCAACTTTTTCTGGATGTTCAAAGGAATAATGACCTAATTGTCCACAAGTGAAAAATATCACCGCTCTCTGCCTATGCATCCACCTCTCGAAGGATTTCTCCTTCCTCTAGCATTGTTATTTTTATCTTGCATTGTTTGCTGGTTTGAATTGCTAGCTTCTCCCTTTTATTGATGCTCTTTTGTTCCAACACTTCTTGTTCTTGTATTCTAACCTTGGTTTGTCATAAATTTCTCCTCAGCATTCAATGAAACTTGATATGCTTCCTCAATAGATATCAAGGACATTAAACTTAATTCATCTTGAATATCAAACCTCAATCCATTGATATACTTGGAAAATCTCTTAGGTGTATGCTCTATGTATCCTGATATAATATGAACCTTGTAAAACTCCTCCATATACTCCCTAACATTCATCGTCTTTTTCTTGAGATTCTGCATCTTTCTAAACAAAATTAATTGATAATATTTAGGAAGGTAGTTACATTACAATTTAACAGTAATCCTGCTCCAACTCTTGATCTTGGCTTTGTTCTTCAATTCCCTTTCTTATTGAACTCCATCCCACCATAAATCTACATGTCCTTTCATCTTTGTAACCAAAAACTAACTTTCGAAATGTAATTTCTAGGGGTTCTTCAGCTCTCTCCTCTTCTTCATCTCGATGTTATTCTTCGCCACTGGTATCCCCTATGTGATCATGAAGTCTAGTAGCCTGCATGGCATCTAGCCTTGGCATAAGAGTCCTCACCTTGTACCTTAACTCCACATTTACAGTTGGTCAACCTCTTCCTTGACCTCTACCTCTTCAAATTCTAAATGCCATTCATGAAAATGAAACCAGTCGCAGAATAAATTTCAGTCAATTAAATCAAATTTTATCTAATGCTTTCAGGGAACTTACCACTCTGATACCACCTGATGCAAATCATCCATTTGATTCACTAACTTTGGCCCCTTTAAGGGTTGGTTCCCTTAGTGAAAGTTTCATAGTATAGACCCCAGAAATAAAACTATGTACAATATCCCTCAGAGCCAAAAAATATGCACTTTAGCCTTCAGCCCAAAAGTATACACTAAGCGTGTATATGCGAACCCAACACCATACACTAAGCGTGTATATGAAAAACATTTCCACATAGCTCTATATAATACATTTGTATAATTTGAGCGTTGGTAGCATTCATAAGGGGAAAATAAGCAAGAGTGGGAGAATTTAAATAATCTGTCAATGTGTCCTAGCTTATAAATCTCGATGTGTAGCTTAGCACCCTGATGTGTCTCCTCTTCTTTGTCTAGAAGTTCTTCTTCCCCACTGATATCCCCTATGTGATCATGATGTCTAGTAGCCTCCATGGCCTCTGGCCTTTGCATAAGAGTCCTCACCTTGTACCTTAACTCCACATTTACAGTTGGTCAGCCTCTTCCTTGACCTCTACCTCTTCAAATTATAAATGCCATTCATGAAAACGACACCAGTCACAAAATAAATTTCAGTCAGTTAAATCAAATTTTATCTAATGCTTTTGGGAAACTTACCGCTCTGATACCACCTGATGAAAATTTTCCATTTCATTCACTAACTTTGTCCCCTTTAAGAGTTGGTTCCCTTAGTGAAAGGTTCATAGTATAGACACCAGAAATAAAACTATGTACAATAGCCTTTGGAGCCAAAAAATATTCGCTTTAGCCTTTAGACCAAAAGTATACACTCAGCATGTATATGCTAACCCAACACTACACACTAAGCATGTATATGCAAAACATTTCCACTTAGCTCTATATAATACATGTGTATAATCTGAGTGCTGGTAGCATTCATAAGGGGAAAATAAGGAAGAGTGGGAGAATTTAAATAATTGGTCAATGTGTCCCAGCCTTTAAATCCCAATTTGTAGCCTAGCATCCCAAAAAAATTTGCACACTCTCCCTCTCCCTGCCTTGCTCTCATAGGCAGTCCTTTTTATTAAGAATGTGACAAAAAATACATTTGGTTCAAGATAAAAAATAATAGGATCTTGACTTAACAAATTAAAAAAAAAAGTTGTCTACCTATGAAACTTTCACTATAAAAGTATCTTCCAACCTTCAGATAATTGTTAGCTACATTTGGCTTAATATACATTTATTATAAAAACACACTCCATACTAACTCAAACTAACTATATTCCCACTAGAATTACATGAAAATTAAATTAATTAAAATAAGTGCAAGATGCTCGTACATCACTCCAATAAGGTTCATTTTGTAGTGATTCACTGGAGGAGGATACCATGTCACAACGATAGAAGCTCTAAATCTATATTTAGAATAATTGTCAACTATATGAGGATTATTGATTTTCCACGAAGTCACAATTTATTTTTCATGGGGAGGCCCTTGGAAATCCTTAGCTTCCAAGTGTGAGAGAAATAGAGTTTCTCTAATGTGCCTATGGAGGAGCAATGAAATACCCTCCTGAGCTTTATATTGGTCATTAATAATCCTTTGATTTTATTCTTTCTAGATTTCCCACACTAGAATGTTGGGTGCTAGGGTCCAAAGTCTATTGAGGACTTGATTTTGAAAAGGGAATTTCATCTAGGTCTTGACAATATGCACTATATTTCCTCTAATTTGTTATGCTCTTTGGAATCCTTATAAAACATTTTCTTAGAGGTTATTTGCAATCTTGCAAGACACAAGCACACAGTCTATGGATTCATGTTGTATGTTGCACATACTACACCAAGAGGGTTCTATGAATCCTCTTTTAATTGGGTTTTCCCATGTGAGGATGTAATGCTTTACAAGAAGCTACGAGAACATAGATACCTTCAGCCTTAAACCCATAGAACTAAGCTCTCTCCAAAATGGATTTGGGTCATTTGGGTTCTCCTAATGAGTTAGGAAATATAATTTTTTTACTACAAAAGTTCCTACATGTTTGTAGCCCAATCCGAGGATATTTGGAAGTATATTTTTCTTTCTGATTACGTTGTTGATTTCTTACTCTAGGTGTTGGGCATTTCCTATGCAACCTTCTACTTTTCAAGACGTTGGTTGTTGCAATATTTATGTCCCAAGGGTTTTATCCTCTAACCATTATTGATGGACATGAATACACCTTAAGTGTTGAGCATTAGCTTGAATTAGGGGTAAGTGGAGGTTATTAACCAAGTTGGGTAATTGTGGCAATGAATCCTCCAAGAACCTTGTTGATTTTCCTTCCCAAACTTCCTAGAACCTATTATTTTGGAATATGTGTTTGTTGGTACTTGTTAGGTTCCATATAAGGGAGCCAATTATTTTTGGGATATAAAAGTAAGGTCCTTCCTTTCGATTTCCTAGGAATATTGCTTATACCAAAGGCTTACCCATGGCTCTGAGTAGTGTTTGACCCATTTCCATCATATTTTGGATCTCATCACATTGTTAACAGTTTATGGATCTCACAGACCTAGACCTCCCTCATATTTTGAAATGAAAAGTGTGTCGCATTTGACAAGAAAACATTTCTACATGAGATGATTGGCTCACCATAGGGAGGTCCTTTTCATGTTCCTTATACCTTTTAGAACACATGTGGGTGTTGGTATGATGGGGAAAAGATAGGCAGGCACAAATTTAAGGAGTATTAAGTGGTCAATTATGTTTGAGGAGCGGAAATTCCAACCTTCTAACTTGTTATTGAGTTATTCCAGAATTTCACTCCAAGAGGATTACTTGATGTCTGAGTCACTAAAAGGAGTGCCCAGATATTTAGATAGAAGGGGGGCAGGGGAGAAGCCAAGGGTTCTAACTATATTTCTCTTAGTAGTGAGGGGGGTGTGGAAGAAGAATACTTTGGAATTTTCCATATTGATAGATGTTCCCAAGGCTTCTGAGAAGAGTTATAGGATTTATTTGACATTTTTATCTTATTTGACCAATGGATGGTTCATTAGTAGGGTTTCATCGAAAAATTGTTGGTGGATGAGGCGACGTACACCATGAAGAGAGAGGATAATGAGGAATCCAATAAGTAGGGATTATTTAGTCGACCTTCCCCATCTCTCCACCACATGAATGAAGAGAAATTGAGGAGATCTCCTTCCTAATGCCCCGAGAAGGCTTGAAAGTGTTAGAGGGGATTCCCTTGACAAGAATGGAAAAGAAGGAAGTGGAGATGAAAGACATGACCCATTGGGTCTAGTGAATATTGAATCTGAAGGAAAGGAGAGTGCTTTCATATAAGGCTAGTTTAATTTATCAAAGGAATTTGAGAGATACAATTTGATTAGCAAGCCTAACTACTTCAACAATTTTAGGGGTTAAAAGGATTAATGATCCAGGATGATTCCATCAAGGATTTGTTAACTATCCATATATCTAATTTTCTATAGGGAAATAAGGAGAGGGAGGAGGGAAATCAGATAGTTAGCGATCATTTTAGTAATGATTTTCTAAATTACATTGCAGAGTGTGATGGGTTGGCCTCTACTTGGAGAAGAAACATTGTCCTCCTTAGGAAAGTACTGTTGAGAGCTAAAAGAATGCACTAGTTCACCCTTGAGTATTGTATTATCTCTAGGTTCTATTGGTTAAGAAAGTGCCAACATTGCCTGAAGATCATAACTATGAATCCATCTAGTCTAGGAGCCTTTCCATCTACCATTTTGTGAAGGGAATCTTGGAACTATATGTTAATTATAGGCCTAATGAGCACTATGTTGTGGGCTTCCATAACCAGCTTGGGGATATGGGTTTAATTTTTCTAATGGCTTCATTACGACATGGATGAAGATCAGAAAGCATATCTATATAATGGTCAACTAGGGCCTCTTCATTTTCCTCTTTCTTCGCAAACATTTTCTTATTATTCTTACATAGGGATATGATTTTGTTGTAAGAATAGTGTTGAATGGTTTCTCGGTGGAAGAATGAGTTGTTAGAATATGCTTCCTTTAGTCATCTTATCATAAACTTCTGTGTCTAATAGATCTCTTTATGTTTGTATCTATCTTCTAATTTTTTGTGAGGGAGAGCTCTTTAGTTGTTACTTCCTCTATTCCTCCGTTGGTAATAATTTCCTACTGAAGTGATATCATTTCCATTTCCAACGTTTTTTTTCGCTTGAAATATATTTTTGAATTTTCCTTTGTTCTCTTTTTTTGAGGGGATTTTTAACCTACTTTAGCTTTTGTTGAAAGATGGAAATTTTTATTCCTTTGATTGTGCTCATGTTCTGCTACCATTCTTGAATTTTGTTAATAATATTGGGATGTATGAGCCAAAAATTCTCAAACTTGAAAGGTTGTTTGAGAGGCATGCCAAATGTTCTCCGTGAGAGGAAAATTGGTTAGTGGTCAGAGCCTACACAGGATAGAATATCTGCAGTGAGTTCTCTCCTACAAGTGAGAAGAATCTTAGAAACAAGGAAGAAATCTAATCGAGATGTCATATGTGATTTAACTACACATTTGTTCTTCTAGGTGAAGAGTCCATTTGTATTTTTCATCTCCACCATGTCGTAGTCTTCTATGAAGCTTTAGAGGTCCTCTAAATTAGGATCTAGATGCCATCGTCCTCCTTTATTTCGTGTAAGTATGTGATCATGTTGAAGTCGCCCCTGATTTTCTAGTTATGCCTGTCAACCTTTGTTTAAAGATGGTGAATATGAATTAGTAGTTAATTATTTCTTACTGGGATATGAGGACCATAAACATTTGAGAGGAAACCATGCCTATATGTGCCTAGTAAGTGAAAGGAGGTAGAAATTATAGAGGTTTCTTGAGATATTATTGGAATGTTAATATAAGAAGGGTCCTAGGTTATGCTAAGGCCATCCAAGACTCCTTCAACATCAAATACTATGGGCTTTTCATTTTCCCAAAGGTGATACATGACTTGTTCAAAATTATAGTTGCAACATTTAGTTTATAAGATAAACAAGATTATTGAAAGCTATTTTTTGAATGTTCCCACAAAGAATGCATTGATTAGAGGGTATATTGAAGCCCTTTATGTTCCATGGGATGATATTCATGACGAAAAGGTGCTTTTGTAGGCATGAACCCTTGATATCTATTTGTATTGACCTAAATATAGAAGATTCCTATCTAACATATCAATTCTTTAGAGGGATGATTTCCTACCACTCTTTTTGAATTATTTGATACCTTTATTTACCATATTTGGTGGCCTTAGTATGAACTTGTAGTTGTTGTGATAATTTTTTTTGGAGAGAAAATGGTATAAGGTTGATATACTTTTGAAGGATTGCTTCTAGGTAATTACACTAATATGCGTCTTCAATGGCCATGAGATCTGACCGTCCTATGTCTATGAAATCATCCTCCTCCACCATGAGTGTTTCCTCTATTAGCTTTCATTCTGGTTATGCTAAAGTTCTACCAGGAATGGATGTTTCTTTTCCTTATTTGTGCACATTCACGCTTTTTTTCTAGCATTTTCTAGGTGATTTTCCTTTGTGTTCTCTTGTTTTGGAATATTCAGCATATGTGTGAGCGTCTGAAATTTGTTACACATCACGTGTTTCATTGGAGAATTAGGGGTGTATATTTTCTTACTTTGATGTTTCTTAGGGGTGATTATAGTGAATCCCTCTTCATCCTTTTCTTTCAATTCGTTGGGCTCTTTTCTAAGTTCATTGCAAGGGCACTCCTGAAGCAAGTGATCATGCATATGGCATTTTCTGCACTAGAAGTGTACATGCTCATAGTCAACGGTTTGAATCCAATCAATGTCCTCAAACTCTAGGGCTATAGACTTAGGGAGAGAGACAAATATCTTCATGTAGACGAAATTTCTAGCATGAGAGGTGTAGAATCCTTGCTTTGTTTGTTTCAAGAGGCAAACAAACATTCCTATATGAGCCCAAGGGAAGACCTCTTTGTCAAGATTGAATTGCTCCAACTAGTGGCACATGTACAGTCTAGCTGAGTTGAAAAAGTAGGGAGCTCCATCCATTATGGCTTTCTGATATTCTTTCCAAGAGAATATCATTATGAAAAATCCTTGTAATCTTAGTTTCACCTCATAGTGGGATTTTAATTTTCATTTCATTGTCATATAACAGAGGATCCCCTTTTCAAGAGCCATATTCAAATGAACTTACAAATCAGTGCATGATCCTACATCAACTAAATGGTACTGTCCACCCAAGAAAGAGGAATATGGACGTTGAGAATTTCAGTTGATTTTGATATGTAAGTGATCGTGCTCTTCTACGAAAGGTTCACTTCAAATTCCATAAGGGAGACTTTTATCGAGTCAAGACTGATGGTATCAACTTTTCTGGAGTGAGTCGGATCATGATTCACAAGTGGAATCTAGGTAAAAGAATGGTTGGAGGGGCTTGGGCTTCATCCCCTTAGGCCTCCATTCTATGAAAAAAGTTCTGGAAAAATCCTTTAGAAATAGAGAATGTGGATGGGGGATAGCATAGATATGGAAGAAAGGATAAAAACAGGAACCTAGGTAGATGATTATCCATGGAAGCCACAATTATAGAGCCTTCAACACTTCATTGAATGAGTGAATTATTTCCTTATACTTAATAATAAATTATTAAATCTCACATCCAATTTCAATGAACATGCTCCTAGCTAGGATATATCATTAAATTTATATTTACTAGAAATAACAACTATAATATACATGGTTAGATTCTAATTATTTTATATGATTATTTCAAACTGGATCAATATTAAATTCATTCCAACCCTTTTTGGTGGAAACTAGGCCAACATATGAGTTGAGGTCACTACATCAAAAGAGAGTGGGTCTAATTGTGCCTAGCCATTGGTGATCCATCATTGTTGTTCACATAATTTTTCCAGCCATCAATAATTCCTTAGCTATAGGAATTTGTAAGTCTCTCTACTCTTACTATGTGAGAAAACCATGGAAAATGATGGATCACTTAAGTGATTATGTAGTAGATTTGGTATTCCTAATCCCAGAGGGTTAGTGATGAAAATGAAGAGGACACTTCAATGGATTTGTTATGGGAGATTCATGTTACATGCTAGCTGGGTTCATGATTGCAATGGGCATGTCTAAGGAAAATAATGAATTTAGTTCTATTCATGGTATCCATATGGTATTCATATATATTCATAAAAATAAGTATTTTTCTAGATTTACACTTTATGTTATCTTATTATTAAATATGTTTTAGTTGTGAACTAATTTTTTATAGATTAGAAATCATATTCATGAAATATCTCATGCATACATTTGGCTATAATGCATAGTTCATATGATGATGTAGGAAAATTCTAAGATTTTGTGCACTAAGACAATGAAGAGGAAAAAATTGAATGTACAGTTGAAGAATGAGGAAATCATAATTGTTTCAATTATGTATTTCAAGAAAAAGCATGAGATATAAATGCGAAAAAATACAAGACTATCTACTGCAAAACAAGGGAAAAGAGAGAATTAAACTATTATTAAAATTGACTAAGCAAGATATGATTGTAATTAATTATGAAAATGTGATTTGATATTATTGTTGAACATGAATACAATATGTATATATATATCTATATATCTATATATATATATATATATATATATATATATATATATATATATATATATATATATATCTATATATCTATATATCTATATATATATATATATATATATATATATATATATATATATATATAGATAGATATATATTGTTGAGGAGAGAAAACCAATTCGAACTAGGATGGGGATCCCTTGTGCATGCACTTAACTAGTTAAAATTCTTTGAATAACAAGAATGTAAAAATTTATTGCGAGACCCTATATTATAAAAATATATAAGATATGGTTAACTTAATGTATGTGGAGATAAAAATAATTGATAAACACTGTAATAACCCTCACATACAATAAATAACAAAGAAAACTCCAAAAAAAATATTGTAAATCAATAGATAAGGTAGGCAGGTGAGTGGATAAGGTACTAGGTAGGTTATATCTATAAATAAAGATTAAATTTGTATTGGACCTTAGGGATAATAATTTTCTTAATAGAAAAGAGGAAATATCAATTCATATACTAATTCATTCCTAGCCACCACTACATGTCATCTTGCGTCCGTCCCCATGTTAAAAATAAACTTAATACAAATAAAAGATGCCAAAATGTCGGTGACGATCCAAATGGTATGGAAGGTATGGTAGTGAATAAAAGGTGGTCATATTTTCCCCTAATTATGTATGAAATATGGGTTAAATGATGGCATACTTGAGGTCTTGATGATATTTTGATGAACTCTTAAGTGAAATATACCCAAACACCTCCTTTTAAGCACAACCAAAGACTATATTAGTGAATGAATCTCGATAATTTTTATACATGTTAGGTAACCATGTACAACAACTATGTAAAAACATAAACTAGTCTGAACAATATGAAACCATGTTAAGCATTCATGGAACAACTTATTCAAGAAAAAATATGACAAGAGTGAGGTAAAGATGGAAGATCCCAGTGGAAAGAAAACTCACCCCGCAAAATAAAATGATACTTTGTGAACTATGCAGGTTTTATGAAAATGGATAGTGTTATTAATGAAAGAAATATATGAGTACCCTTTTCTATTTTTTTAGCATCGCACTTGCTAATAGTAATAGTGACAACCCATGGAGTACCAAAAAAATAAAAAATCGTTCTTTGTATCTTGGCAATATCACCCACTAGTTCAATAGTTGATTGTAAATTATAATGTGTCTACTATTTGTTTTTATCTAGATGTAAAATGCTATAATAGTTGTCTCGAAATGAAATCCTAAAATTTGATAAAAAAAAATATGATCCAAAGAATGTACAAAATCATCTTGATGATCTTCTTCAAAAATATGTGTTTGAGAAGTTATTACATACGAATAGTGTAAGATACCAAAGATGAATGATTTGATATCGCCATATGATTAAAACCTATGTCTAAGGTCAATTTGTTATATGATGAAGTAAAAAAATTCAAAACATGACCCATACATTAATCCTTTGTGACTTGTCTTTAGCCTTCTTCCTCACATGGTTTAGGATGAAATAATCTCGATCATGTTGTTAAAGTGCTTTGCTCATAACATTGATTTTATTCACCACAGAAAAACTCATTGGATGAAATGTTATATTATGGATTCCCTTTTTTCTCTCCTTATATTTTCCTCCCTTGGGGATTATAGTTTCCTTACTATATTCAATTATTTCTCAATCTATATGATCAAGATGGATTTATTTTTCTATGTCTTTCTCGTTATCATCATTCACTATAAGCTCATATGGTTTCTAAGGATTAAGAGAACCAATTTATATGACATCATTCTTTTCATTTATAAAGGACTCAATGAAAACACCCAATGATATAATATTACTTTTATCCATGGAGAATTTATTAGTATGGAAATCAGAAATAAAGACAAAATGTTAACATCCTAGGTTATAAAGTACAAAAAGAATAAGTTTTTCTTCCTTCCTACCTATCTTGTAAGCTTTTACATGTTCCATCATAACATTTAATCTTGAGAAGAACGCTTATAGATTCTCAACATGATTCAGACATAAATATATTAATTTATTCTCTAGTTGATGTTCTCTCAACACATCTTTCTTTCTAAACAATCCATCTAATTTTGTCCAAATATCATGAGGATTTTTACAACCCTCTACATAAAATAGGAAACTAGGGATGATGGAAAAATAGATAATCCCATAGATTTCATCTATTCTATTGAAGTAATTTGATTTCCCAATGTTTGATGTAGGCTTAGTTTAAGTACCTATTATGATTTTCTAAAGTGACTTTTTTCACAACGCCAGTTGGATCTTTGGCTTCTAATCAACAAAATTCATTAGGATAAGTTTAAGGTAAAACACACTCCTAAAAAAAGCGTACTAAAAATAAATAATAAGATAACATAAGGTAGGAACGGGAGGGGTTATCATTTGCCTCAATGAAAAAATTGAGTCTCAATATGCTTGGGGATTGGGCATTCCATCCAATAATCAAGCAGAATATCTAGCACTTTGGAAGGGAATAGAACTAGCACTAGCTAAGAATATCCTTAAACTATTGGTGTTGGGATATTCAATCATAATTATTTGCTAACTGTTGGAGACTAAGGAAATTCTAAGGCCATACCATACTCTGATTCTCCAAAGAATTATTTTACTATAGAGGAAGTTTGAACAACTTGAATTCTTTCACATCTGTAGGCACTCTAACATGGTGGTAGACACAATGGCAAAAAAAGGGGAAACAATGGAGCAAGGTAAATTAGAATTAGAACAAATTTTGATTCAATATTCATTCATACCCTAAATATGAGAAAAAATCAATTTTTCTCTAATATAATCTCCAAAGGTCTCAAAAATAGAATAATGTTACAAACATGCATGGTGGAGACATCTCTATGCACCATAGCCTACAAATCGGAGCATGCATGTATTGAAATATGGTGTACATTAATTCACCAACTATGGCCACTTAAGGCATTAAAATAATATGTCAATTAGATTAACAGATGCCATTTTCAAGAAACAAGCACGATTCACAAGTGGCATAGGAAGTTAACTCATTTTGGATGGGATAAGATGAAAATAACCTCGATTCTAGAGAATATTCATTTTACAATATGCTGGAGTCAGTATTGACATCTCTCCATATTTCTCAAATGTATCTTCTCTAGCATCGACAAGATATTCATCTAGATATGGATGCCACAATTCTCACATGCACATGGAAATGGTCTAGATGTGTTTATTTAAGGAATGGCATGGTTCCTCAGCCCCACAATGTTAAACTATTACAAGTAATCATTAGTGAGAAGTGTATAACTGCTCTTCTACTTTGTCATGTGGAGCATCTTATCTTTATAATGACACACATTCATATATAATGAGAGATTTCCAAATACAATCAGTAGATGGAGATATTTTTTTAACATGTTGGTGGATTGTTAGAGGTTATTCATCAACAGAATGACGTGGTGGTGTGGCAGTGAAAACTATTTCAATTATTACTGGAAACAAAGAAGGTGACGCAAAGGAGAATTTTGGAGCAATTCAATATTGAAGTTAACTTAGAGATGGTGGAAATGGATCTAAGGGTGAATAAACTAGAATAATTGAATAGTAGGGGTGATCTCCATAACATAGAGTTGACCATGACTACCACTAAGCCAATGAGGATGAAGGTTCAACAAACGTGGGCAATGAGGAATTCAAGATAAAGTTCAAGCATAATGGGCTTGGTACCACTGTTTGAAATTGATAATCTCTCTATCAATTTTGTGTTCATATGATGTTATAAAAATAAATTTTTCTATTAGGGGTTTTCTGTCAAATCTTTAGTAGGCATGTTTTAAGAATAGGGGAAAAGGTAGCCACAAGAACAAAGTCTCCACTTTGTGGATTGTTGAAAGTCCTAAAATTATGGGTTGTGAGGAATGTTGTAAGGGCTGTGGAAAAAAATTAAGATTGTTTTCTAATATACAAATATAATATATTTTCCTTTAAAAAAATAACCGATAAGATTCAAAATAGTGATGTCATACTCAGGGGTAGATATCTTTAGAGAGAAAAGAAGAAAACTGTGTTTTTTAATTGTTATTTTGGCATATCTCTTTCTAGGTTTACCCAAATGTCATGTATATGCACTAGTTTGATATGTAATTAATTTTTTCACTCAACAAGTACCCACTTTGCATGCTTCCAGGTATACCCACATAGAGAGAAAAAGAAATACATGAAAAATTTGTGTTTCTTGAATACCTGTAATCTTACTAGATATTGATAAAAGATATCCCCATTTTTTTTATCGAATGCCCCTCCTATTACATATCTCTAATAAAAATAACCCTTATTTTTAATATATATAACCTACTTCTATTGAATAACCTCTTTTATACCTCTTCATGGATGTAAAACCCCCTACCCCACATCCCCACCTCCACCCATACAATACCTCCAATATATTGACTCTATTTTTAAAAACCCTTTTATAAATGAACACAGTATGATATTAGTTACAAACATGTTAAGACCTAATGACTCAAAGGAGTTTGTGCATTCCAAATCTATATATATATATATATATCTATATCTATATATATATATATATATATATATATATAGATACAGATATATATAATTATTAATGTCTATGTTAAACAAATTTTGGTGCTCATTCATATGTTTAAGTTCCATATGTAATTTTCTTTCAACAAAAATGGTATGGTTTTATTCGAAGTATTGGGATATTATATAGAAAAGTGTCCTGTTGCGCGGCGGATCCCCCAAGTTCATTTTTGGGGTTTAGAGCCCAGATTTTGGTCCAATTTTGTAATTCCAATGTAAAGACTCTGCACTTTGTGGGCACGGAACACGTAGTTGTTAAAGAGTCATATGGTTGTCTGCCCTTATTTTGATAATGTAATGTTAACTGTAAAAGATCTACCGAATGTCTGCAGACCATGGGATTGTATAAATAAAGTGAAGCTATAAGTATTCAAAGGCATCTAATACCTAATATACTAAGGAAGAATTAATGACTAAGATGTTAGAGAGATAACTCTGAAGTGTAAGGCTAAGTTTTGGGTCATAGCATAGGTAGAGGCTTTGCAGCTGAGTGCACAGAGGCCTAGTAGTCCGTAGCTGAGTGCGCGGACCCCTGCAACTGAGTGCACAACACGAGTTGAGTTTGTAACTATCTGGAAGTATTAATAAAGAGAAGTTTCCTATAAATTCTGCATCTTATTTCCTATTTATGCATCTGTTATATTGGGCATGAATTTCACTTCTAATGCTTATATGATGCGTGAATGTGTATAATTGTATTGGTTAAGTGAACGCAAGTGATAACATCTATTTACGCAAAGCTAACTAAGATCTGATAATAAGATAAGTATAATACTTAGCCTAGTTTAGGAAATATCGCACTTCGCTACCCTAGCAGCGGGGAAGGACTTCAGCCCCTAGTTAGGGCTGTGTGAAAGCCAATTGTAACACTTCACGAAGGTACTGAAGGGTAGAATAGAGCACAAAGAAACCTACATGAAGGCAGGAATAGTTGGAAATAACCGACATCATACCATCTCAAGGGTGCAGAAACTCGGTTCTAGCACCCCCCCATACTGCTTCAGGTGAGACTTCAGTCCGCGCTTGGCGGGCTGATGCCGAAAGGGCTATTAGTGTAGGGATTTGTTTGGCTAACTAATGTTGAACCTAGGTCAAGCCCCCTCAACCCAACAAATGGTTCTGTTGCCGGGACTGAAATCTGCATAAGGGATTTGTGATGACATATCATTGGAATCAAACTAAGAAAGAAATCGAAGGATGGTTGGATAGAAGAATTCACGAGGTCACAACGTAGGAAAATAGAAACCCACGACTGTCAAAAGAACATTGGTTAGATAGCTACCTGTATACGAAGATCCACAAAATCTCTTTCACGTCCTTCCCTACTGAGCTATACAAGTGGATCACAAAGCTAACAGATAGCCAAGGAAGGTGGAAACTTGACGGTCCTATTGTGTGGACCCCAGAGCTAGTGCAAACATTGGAAGCATCGGAGGATAAAATCGGGAGCACCATTGATCATTGGCTCGATCACATTATAGGAGGATTTGTTACTAAGATCGCGGTTGACACCTCAGTTAGCTACAACGAGGCAAAGAGACACTTTCTCAAAGGACCGTGAGGTAAGTACGTAAAGTATTTGAATACCTAGATTAAATTGTTGTTGTGTGAAAAGTGGGTTATGCAGTTACATTGACGTTCAGGTCTATGTGAAGTGGAAGAATTACAAGAATGAAGATAATAAGGGTCTAGAGAACAACCCCTTGATTTCACCTCCGCGAGGGGACAAATAAGGGATCACGAAGGTCTCTCCGGGAACTGCTATTCATATGATAAGACAAGGAATTCCGCGAATACCACCTCTGCCCACATCACCACCGGCTTCACCTCCATGACTGCCATGATTTAGTATGGCGAACACAGTGAAGTTTCCTTTGTTCAAAGGATTGGGAAATGAGGATCCGGACTATTTATGGTTCATAGAGAAGGTTGTATGGGAAGCTCAAGGTGTTATAGATGACCATATAAAGAAAGAAACACTGGTTAACACCCTGCAATATCGCACGCTAACATGGTATATTAAGTACTCCAACGATAACCCGAATGTAAGAGTAGCGGACATCGAAGCAGCACTGAATAGGGAATTTAGCAGGCCTAAATCTGAAGCACAGTCGATTATTGGATTCAAAGAAATCATGATGCTACCAAGAAAGATGCCTTGGGAACTAGATCAGAGGCTGAAATGTACGATTCGTGAAGCCAATATGAATTTGACAGATGAACAGCATCGCGAGTGGTTTGCGGCTTCGCTACTACCACACTTAAGGAGTGCGATGTAGAAGATAACAACTTAGGAAGAGACCTTGGTGATTGCTATGAGACTACATGAGACCGTGATGCAAGATCCTATTGTGGGATTCAAGCAAATCCATGCAGTGCTGAAGAATCTATGTCATGAGATGCAAAGCTTGAAGTAGGACACGATAGTTCGACCAGAAGTTTGTGAAGAAGTGTGGTGCGTGAAATGCAAGAGTCAGGGTCATGACAAAGACCACTTCCCGATCATTACAAATTACCTTGCAGGAGGAGGACCGATGCCTCTAAGACTGGAAACTCAAGCAGGACCTAGCACGCCCCCTGCTTTGTGGTACGCTATCTATTAAGTAGCCAGAAAGCATGCCACAGATAAGTGCCACTTGTTACAAAAGTATAAGCAAGCTTCGCAACAGTTGTTCTATAACTTTTCTAGGTCGGTGGGACATGACGAGCGTACTTGTAGGAGCTATGAATTGATGATGGATAGAACTCCTGCCTACAGGGTTCAGGCTGAAATGCGGTCCCTTGACCAGAATGTAGGGATGGTGCAGACAAGATTTTAGGGGCATGGATGAGTCTGAGGCAGAGGAGGACTTGGGAAAGGCCACGGACAGTAGATTTGCTACAAATGTGGAGGGGAAAGACACTATGCCCATGATTGCACTAATCCAACACATCCATCGTGTAAGTATTGCACTCTATTTCTGTGTGAGGAAGATCCAAACATAAATATTGTGCTCCAAAATTGAATCGCAACAGAAGATGACAAAGGGAAACAACCAGAAGACAACAGCTTGGTTCGCAAATCCCTAGTGAAAGAAGTTGAGTTTGATTTGGAGCATACTCAGGAAACCATCATCGAAGCGAAGAAGAGCTTCATTGAGGCCTCTATGTCAGGAAGCAAAGATAAGCCTGAGCTAGAGATGGACCCCTCTATGCTCACTACTTTCCTAGAAGCCTGTATGAAGTTACTACGCGAAAGTAAGGCTATGAAAGGGTTACAAGAACTTATCAATAAATGTGTTGGGACCACACCAGGTGAACCGTGCAGATCAGAGAATATGATATGGATTAAGTCATTTTGGATTTGGGATCAGATGCACATGTTCTACCAAAAAAAACATGGGAAGCGAATGGGAAGGCCAACGCTGCAATGGTCTCTGATTGAGCTGAGAATGGTGAACCAACAGAAAATCATACCCATGGGGTGATTGTAGGGAATAGCTATGGATATTGAGGGAGCGAGCGCGCTGGCAGATTTTGAAGTAATAGAGATTGTTGACGACAGCAATCCCTACCCCACGCTCCTGGGAATTGACTGGGCCATTGATATGAATGGGGTAATCAATCTAAAGAAGTGGAAGATGATATTTGAGAAGAAGTCACTACCCATCATAGTACCCCTGGATCCTGTCGAAGGATCACGCTATATGAAACCAGTCCATGACTATGAGAGTGATGATGATCTGGACTGCATCTACAAGATAACAGCACGAGACCAAGACTAGGTGAATCCCACTGCAGATGGGTGGATTATATGGGAGCATGAGAGTTCCTGCACTTCGTATTCTGATGAAGAAGTAGAACAATGAAAGAATTGGTTACACGAGGTAACTACGCTGAATTGCAATATGATGACCCGGTCACTGTGCTATGTGTCATCAAAAGAAATAAATCTACCTACTTATAATGGTCTAAGTGAGGTAGATACCTTCTTGGATGCATTTGAAAGGGAGGTGCTAGAGAAGCAATGCTTCCAAGGCCTTAGACTGGGTACCATGTACCATGCCCACAAGATGGTGGGGTACACACAAAGGAAGCTTTGATGATCGGTGCGAATGTTGGATAATGATGTGAGCATGATTTGGGAAGCCTAATATGTGACTGATAGACAAGTATGATGGACAGGATGATCCGTGTATGCAGCTGGCCAAGTGGACATAGGCCTATGGAGAAAAGCCACAACCTGAGTGGATGAACCTATTATGTCATACCCTAGATGTTATACCAATGAACTGGTATATAGAAACATAGCTCCTCCATGGGACAGGTGAATGGGATATCCTATGCGAAGGATTCATGATGACCTTCAATTTTGAGGATGGGTGGGACAGTATTGATGAAGGGCTACAAGAGATAAAAGTAGCCATCTTTAGGATACCACGAGAGCCTATAGACTTGATTCAGCCTGAATGGGCTACTCAACTGAATCACGCGCTAGAATGTTATAATGTAACTGCTGCAGAGCATGATGAGGATCCGTAGAATATTAACATTCCAAAAATAGAAGGGCACCGCGAGGTTCAAGGACCATAGATTGAGAACCTTGATATAGCCATGCCAGTGAAAAATAATCCGGTGAAAATTGGTATTGAGGCATAACCCAAATTCGTGAATATCAGAGACTACTAGGATGACACGACGGTGGATAAGGTCGTTGAATTACTCCGCGAATACCAGGAGTTATTCCCAACAAATTTTACATACTTGAAAGGAATAATTGGAGATCTAGGAGTGATGAAGATCAAGTTAAAGCCCAACATGAAGCCAGTTAAGTAGAGGCCTTACCACTTAAATCTGAAACACAAGTTGAAGGTCCGTGTAGAAGTAGACAAAATTCTCACAGTAGGCATCATTGAGCCTGTGGAAGAATCCAATTGGGTAAGCCCAATGGTGGTGCAAGAGAAGAAGCAAAAGGACAAGATAAGGATATGCGTGGATCTCAGAAAATTGAATGACGCTTGTGTGCATGATCCATTCCCAACTCCATTCATGGATGAAGTGTTGGACAATATAGGTGGTCAGGAAGCATATTCTTTCACTGATGGGTTCTCAGGGTACCACCAGATCAAAATCACACCAAAGGATAGGAGCAAGACAACGTTCATGACTAAGTGGGTTTGATTTCAATATACTCTCATTCCATTTGGATTGAATAAAGGCCTACTATTGTTTTGCTCGTGGTTGTTGCAGCATTCAAGGAGTATACTCATAAGTTCTTAAAGGTATATTTTGAAGAATGGACTGTCTTTGTGTTGGTTAAGCGCCATGTAATGAGCTTGCACTTGATGTTTGATATCTGTCAAAGATACCAAATCATGCTCAACCTCATGAAGTGTCTTGTTCCTTTTGGGAACCTATTGGGGCATGTGATTTGCAGGCAACGGCTGATGGTAAACCCCATGAAGATCGCGATGATTCTGAACTTGGAAGCACTAAGCAGTGTGAAATAGTTGCGTGCTACTCTGGGACATACAGGGTATTACAGAAAGTTTATCAAAGGCTATGCCCAAATCACCGCACCAATGGAAAAATTGTTGAATAAGGATCTCACGTTTTTTTGGAACGATGATTGTATGAAAATCTTGGATATATTGAAAGAAAAGATGGTTACTGCAACAATTCTAGTCTTTCTGAACTAGAAGAAAGAGTTCCATCTACATTTTGACATATCGTGTATAGCGTTGGGGGCAGTACTAACATAGGATGGCAAAGAATGCTTCGATCACCCCATCGCATTCGTAAGCTGCAAGTTATCCAAAGCAGATAAGAATTATTCCACCACTAAGCGCGAGGGGCTAGCTATGGTGTATGTGATCCAGAAGTACCAACACTACATGTTAGGAGGCCACTTTAAGATGTATAGATATCACTCCATGCTAAAGTACCTGGTCAATAAGCCTGTGTTGGGGGGGAGAATTTGTAGATGGCTTTTATTGTTCCAAGAGTATGATTTTGAAGTTGTCGTGAGGCCTCGATGATTGAACGCGGGACTAGATCACCTGTCACGCATCGAGACAGGGGAGGAACCTACTAGATTGGAGGAAGGATTACCTCATGTGCAGCTCTTTGCTATGCGTGTAGTGGATGGACATTTTGAAGATATAATACACTTTCTAACAACTGGAACTACGCAAGAAGGATACTTTTTCCAGCAAAAGAAGGAATTAGTGGTGCATGCAGCAAACTTCTCTGTCATTGCTGGGAATCTATACATGATGAGGAATGATGAAATACTCGAAGGTATGTACTTGAGTTTGAATGAAGAAGCACCCTCGCAGACGCTCATTAAGACACCACGGGAGGACATTATGCAGGGAGAGCAACTGTGTAGAAGATTCTACGTGCAAGATTATGGTGCCCAACCCTTCATCAGGATTCAAAAGCATATTGCAAGGCATGTGATGTATGTCAAAGAATAGGCAGGTCATCACAGAGGGATGAAATGCCTTTGAATCCCCAAATGGCATTGCAACCTTTCGAAAAATGGGCAATAAATTTTGTAGGACCCATTAAACCTCAAGGAAAGATAGGCATGAGGTATATTATCACTGCGACGTAGTATCTAACTCGTTGGGAAGAAGCATAGCTGGTGACGGATTGCGTGGGCACAACTGCCACGAAGTTTCTATTTGAACATGTACTAACATGATTTGGATGTCCAAATATCTTAATGAGCAATTGCGGTACACACTTTCTGAACAAGACGATCAGCACACTAAATGAGGAATTTCAGGTGTATCATCAAAAGAGAAAACCTTATCACCCACAGGCTAATGGGACAGTGGAGGTGTTCAACAAAGTACTTGGAAATGCACTAAGCAAGGTATGCAATGTGCAATGAAGTGATTGGGACCTATGCATACCTGTAGTGTTATGGGCTTATCAAACGACATGCAAGAAACTGACGGGACAGACACCTGTTAGGATTGTCTATGGAGTGGAAGCCGTAATGCCTATGGAATTCATCATGCTTAGTCTACGCATAGCAGCACTCATAGGTATGACGAATCGTAAAACCCTGGAGGAGAGGCTCGGGCAATTAGATGAGCTCGAAGAAGAATGATTATGGTTAGATTTCATGGTCAGGTCCAAAAACAGCGTGAAAAGGCATGGCACGACCGACACATCAAGATGCGCACACTCAAGGTAAACAATTAGGTGTTTTTGTATGATAGTAAGTTTGATAAATTCCCAGGGAATTTTAGGATGGACTAGCTAGGGCCATATATTATTAATGAGATTACCAACGGAGGAGCGATACAACTGGTCAAGTTAAATGGAGAACCCTTCCTAGGAAAGGTGAATGGTAGTCGCTTGAAGCCATACACCGACGATCAGGCAATGTGACTATATGGAAGTAGCACACTCTTAGAGCCCTAGGTAGCTGAAAGGAGGCGCGGGACTATAAACTACTCTGCCTGGGAACTGCACGATGTCAGGACTACACGCAGTAGTGAAGTGTCACAGGGTCAATGGCAGTGCGAAGATAGTTGTGCTAGCACGCAGGTCTGCTGAAAAGTGATTGTTAAAGTCACTATTTATGATTTGATGGTTGGTTTGAGGCCAAATGGAGCGGGCGACAGGCATTTAAGGTGAACTTTTTGGGCTAGATTCTTGAAAATCTGCCGCCAATCTAGCATTAATGGACCAAATGTGGGGGGAAATGTTAAATTCAAATTCAAAAGGCACTATAAATTACAAGTCGCTATCTAGTATACAACACTTGGAAATTTCAGAACTGAGTTGTTGTGCGCTTGAGTATTCACGAACCGAGACTTATTCGAGACTCTAAAAGTTAATTCGTTGTTTGAGAAACTACCAGATACACTGAAAGAACAGTGGAGTAGCACTATGTTAGCACCTAAAGAAGCCATGGACACACACGTAGTGACATCCGAGGAAGCCATGCAGGAAATTACGGAAGTGGGACCCTAGAGAACGCTGGAATAATCGTTGAGGTCCCTAAATCACCCTCAGCATCGAGATGCAAGAAGGATAAGTAGGTCATGATCTTGGTACGTGTCTCACCCTGAAATCCACTAAGGACCAAGCCCACATTGTAGGAAAATGGGAAGGCCATTAATCTGGAGGCTGATGAGTAGGAAGAGTTTGAAGAAATCCTGGTGGAGGAGGAGGATGTAGAGATGGATGTTGAAACCCAGGGTGCAGACCCTATTACCCAGTTACCTAAATATGTGCCTTCGTGTAAGGGTAAAGGCAAGGTTCCAAAGGATATAGATGAGAGCAAGAGATCTCTGCAAACCCCGCTACTCCCAAACAATATTATTTTTGAGGGAGCGCACTTGGGATGGGTTCCTGTGTTGAAATTTGAAGATTGGGACCTCGTAGACCACGAGAAGTTCCCACATTTAGCAACTATGAAGCTAAAGCGCAAAAATATGGATGCGAGGACTGGAACGATTAAATTGGAGCCATGCAATTTGCTCAAAGGTGTCGGGAAAGCAGGGTTGCTAAACCTACTTTTGGTGCTGCATTACGACCGTGCCCTAGTGATTGTTTTGGTCAATCAGGAAGCTACCCTGCTTGGTGCATGATGGGTGCTTGTGGATGGAGGAGCCCATCCCCATCACAGACCATATGATTCACCGAATTACATGGCCACCTTGCTCGAGGGAGGATCCAGCAAACATTTCAGAGGGAAAACGTGCCGAGTTGGCCCTCGCGGAGGCAATGAAAAATAATTTTAAGTTGGAGAAGAACCGAGGGTATGCCATCTCCAGCATCAAAAACCCTGCAGTCATGGTCTCGACACAAATATTGGAAGGGAAGGTGATGCGGAACTGTAGTGTAGATGAGGTTCCCATGCCAGTGGTTGCACTAGCACCACAATTCACAGAAGGATTCCAGTTGAACTAGGTGAACTACCTATGCGGCGAGTTCCTTGCGATCTGTCGCGAGGCACAAGATCAGGGAAAAAAATTCCATTACACATGGCTCCTATTACTGATTGTACTAGTGGCATGGGAGCTACTTGAAGATAGCCAGTTCCCTTTATTCGAGCCGGACCTTCCAAAGGCAGTGAAGTATTCTTTGTTGTGGGTGACCAGTGATGTGCAAAAGATAAAGGAGAGCAAGATATTTTGGATTCCAATGGAGGTGAATATCTCAATGGGGATCAATCGCAAGCCACAGTTATCACCCACAGTCTATAATAGTTTGCAGAGTTCAAAGCAGATTTCCATCATGTCTTCATGAGGGCACAGAAGGATGCTATGAAGATGTGGCATGATTTACCGTATTTGGTGACTAACGATGTGATATTTGTAGTCCTTGAGTCTTGGCCGCCGGAGTGGTGCGCTCCAGCTGGCTCCACGGTGGAAATAGAGAAGTCTTCTGCGTAGCACAAGAAGGAAGAGACAAAACTTTGGATGGCACAGATGGTGGAAAAGTGCAGGAAATAAGAAGCAATGGCTAAGGCTCAGGCAGTGCGTAATGCTGCAAAGTTTCCAGAACAACAACAGAAAATTGGAGAAGAAGAGCGTGAAGGATAGAAGTCACCTTCGCCTGAACCAGAGATAGCCATAGAATAAGGTGGCATGGACCCGTAGACGACTTCCACCTAGCTCAAGCATCTGCGACCATGCAAGCAGAAAATTCCGCGGAAGAAAACGAAGGCATCCAAAACATCCTTCAACCCAATCACCCTCACTGAGGGGATTTGCATGACATCGGCTAAAAAGTGAGGGATGTCACCGCAGAGGACCTCCAATAGTTTGAGGAACAACAACAGTTGGTATTAAGGGCTCTTAGCACAGAGTTACGAGAGTTGTAGGTACGCACTCCACAGCCTGCCATAGCATCCACCAGCCTCACGATTGGCACTTCAGTATCGAGGAAATGTTGCACATAATGGTTACCAACATGATAGTGCTACCAGATGGGGCAATTACTACATAGAAGGAGGCTGACAGGGCCACGGTTAGTAGTTTGAAAGGGGTTGGATTAAATATGGCCATGCTCCCTCGAGAGATGCTCCCTCTCTTACAGGATGGAGCCACCACGGAACTTCGAGCGAGGGAGAGTCACTCACTGTAGGTGATGAGTCAGCAATGCATCAACATTGAACAATTGGGCCTGCAACACAATGAGGAAATTGAGCAAAATCAACAGATTATGCAGGTGATAGAGGAAGCTTGCCGAGTGGTCCCCGAGTTGGACATTCAGGCAGAAAAACTGGTGGAGGCGCGCATCCAAAAATTGCCTACAGGGGCATGCGACACTAGAGAAGAGATGGCCATGGTTCAGCTGGAGGTAAACCTGCAGATCACAGAACTATAGTTGAAGGCTCAACCTTCAACTCCACTGGAAATTAGGGAACAATGAACCACTGTTGTTACAGCAGCAACAACGCGGTTGATAACACAGTGGTATATTGCATGCAGCTATTCGAGCGGTCATTCGATGTCCTAACTACCCTGCAGGAGGACCCGAATGTGGAGCACCTAGAGATATAGGAGCACGAGCTACAACAAAATTATGATGAGGTAAAAGGGACCGCGGAGATTGTTACAGATCCATTTGGGCACATCAACCCCAACTTACATATCATTACTATTAGGGCCCATCAAACCCTAATTCAGTTGTTACATTCCCTAAAGAAGTGAACCATCAAAATTCCTAGCTTCCCAAGAAGTTCCATGACTGAAATCATCCAAAAATTGCCTCTGAGAATATCAGCACAAGTAGGCCTTCATTAGGGTGTGCTCCAATGCAGTCCATACATTGTTAGGGTGCTATGCAGTGCACTTGAGCCCTCTTTGGCTTGTGTTGGGAAAATTTGAGCAAGATTACATTGGGGTTTGGGAATATTCTTATCCATTGGATGCATCTAGAAGTTTCCTAGGTTTATCTACTCCTTTGAGCTCGAATTTGGATGAGGTAGGGAGTTAAGGAACATCAATCCCTTTATCTCTTCCTCCATGGAACTAAATTCTAAGTTTGGGAGGCAATTCATTATCACCATTTATGGCATAACTTCCTTCATTCACCTATAAAAAGACCACTCATCTAAGTGATCAGGGGCTGGAAATCATTGAATTATAGCGAGATGTTGTTAGTATGAGACTTGAGTTGCCTTCAAGTATTGTAATGATGTCAAAATGTCTTGCTTGTTATGAGGAGAGGATGGGATTGACCTGGAGGAGTGATGCTGAATCAAGCAAACTAGGTTGTAACTCTTCCTTTTACTAAAAAATTGTTCAAATATTTTTCCATATGCTTGTGTTATTCATTGATGCTTTCATATGTGTACTATGTACTTGATTCCATACTAGGTTTAATCAATAGATCATTATCATATGCTTTGATCGGTTTTTGTCTTATGTCTGTGTGCAGGTACTCTTCAAGCAGATTAAGTACGGAAAGGAGTGACAGAATTGGTCAAGGGAGATAAGGAGTAAGTGAAAGCTACAGGTAGGCTTCTTTACCTCTTATTTAATCTATTGATCATAGAAAAAGTAGAGAATTCTTTTCACTGTTGTTCTAGACTTAGCTACTAGTCTAGGGGTTTAAGAATTTATCCGTAGACACTAAAACTTCCCAAAACAAATTGGCGAGTCCACTGGGAATTTTGGCTATGGGTTGATCCTGGGTGTATCTGGACCTAGGGATCCACGGATGCAAAGATGGGTAGATCTTATGGCTAGGCATGCTCGTCAGTCATTGATATCATTTACCCCTGAATTATTTGAGTGGTTTGATCGACAGGATATGCCCATCAAAGAGTATCCACTTGAACACTTTTGTCTCTAAACACACTAAAGCATACTGCATGTATGATCTGTTTGCTGAGTGTAGTGTTGAGCTGCCAGCCAATTTGTCAATGGTAAAGAGGATTGACCTCTATGGTAAATCACTAGCATCCATGATGTTAATCTTTCCATCTTTGCTAGGTTGTGCACCTTCTGTTGGCATTATGATGTATGTGTTGTACTTGATGGCAACCCACTTGTGGCAGAACAACTCACTTGTATATGGTAACTAGATGAATCTACAGAAGAGATATCAGATGTGACAGAATGCATGACAGTAGTGTTTACAGATGTGATGAAATGTAGGACAACTTCAAGGAATCAGTTGAGAAGGCAACTCACTCAAATGAAATTATAGCAAGTAAACATCAAAGAATTACAGATCAGTCTTCACAGAATGAAGAAAAAGAGGTATATACAGGTTCACCATTGACCAAGATGCGTATACATGCAGGTTCACTGTATACAAGTCGTGTATATGTACAAATGCACTTTCACATAAGGAAAAGTGCGTATACCTTGGAAAACTAAATTTTTGGTCTGGAGTATTTGGTCCATGGTATTGGTCCAAGGTATCTAGTCTGAGGTATTGACCCCAAGTATTTGGTCCAAGGTATTGGTACTAAGTGGTTTTGGTCCATGCTATTGAGAAAGGCCTAAGACTATAAAATAAGGAGAAGATCATTAGGCCAAAGTGTGAAACTATCGAATATCTAATGAAGTGTGAGATGTAATATGCAAGTTATTGGCTTATGGTGTTGTGCTTGATCTGAACCAAGGATGAACCTTAGCGTTTGATGAAGGATAAGATCTAATGATGTATCAGGATCTGAAGGCTTGAAGTGAATTATCTTTATGTGGTTTGATCATTTATCTAAATAATTGGTGCATGTTGTAGTCTATAAATATGATGATCTGGGTATGACTGAAGTCTAGAATAGTTGTAATGTTTAAATCATCATTTACAGATCTGTACGTAGGTTCACATTAGAAAAAGAGTGTATACATGCTATTTCTGAATATTAAAACATCGTATACATCATAAATTTGATTTACAGATCTGTACATTGCTTCGCCTAGAGGAAAGCGCGTATGCACGCAAGTTCGACACATGCAAGTAGCGTATACCTTATAAAATATGTTTTAGTTGCTTTATGTTTGCTATTGCAGTGTTATGGGTTCTAGGTTGGGTTTTGATGACTGTATTTTGGTGACAACATTGTAAATAATCAGATTAATGGGTTGTCAAAATGGTTGATCATTTTGGTTGTGGTTGGTTCAAAAGGAGATTGGTTGATGCAGATATATTTGATGATTGAATGATGTTGTTGATGGATCCAGTCTGAAAATTTATGAAACATGGGCCCTAGAAGAAAAGAGAAGGTTGTAGCCTTCTGCAGGTAGAAGCCTGCATACTGGTATAAGACTGACACGTACAAAAATTGTAAAAAAAAACTCTTATTATTAAAAGAAGAAAGACATGATTGCAGCAGGTGGTTTTGACCCACATTGGGTTTCCACCTTATATCTTGGTGTTCATGTGTGTTTCTTATGTGTGATGGTCTATTTTGTTTTTACTGCACGTGGTTACTGTTTATATAGTTAATGAAGTTCTACTTCACTGATTAAAGATCAACATATGATGAATTAACTGAATCATAAGTTTACTGGATATACGCTAGTTGCCTTAAACACAGTTGCATGTACATGCGAGTCCCATTAACTGAAGTAGCATATATAAATCTAATTATGGAAATGAAAAGTTATTGACTTGCTAATACTTATTCACCCCCCCTCTCAGTAATATTTCCAACAATTGGTATCAGAGCAGGTCCTTCAGAAGAAGCTTGATCACTTGAAGGAAGATCTATCATCATGAGTAATCAAGAAAGCAGGGGATCCATCATACTGCCAATCTCTGATGGGTGCAACTTTGTTTATGGGAGGGTAAGAACCACAGCCTATCTTCAATCTCTTGGAACAGATGTTTGGGAAATCATGGAAGGAGGATATACATTTCCATCAGCAATTCCTACAGATACAGTAAGTAAAAAGCAACATGAAACCAATACCAAAGTTGTCAATACATTATTGGGAAGTCTGTCACAATCAGAGTTCTTCAAAGTTATGTAGCTCAAATTAGCCAAAGAAATATGGGATAAAATTGTTCTAAGCTATGAAGGAGACTCTCAGGTAAAACATGCTAAACTGCAAACTCTCAAAATTCAATATGAAACTCTCAAGATGCACAATGATGAAAGTATAGCTAGTTACTTATTAAGTATAGATGAGATTGTTAATTGCATGAAGAATCTAAGTGAAGAGATAAAGGAAGTTACCATAGTTGAAAAAAAATTAAGATCCTTATCTGCTAAATTTGAATCAAAAGTATCTGCCATAGAAGGAAAGCAGGATCTGTAGACTATTACTATGACAAAGCTTCACAGAATCTTAACTACCTTTGAGATGAGAAAAGGAGGTCCATCAGATATGACAGAAGCCGCATTTAAAGGTTTAGTAGAAGGAAAAGAAGAACTCAATGAATCAGGACATATTTAGAAGAAGAAGAGGAAGCAAACTTTATCAAGAAGCTTCAATGGGGTTCTGGAAGATTTAGATGTAAACTACCTTTAAAATGTTTTGCTTGTGGTAGAGTCAGTCATTATGCTACCAAATGTCCTCATAAAGATAAATATGATAAAGGGAAGGAATCTGCAAAATATACTCACGAAGATAGTGATGGTTTATCAAATAGTGATGAAAATGAAAATAGTAATGACTATAGACTTCTGATGGCTTATGGAGATGATGATTTTTTAGATGCTTTAGATGAAGATGATCTTTACGAAGAAATCTCTAAACTCAAAATCTGTTTAGAAGAAAAGAATATGATTATAGATACCTTGACATACCAACTTGCTGAAAGAGAAAAACATAATGAAAAGCTAGAATGTGAAATTGTGGGTCTAAGAAAGGATTTTGAGAAAACAAAAGCTCTCAATCTTAGATTTGCTAAAGGCTCAGAAACCTTAAATGAAATTATCAAAGTGTAGCGCTCTCCTCTGATAAAGACATGTCTTCGATATATTGAAGAAACATCTCAATCATAGAAGCCACCAACCTCCACTAAATGCTATCTTGATCCAGCAAAGAGCAGTGAACAGTTTGGCAACTATCAGTAAAGGCATGAAGCAAATCACCAGGTGAATCAGGCTCAATTTACTTCAAGGATGAACAAAAGCCAAAATCAACCTCAGGTAAATCGTACTCAATTTGATTCAAAGATAAATATCAATAGAAACTACAATCAACAGGTCAATAGATTCGATAATCGCAGGAACTTCTTTAATGGTCAATGTTTCTCATGTCATAATTTTGGACACAAATTTTCTCAATGTGTTGCTTACAAAACTATCATGACTAGAGAAGCATGAAATCAAAGGAATGTGACAAGGATCAAGAAACCTTCCTATAATAACTTTTCTCTTCTTGAAAATGAAATAGAATTCTCAATCTATAACAACTTTGGCCATGAAGAATCTGAATGCAGGAGTAAATTTTGGCAAATAGCTTAAAAGGAGCAAACACCATTAAATACCAAAATATGGAGAAAGAAAGAACTGCAAATAGAAAGATGTGGTATCTAGCCTTGTATGTAGAAGGACAATAAAACCAATGGCACATTGACAGTGGATGCTCAAAACACATGACAGGTGACAAAGAAAAACTACACTCATAAAATGCCTTAGAAAAGGAAAAGAGTGTCTCATTTGGAAACGACACTCCTGCTGTCATAAAAGGTAAAGGCCCTGTTTTTTTGAAAGAAAAAGTTAAAGCTGGGAATGTTATGTATGTTGATGACTTAAAACATAACTTATTGAGTGTGAGTCAAATGTGTGATCAAGGAAATGAACTAGTGTTTCGATCAAATGTATGTGTTGTTCATGAGCTTGATACAGGAGAAACTGTGATCAAAGGGACAAGAACTCCAAACAACCTATACATACTCAAGGGAGGGCAACAACTGTGTTATCTAAGGAAAAATGATGAAAACTGGCTATGGTACAGAAGATTGGCACATCTAAGCTTTTCTCAAATAAGAAAAGCATGCAGATTCTAGGTTGTTCATGATCTTCTAGATATCAACATTCTTGAAAATTCAATATGCAAATCATGTCAATTTGGTAAGCAAACCAGATCTCACTTCATCAAAAAGGAAGGGTCAGCTAGTAAGCCTCTTGAACTTGTTCGTACTAATTTATGTGGACCATCAAGGAAAAAGTCACCTTGTGGAGAAGAATACTTTATATTATTCATTCATGATATTCCAGAATGTGTTGGATAGGTCTTCTAAAGCATAAATATGAAGCATTTGAAAAGTTGAAAGCCTTCAAAGCTTTGGTTGAAAATGAATCAGATCACAAAATCAAATGCCTCAGATCTGATCGAGGAGGGGAATTTACCTCGGATGAACTCTTTGACTTTTGTGAACATCATGGAATAAAAATGAAATTCTCCACCAGAAGGAATCCTCAATAAAATGGAGTGGTAGAAAGGATAAACATAACTATTCAACAAATGGCTCGTGCTATGCTAGATGAATTTGGAAGTCCTGCAACCTTCTAGGATGAAGCTACATTTGCCATCGTCACTATTCTCAACCAAGAAAATGTTTGGGTAAAAAACACTCACACTACACATGAACTTTCGTATGGTAAGACTCCTATTGTAAAATACTTCAAAGTTTTTGGAAGCAAATGTTACATAAAAAGGACTGATGAAAAACATGGTAAGTTTGAACCCAGAGGAGATGAAGATATTCTTTTTGGCTACTCTTCCCGAAGTAAAGGATATAAATGTTACAATAAAAGACTTGAGAAAATTATTGAAAGTATTTATGTTGTGGTTGGTGAGGCATGTAAAAATCCAAAACAGATAAAAACCAAAGATTATGACAATGAAGAAGATGAGGATCATTTTCCCACATCAAATCACACTGATTCTGAATAAGAAACCAATGAAGGACCAGAAGAAGAGATAATGATAGAAGAAAAGACTTCATCCAGGTATGTCCAGAAAAATCATCCAGAAACTCAAATTTTAGGGGAAAAAGGGGCAGGTGTGCATACGAGAAGAACGATTGTCGAAGCTTCAAGCTATCTAGCATTATTATCTTCCACTGAACCTCAAAATGTAAATGAAGCATGCAGATATGAATGTTCGGTCAAGGCCATGAATGAAGAACTTGAGCAAATCGAAAAGAATAATACTTGGGAATTAGTTCCTAGACCTCATAATAAGAGTATCATAGGAACTAAATGGATATTCAAAAACAAGCTGAACGAAAATGGAGAAGTTATTAGAAACAAGGCCATACTTATTTGTAAAGCATATGCTCAACAAGAAGGTATAAATTTTGAAGAAACTTTTGCACCTGTTGCTAGACTTGAAGCAATAAGAATGTTTCTTACTCTTTCTAGTTTTCAGAAATTCAAAGTCTACCAAATGGATGTAAAATCTAACTTTCTTAATGGAGACTTAGAAGAAGAAGTCTATATTGAACAACCAGAAGGATTCATTCTTGGAAATGATGTAAAACTTGTATGCAAACTCAGAAAATCTCTCTGTGGTTTAAAACAAGCTCCAAGGGCATGGTATTACTGTCTTGAAAAATATCTCCACCAATAGGGTTTTTCAAAGGGGTCAGCAGATAGCAATCTATATACAAAGATGGACACTGCTAAATTGATAATAATTTTTGTGTATGTTGATGATATAATTTTTGGTAGAAATGAAGAATCCATGAGTCATAATTTTGCTTCAGTAATGAAACAAGAATTTGAAATTTCCTTGCTTGGTGAACTTACCTATTTTCTTGGTCTACAAGTTCAACAAAATAAAGATGGTATTTTTCTCTCACAAACCAAATATCTCAAACAGATCCTAAAAAAGTTCAGAATGGAAGATTCCAAACCAGTATTTACTCCAATGGTAACAAGATGCGGTCCTAGCTCAAATGATGAATCAGCAGTGATACATCAACCAACTTATAGATCCATGATTGGCAGTCTGCTTTATCTAACAGGTACTCGACCAGACATCGTGCATGCAGTGGGAATAGTTGGAATATTCCTAGAAAATCCGAAAGAATGACACCTTCAGGCAGTCAAAATAATTTTCAAATATATTCAAGGAACACAGAACTTTGGTTTATGGTATCCTAGAGATATAGATCTTACACTTCATGCATATACAGATGCAGATTGGGCAGGAAGTGTTGATGACAGAAAAAGCACCAGTGGTGGTGCATTCTATATGGGTTCAAGGTTAGTGTCTTGGTTCAGCAAGAAGCAAAGCTCAATTGCAATATCTACAATTGAGGCAGAATACCTGGTTGCTACATCTTGCTACACACAACTACTTTTGATGATGCAAACCTTGCAAGACATTCATATAACATGTACTCCACCCATCTCCATTCTATGTGATAATACAAGTGTCATCAGCGTTTCAAAGAATCCAGTCATGCACTCCAAGACCAAGCACATACCCATCAAATATCATTTCCTCTATGAACAGGTGCTTGAACAAGAGGTCAAATTGGAGTATGTTCCCTCCAAAGAACAGGTTGTTGATATATTGACTAAACCACTTCCCCTAGAGACATTTGAATATCTCAGAGAAAAGCTGGGAGCATAGTCATGTGTATGTTGGTTTAAAGAAAAGAAGTAGGCCAGACTGAGGAAAAAGGGGTCTGCTATGGTTTTGTCAATTATCTACTCTGTTTGATTATTACATGTGGAAATATATTGGTCCTCATAAAGTTGTTCATAACTTGATGTATATCTGATTGATGATGATGCTTTGATATCTCTCATTTACATATGCAATGATCAAATATGACAGTGAACAGGTTGAACTGGTTCAGGGGGAGAACATGGTTGATGATATTTTGAACTAATGATAGACATATACAAGTTGATGGTATAGATTTTGTTGACAAATGCTACTGATGGTGTAGATCATATGATAGTTGTTTATGACTGTCATGGTCTTGTTTAAGATATTTGGTCTCTGTTATATATGTCATGTATATATTTTAATGTAACGGTCATGGAAAGACCTAATTTGTAACCCCACTATGCATGGGATGGATGATGTAATGTTTCTTGTTTTTGACATATATAAACAATTGATATATCCCCACTTGGTTGGGTGAATGAGTCAAATTTGGTATATCCCCACTTGGTTGGGAGATGGATGTATGTATGAGCCATTGGTGATAGGAAGGTCATTTTTGCAGACTCTTCTTATGCTGAAGGGGAGAATGGACTCGATCATGAGAGCTCAATCAGCACAATTTAGCATATCATAGAATTCAGCATGCACTCAGGGAGACCATGACCCTTTGCCCTTGATGTCAAAGGGGGGGAGTGACTTGGTGTGGTTGTTTCCATCAAGTATAAAGGGGGAGATTATTGGCATTATGATGTATGTGTTGTACTTTATGGCAACCCACTCGTAGCAGGACAACTCATCTATATATGGTAACTAGATGAATATACAGAAGAGATATCAGATGTGACAGAATGCATGATAGTAGTATTTACAGATGTGATGAAATGCAGGGAAACTTCAAGGAATCAGTTCAGAAGGCAACTCACTTAGATGAAATTATAGCAGGTAAACAGCAAAGAATTACATATCAATCTTCACAGAATGAAGAAAAAGAGGTATATGCAGGTTCACCATTTACCAAGTTGTGTATACATGTAGGTTCACTGTATAAAAGTCGCGTATACGTACACACGCACTGTCAAAGAAGGAAAAGTCCATATACCTTGGAAAACTAAATTTTTGGTCTGAAGTATTTGGTCTATGGTATTGGTCCAAGGTATCTGGTCTGAGGTATTTACCCCAGGTATTTGATCCAAGGTATTGGTCCTAAGTGGTTTTGGTCCACTAAGACTATAAAAGGAGGAGAAGATCATTAGGCCAAAGTGTGCAAGTATCGAATATCTAATGAAGTGTGAGATCTAATATGTAGGTTATTGGCTTATGGTGTTGTGCTTGATCTGAACCAAGGATGAATCTTAGTGTTTGATGAAGGATAAGATCTAATGATGTATCAGGATCTCAAGGCTTCATGTGAATTATCTTTATGTGGTTTGATCATTTATCTAAATAACTGGCACATGTTGTAGTCTATAAATATGATGATCTGGGTATGACTGAAGTATGGAATAGTTGTAATGTTTAAATCATCATTTACAGATCTGTACGTAGGTTCACTTTAGAAAAATAGTGTATACACATTGGTTCTGTATATTAAAACAATGTATACATCATAAATTTGATTTGCAGATCTGTACGCTGGTTTTCCTTGAGGAAAGTGTGTATGCACGCATGTTCGACACATGCTAGTAGTGTATACCTTATAAAATATGTTTTAATTGCTTCTGTTTGATGTTGCAGTGTTCTGGATTCTAGCTTGGGTTCTAGTGACTGTATTCTAGTGACAACATTCTAAATAATCAGATTAATGGGTTGTCAAAGTGGTTGATCATTTCAGTTGTGGTTGGTTCAAAAGGAGATTGGTTGATGCAAATATATTTTATGATTGAATGATTTTGTTGATGGATCTAGTCTGAAAACTTATGAAACGTGGTCCCTGGATGAAAATATAAGGTTGTAGCCTTCTGTAGGCTGGCACCTACGTACTAGTAAACATATCAACTAGTACAAGAGCTAGGGGGTTGTAACTCCCTTCCAGTAGAAGCTGGAGTAGGAGAGAAGGTTGTAGCCTTCTACAGGTAGAAGCCTACATACTAGTATAAGACTGCACCAGTACAAAAGTTGTAAACATAATTCTCTTATTATTAAAAGAAGATAGAGATGATTGCAGCAGGTGGTTTTCACCCACATTGTTTTTCCACCTTATATCTTGGTGTTCATGTGTGTTTCTTATGTGTGATGGTCTATTCTATTTTTACTGCATGTGGTTACTATTTATATGGTTAATGAATTTCTGATGCATTGATTAAAGATCAACATGATGAATTAATTGAATCATAAGTTTATTGGATATACGCTAGTTGCCTTAAACATAGTTGTGTGTACAAGTGAATCCCATTAACTGAAGTAGCGTATATAAATTTGATTATGGAAATGAAAAGTTATTGACTTGCTAATACTGATTCACCCCCCCTCTCAGTATTATTTCCAACACCTTCCTGGCAAAATTGTCATATGTAGTCTTCTCACTAATTCACCTCCTTTGGCAAATCCAGATAATGAGATGGGGGAACCCCGCCTCGACAGTCCAATCAAAAAGTAGATGTCATCGATGGTAAATGGGATCATTTTGTCCCTAATGTGAAAGGCATGATCAGTAGGATCCCATGAACGAACAAGGAACTGTAAAAGCTCAATCTGCTGCCACATGCTAGATAGTCGGAAATACTTGAGTAACCCACAATTCCTCAGGGCCTCAATCATACCCTGATTATTTACGGAAATCATATCTTGTCCTTCATGATCACGTTCTCTCCATATAATCACCATTTTGATCCGATGAATGTCTGCAATACAACAATTAGGCAAATTAGGATACATTTCTTGCAAAGAACAGAGTAAAATTTTGGAAAAAATAGCTATCTAAATTTGGGTTTTGCGCCATGTGCACCCCTACCATAGAGACAGTGCACTACAAGGCATGTAGCCTTCTATGTGTGTGAAATGCAACACACCTTTTGATGTTGAAAGGGTGCACTGATTTCAGAGTTCAAAATTGAAACCCTAAGGGACTCAAAAACTCAAATTTTTTTCTCGAAACTGAAAATGAATGGAATGGAATGAAATGAAAGAGAACAGAGATAGCTCCTACCTGGTCCAGATGGTACGAGGAATGGTCCACTGAATCCTCTGTAATTATCTGGTGAACTTCGATGTAAAAACTACTCCAAAGCAGCAAAATGAAATGGTAAATGTGAAATGGTAAAAATGAATGGTAAAACTTGTTTTTATGTTTATTTTTTGCACATTAATCGAGTAAACATTAGTTTTTATTCATTTTATCCATGAAATAGGTATTTTTAATCTATTTTGATGGTTTTTTGAGCATGTTTAACAACTAAAATGTAGAATTTGATGTGCTCAAATGTAAATTGAGCATCTTTGACCACAAAGAAAAATTTTATCTCTTTTTCGAGCTTTGTTAAAATGAAAAAAGGAACCCCCTTGGATGTTCGACACATGCAAGTAGCGTATACCTTATAAAATATGTTTTAATTGCTTCTGTTTGCTTTTGCAGTGTTCTGGATTCTGGCTTGGGTTCTAGTGACTGTATTCTAGTGACAGCATTCTAGATAATCAGATTAATGGGTTGTCAAAGTGGTTGATCATTTCGGTTGTGGTTGGTTCAAAAGGAGATTGGTTGATGCAAATATATTTGATGATTGAATTATTTTGTTGATGGATCTAGTCTGAAAATTTATGAAACGTGGTCCCTGGATGAAAATATAAGGTTGTAGCCTTTTGTAAGCTAGCACCTACGTACTAGTAAACATATCAGCTAGTACAAGAGCTAGGGGGTTGTAACTCCCTTCTAGTAGAAGCTGGAGAAGGAGAGAAGGTTGTAGCCTTCTACAGGTAGAAGCCTACATACTAGTATAAGACTGAACCAGTACAAAAATTGTAAACATAATTCTCTTATTATTAAAAGAAGATAGAGATGATTGCAGCAGGTGGTTTTCACCCACATTGTTTTTCCACCTTATATCTTGGTGTTCATGTGTGTTTCTTATGTGTGATGGTATATTCTATTTTTACTACACGTGGTTACTATTTATATGGTTAATGAATTTCTGATGCGTTGATTAAAGATCAACATGATGAATTAATTGAATCATAAGTTTATTGGATATACGCTAGTTGCCTTAAACATAGTTGTGTGGACAAGCGAATCCCATTAAGTGAAGTAGTGTATATAAATTTGATTATGGAAATGAAAAGTTATTGACTTGTTAATACTGATTCACCCCCCCTCTCAGTATTATTTCCAACACCTTCCTGGCAAAATTGTCGTATGTAGTCTTCTCACTAATTCACCTCCCTTGGCAAATCCAGATAATGAGATGGGGGAACCCCGCCTCGACAGTCCAATCAAAAAGTAGATGTCATCGATGGTAAATGGGATCATTTTTTCCCTAATGTGAAAGGCATGATCAGTAGGATCCCATGAACGAACAAGGAACTGTAAAAGCTCAATCTGTTGCCACATGCTAGATAGTCAGAAATACTTGAGTAACCCACAATTCCTCAGGGCCTCAATCGTACCCTGATTATTTACGGAAATCATATCTTGTCCTTCGTGCTCACGTTCTCTCCATATAATCACTATTTTGATCCAATGAATGTCTGCAATACAACAATTAGGCAAATTAGGATACATTTCTTGCAAAGAACAGAGTAAAATTTTGGAAAAAATAGCTATCTGAATTTGGGTTTTGCGCCATGTGCACCCCTACCTTAGAGACAGTGCACTGCAAGGCATGTAGCCTTCTATGTGTGTGAAATGCAACACACCTTTCGATGTTGAAAGGGTGTGCTGATTTCAGAGTTCAAAATTGAAACCCTAAGGGACTCAAAAACTCAAATTTTTTTCTCGAAATTGAAAATGAATGGAATGGAATGAAATGAAAGAGAACAGAGATAGCTCCTACCTAGTCCGGATGGTACGAGTAATGGTCCACTGAATCCTCTGCAATTAGCTGGTGAACTTCGATGTAAAAACTACTCCAAAGCACCAAAATCAAATGGTAAATGTGAAAAGGTAAAAATGAGTGGTAAAACTTGTTTTTATGTTTATTTTTTGCACATTAATCGAGTAAACATTAGTTTTTATTCATTTTATCCATGAAACAGGTATTTTTAATCTATTTTGATGGTGTTTTGAGCAGGTTTAACAACTAAAATGTAGAATTTGACGTGCTCAAATGTAAATTGAGCATCTTTGACCACAAAGAAAAATTTTATCTCTTTTTCGAGCTTTGTTAAAATGAAAAAAGGAACCCCCTTGGAGTCCTCTTTAAGCTCTTTTTAGACTCTCTAAATATGAAAAGATTTCCATCCAGCTCGTTAAAGGATTGGAAACAATATCTCTCTTGTACTATTTTACGCTTTTTCGGACTTGAGAGATTAACCTATGAAAAAGAACATTTGGAGTTTTCTTTTTGTACCTTTTCAAACTCTCTAAACATGAAAAGGACCATGTTATATTTTTTGTTAAACTCATTAAAAACATCAAATAGTGACAAACTTGTCCATCTAGACAAGACCGAGTTTCACCATCACTAGACTTGTTAAAACATCAAATAACGATGGATTCACCCGAAGGGTGAAATTACACAACAAGAATATGTTATATTCCTCAAGCTTGATTAAAAATAAAGAGGTATTGGTCAGTAATGATTGGGGAAAATTAGAAAAAGGAGAAAACACTTTATAGTAACAAGTTGCTCTTGAACATGACACTTTCACCTCATCACCGTGACTATGTGGGTTGGGTAATTTAGCTTGATGGTCATCACACTGTTGGTCTATCATACCATCCATTACCTTCTTTTCGGTCAATGATACTATTTCATCTCAGTGTCACTAACATGTTCAAGAGAAATCATTCAGTTCAAACTTCATCCTTTTCAATACCATAAACCTTCATTTTCATTACTGCCATTCCTAAACCTTCTTTCGTTAGCCATTTTTTCATCTCCAAAATCATTTACCTCGTTTCGTCTCGTTTATGTGGGATACATCAAGGCCCTCGTGTGACGAGTCGCTTATTGTCGGCATCAACACATTATCCAAGAATTTGACTTAGAAACACCCCTTCTGTACCTTGAGGCTTGCACACATCAATGGTAGGTTTCTCACTTCCGGCGATAGGTTGACATCACTGGCCTTCAACTGAAAGACTTTGTATGGTGTTCGACATCAAATCATTTATTCACACCATGTGAAATTTACTGTAGTATCTTGAGGGTCATTATCATTATCGATGATTCCTCTCGCGTTTGTTAACAACTTACATCATTGGCTGGTAATCAGATGATGTCTTCCCATGTTCGACTTCAGATCATCTATTCACATGGTTAGACTTGTACTTGAGCGAAGATTGAACGAGATTGAAGACCCCGAATCTAGTTTCATCGATCCGAACTGCGATATTTTCAGTGTTGGCATTATGACACAGGTTTGGCACTATGACACAGCTGTTGTCCTTGATGGAAACTCCCTCAGATGACAAATCATAGTTCAAGCTCTCAGAATAAAGGAAAAAGAGATATACACAGGTTCCTCTTAACCAAGTTGCGTATACACACGGGATCACAGATCAAAAGGCGTGTATACGTATACATGCACTTTCATGCAAGGAAAAGCACGTACATGCAGGAAATATTATTTTTTGGTCCATGGTATTTAGTCCTTGGTATCTGGACCTATGGTTTTGGACCATGGTATCTCGCCCAAAGAGTTGAACCCAGGTATTGGGTCGACGGTATTAATTCTCTATGGTTTTGGACCATGGTATTGAGTAAGGCATAAGACTATAAAAGGGAAAGGAGATCATTAGGAAAATGCATTCACTCAAGCATTGAATATCTTATGAAGATCAAGATCTAGAATACTGGTCATTGGGTTATGGTGCATAGCTGGATCTGAACCAAGGAGGAACCTGAGCGCTAGAAGAAGGATAAGTTCTATTGATGGGTCAAGATCTTAAGGCTTGAATAGTAGTATCTTTGTGTGATTTTGATCTGTTATATTTGGCGCATGACTTGATCTATAAATCTAATGTCTGAATAAGAGAAAAGGGTAAATTATCTTTTATAGATCTATACGCAGTTCGGCACAACAGAGGCGCGTATACACGTCGGTTTAGTAAGTCAAAACAGCATATACACTGGTTGACCTTAATACAGAAGCGTATGCACGCAGGTTCTACATATTGAAGTAGTGTACATCTCATGAAATATGTTTTAGCTACTTCTGTTTATTGCTGTAGTGTTCTGGGTTCAGGATTGGTTTCTGGTTACTGTTAATGTATTATGGTTACAGCATTCAAAGAAGTAATTGTTTGATTCAGTTTTGATTGAAGTAAAGGATATTGGTTGATGCAGATGTATTTGATGTTTGAATATTGTTATTGATGGATCCAGTTTGAAAATTTATGAAACATGGTCCCTGGAAGAAACTAGAAGGTTGTAGCCTTCTGTAGGTCAGCACCTACGTACTAGTACATCAGCTAGTACAAGAGGTAAGGGGGTTGTAGCTCCCTTCCAGGAGAAGCTGGAGAACGAGAGGCGGTGGGAGACTTCTACAGGTAGAAGCCTACGTATTGGTATAAGATTGTACCAGTACAGAAATATTGTAAAAAGAAGAAGTTTCTTATTAAAAGAAGATAGAGACAAATTGCAGCAGGTGGTTTTCACCCACATTGGGTTTCCACCTTATATTTTTTGTCCATGTGTGTGATGATCTGTTTTGTTTTACTGCACCTATTTACTGTTCTTATGGTTAATGAATATCTAATGCATTGATTAAAGATCAACATTTAATGAATCATAAGTTTACTAATATACGCTGGTTGCTTTAGACACAGTAACGTATATCCGCAGTTTCCCATAGCTGAAGTAGCATATACAAATCTAATTATGAAAAAAAAAAAATTGATTTGATAATATTTATTTACCCCCCCCTCTTAATATTATTTCCAACAATTGGTATCAGAGCAGGTCCTTCAGAAGAAGCTTGATCGCTTGAAGATCTATCATCATGAGCAACTACGAAAAAGAGGCATCTATCGGGCCACCAATCTTTGGTGGGAGAAACTTCGTCTATTGGAAGGTAAGAATCACAACCTATCTTCAATCTCTTGCTACAGAAGTTTGGAATATCGTGGAAGCAGGATACACATTTCCATCAGCAACTCCTACAGATATGGCTGGTAAGAAGCAGTATGAAACAAATGCAAAGGCTGTCAATACTCTATTAGGGAGTTTATCTCAATCAGAATTCGTCAAGGTTATGCAGCTCAAAACCGCAAAATAAATACGGGACAAGATCGTTTTGAGCTATGAAGGAGACGATCAGGTAAAATGTGCAAAAATACAAACTCTCAGAATTCAATATGAAAATCTCAGAATGCACAATGATGAAAGTGTGGCTAATTATTTGTTACGTATAGATGATATTGTTAATCATATGAAAAACTTGGGTGAAGAAATAAAAGAAGTTACTTTGGTTGAAAAGGTGCTAAGATCTTTGTCTTCTAAGTTTGATCAAAAGTTTTTTCCATAGAAGAAAAGCAAGATCTACAGAGCATTACCATGTCACAACTACATGGAATCCTAACCGCTTTCAAAATGAGAAAATGGGGACCATCGAACAGGAGAAAAGCCACATTCAAAGCTTCACGAAAAGGAGATTACAATGAGTAAGGACATATGTCAGAAGGAGAGGAAGAATCAAACTTTGTCAAGAACCTTCAATGGGGTTCTGGAAGATTCACAGGTAAGCTACCTTTCAAATGTTTTTCTTGTGGAAGAGTCAGTCACTATGCAACCAAGTGTCCTCATAAAGATAATCTTAACAAAGGTAAGGAACCAGTTAGATGGAACAAAAAACACAATGTAAGTAAGAAGAGATATTATACTCATGAAGACAGTGATGGATTTTCAATTAGTGATGAAGGTGAGCAATGTAATTATTATAGACTTTTGATGGCTTTTGAAGATGATGATTTCTTGGACGCTATAGATGAAGATGATCTCTGTGAAGAAATTTCTAAACTTAAAATCTGTTTAGAAGAAAAGAGTATGATCATAGATACTCTGACATTCCAACTTGCTAAAAGGGAAAAACACAATGAAATGTTAGATTGTGAAATTGTGGGACTTAGGAAATATATTGAGAAAAGAAAATCTCTTAATCTTATATTTGCTAAAGGATTTGAAACTTTAGATGAGATTATCAAAGTGCAGCGTTCTCCTCTAATCAAGACAGGTCTTGGATATTTAGAAGAAGCATATCAAGCGCAGAAGCCATCCACCTCCAAAAGTTATCTTGATGCAGCAAGGAGAAGTGAACAGATTGACAATCGATAGCAAAGGCATAAAATAGATCACCAGGTATATCAAGGTCAATCTACTTCAAGGATGAACAGAGATCACCAAGTAAATCAAGGGCAATCTACTTCAAGGATGAACAGAAACTACAACCAACCGCAAGTAAATCATTCTCAATTTTCCTCAAGAATGAATGTCTATGATAACTACAATCACCTGGACGGTAGGTTTAATAATCGAAGGAATTTCTTCAATGGCCAATGTTTCTCTTGTCATAACTTTGGACACAAAGCAGCTCAATGTGTTTCCTACAAGACCATCATGACCAGAGAAGCACGAAATCAAGGGAGTGTGATTGGAATCATGAAAAGAACCTACAATAACTTTTATGCTCTTAAAAATGAAATAGAATGTTCTATTTGTAATAACTTCGGTCATGAAGACTCTGAACGTAGAAGTAGGTTTTGGCAAACAACTCAGAAGAAGCAAGCTTCATTGTGTCCCAAAACATGGAGAAAGAAAGAACCGCAACCAGAAAGATGTGGTATAGCCTTATATGCAGAAGGATAGGAAAATCAATGGTACATCGAAAGTGGATGCTCGAAACATATGACAGGTGATAAACAAAAACTTCAGTGATATAGTGCTTTAGAAAAGGAAAGGAAGGTCTCATTTGGAAATGACACTCCTGCACTCACAAAAAGTAAAGTTTCTATTCTTTTGAAAGAAAAGGTCAAAGCTGGAAATGTTATATATGTTGATGGCTTAAAGCATAATCTATTGAGTGTCAATCAGATGTGTGATCAAGGAAATAAGGTAATATTTCGATCAAATGGATGTATTGTTCGTGTTCTTGATACAGGAGAAACAATGATCAAAGGCATAAGAACTCCAAATAATTTATACATACTCAAGGGAGGACAACAATAATGCTATCTAAGAAAGAATGATGAACACTGGCTATGGCGCAGAAGGCTGGGGCATCTAAGCTTCTCTCAAATAAGGAAAGCATGCAAATATTAGGCGGTTCATGATCTCCCTGACATCAGAATTCCAGACAATAAAATATGCAAATCATGTCAGTTTGGTAAGCAAACCAGAACTAATTTCCCTGAGAAGGAAGGATTAGCTAGTAAGCCACTTGAACTTGTCCATACTGATGTATGTGGTCCATCCAGGAAAAGGTCACCTCGAGGAGAAGAATACTTCATATTTTTCATTGACTACTTTTCCAGCATGTGTTGGATAGGACTTCTGAAGCATAAAGATGAAGCTTTCGAAAAGTTCAAAGCATTCAAATCCTTGGTTGAAAACGAATCAGATCGTATTATCAAATTCCTCAGGTATGATCAAGGAGGGGAATTTACCTCAGATGAATTTTTCAACTTTTGTGAAAAACATGGAATAATAAGGGAATTCTCTACTGGAAGGACTCCTCAGCAAAATGGAGTAGTAGAAAGGATGAACAGAATGGTTCAAAAAATGGCTCGTGCTATGCTTGATGAGTCTGGAACTCCTGCAACCTTCTAGGGTGAAGCTGCATTTGCTGCCGTTACTATCCTCAACAAGACAAACGTCCAAGTAAACAACACTTAAACTCCTCATGAAATTTGGTATGGTAAGACTCCTACGGTAAAATACTTCAAAAATTTTGGAAGTAAATGTTACATCAAAAGGATTGATGAAAACCTTGGCAATTTTGAACCTAGAGCAGATGAAGGCATTCTCCTTGGTTACTCTCAGCAAAGCAAAGGATATAAGTGTTACAATAAAAGACTTGGAAAAATTGTTGAAAGTATTGATGTAGTGGTTGATGAAGAAGGAAACAATCTAAGGCAGGTAAAATCTGAAGATTTCGAAGATGATGAGGACTATCCTTCAACATTAAATCAAACTTATGATGAAGAAGAAACATATGAAGCACCAGAAGAACAGATAAGGGTAGAAGAAAAGACTCCATCTAGGTATGTCCAGAAGAATCATCCAGAGACTCAAATTTTGGGGCAGAAAGAGGCAGGTGTACAAACAAGAAGAACTATTTCAGAAGCTTCAAGCTATCTAGCATTGCTCTCCTCCACTGAACCACGAAATGTAAGTGAAGCATGCAAAGATGAATGCTGGGTCAAGGCCATGAATGAAGAACTTGAGCAGATTGAAAAGAATAACACTTGGGAGTTGGTTCCTAGACCAAATGATAAGAATGTCATAGGGACAAAATGGATATTCAAAAACAAGCTGAATGAGAATGGAGATGTTATTAGAAACAAGGCCAGACTTGTTTGTAAAGGGTATGCTCAACAAGAAGGCATAGACTTTGAAGAAACTTTTTCACCAGTTGCTAGACTTGATGCCACAAGAATGTTTCTTACTCTTTCTAGCTTTTAGGAGTTCAAAGTATATCAAATGGATGTGAAATCTGCTTTTCTAAATGGAGACTTAGAAGAAGAAGTGTACATTGAGTAACCAAATGGATTCATCCTTGGAAATGATCCAAAACTTGTATGCAAACTCAAAAAGGCTCTCTATGGCCTTAAATAGGCTCCAAGGGCTTGGTATTTTCGGTTGGACAAATACCTCCATCAACAAGGCTTTTCAAAAGGATCAATAGATAGCAATATATATATAAAAATTGATAATGATAAATTACTAATACTTGTTGTGTATGTTGAAGATATCATCTTTGGTAGCAATGAAGAAGCCATGAGTCAAAACTTCGCTTTGGTGATGCAGAAAGAATTTGAAATGTCCTTACCTTGTGAGCTCACATATTTTCTTGGTTTACAAGTCCAACAAAACAAAGATGGTATTTTCTATCACAAACCAAGTATCTCAAGTAGATATTGAAGAAATATGGGATGGAGGACTTGAAACCAGTATGTACCCCTATGGTAACAGGATGCAGCCTCAGCACAAATGATGAATCAGCAGCTGTACATCAACCAACCTATAGATCCGTGATTGGTATTCTGCTCTATTTGATAGGTACCTGACCAGACATCATGCATGTAGTGGGAATAGTTGGAAGATTCCAGGCAAATCCAAAGGAAGCACACCTTCAGGAAGTTAAGAGGATTTTTAGATATCTTCAAGGAATGCAAAACTATGGCTTATGGTATTCTGGAGATACAGATCTCACACTTCATGCATATACAGATGCCGATTGGGTAGGAAGCGTGGATGACAGAAAAAGCACTAATGGTGGGGCATTCTATATGGGTTCCAGATTAGTATCTTGGTTCAACAAGAAACAAAGCTCAATTGTATTATCTACAGCTGAAGCAGAATATGTGGTTGCTCCATCTTGCTGCACACAACTCCTTTGGATGATGCAAACATTGCAAGACATTCAAATCAATTGTACTCCACCTATCTCCATTTTTTGTGATAATACAAGTGCAATCAGTATTTCAAAGAATCCAGTCATGCATTCGAAGACCAAGCACATACCTATCAAATATCATTTTCTCCGAGAACAAGTGCTTGAACAAAAGGTCAAATTGGAGTATGTTCCCTCCAAGGAACAGGTTGTTGATATATTCACCAAACCACTACCCAGGGAGACATTTGAATACCTCATATAGAAGCTGGGAATAGTTGATGCATCATCTTGCTGTTGAAATTATCTGTTTCAAAGAACAGTGGTTGTACTCGAGTTTGATGAAGCGTATCTGCATACATACATGTATTTCTATGGATACAGTCGCGTATATGTTGGTTTGAAGACAAACAGTGGAGACAAACTCTGGATGAAAAGAGTCTGTTATGGGTCTAACAGAGACCATCTAGCACAGGTTCAGAGGGAGCATATACTTCTAATAATGCATTGTTGGCATTATCTTAGAAGATCTTGGTTCATTTTCTTTCAGGTGGAATAGGTGCAGAGGGAGATCATGGTTGTTGGTCTTGATGATGATTGATAGATGCTGCTGATGATTAGTTGCTGATGACTATCATAGTCTTGTCTTAGATATTTAGTCTCTATGTCATGTATTTCTTGAATTATCAAGGTCATGTAATGGCCTATGTTGGTTTCCCCACTATGCCTGGGATGGATGATGTAATGTTCTTGTTTTATCATGTGTAAACTTTTGGTGGATCCCCACTTGGTTGGGTGGATGAGTCAATATTGGTATATCCCCTCTTGGTTGGGATATGGATGTATGTATGAGTCTTTGGTGATAGGAAGGTCATTTATGATGTATAAAGTCATGTTTCTTCTTGTAGAACATCTTTTTGCAGACCTTGCCTACAGTCAGGGGGAGCATGGACAATACAACAGAGCAAAGATTTCAGCACATACTCAGGGGGATCATCACCCTTTGCCCTTGATGACAAAGGGGGAGAATGACTTTGAGTGACTTGGGGTTGCCATCAAGTCCAAAGGGGGAGATTGTTGGCATTATGACATAGGTTTGGTGCTATGACACAGGTGTTGTCCTTGATGGCAACTCCCTCAGATGACAGATCACAGTTCAGACTCTTAGAATAAAGGAAAAAGAGATATACACAACTTCCTCTTAACCAAGTCACGTATACACGCGAGATCACAGATCAAAAGGTGCGTATACGTATGCACACACTTTCATGCAAGGAAAATATTGTACATGTGGGACATCTTATTTTTTGGTCCATGGTATTCAGTCTTTGGTATTTGGACCTATGGTTTTGGACCATGGTATCTCATCCGAAGTGTTGAACCCAGGTATTGGGTCAATGGTATTGATTCTCTATGGTTTTGGACCATGGTATTGAGTAAGGCCTTAGACTATAAAAGGGAAAGGAGATCATTAGGCAAATGCATTCACTGAAGCATTGAATATCTTATGAAGAGCAAGATCTAGAATACTAGTCGTTGGGTTATGGTGCATAGCTGGATCTGAACCAAGGAGGAACCTGAGTGCTAGAAGAAGGATAAGGTCTATTGATGGGTCAAGATCTTAAGGCTTGAATAGTAGTATCTTTGTGTGATTTTTATTTTTTATATTTGGCGCATGAATTGATCTATAAATCTAATTTCTGAATAAGTGAAAAGGGTAAATTATCTTTTATAGATTCGTACGCAGCTTCGGCACAACAGAGGTGCATATACATGTCGGTTCAGTAAGTCAAAACAGCGTATACGCTGGTTCACCTTAATACAAAAGCGTATGCATGCAGGTTCTACATATTGAAGTAGCATACGTCTCATGAAATATGTTTTAGCTACTTCTATTTATTGCTGCAGTGTTCTGGGTTCAGGATTGGTTTCTGGTTACTGTTAATGTATTCTAGTTACAACATTCAGAGAAGTGATTGTTTGATTCAGTTTTGATTGAAGAAAAGGAGATCGGTTGATGCAAATGTATTTGATGTTTGATTATTGTTATTGATGGATCCAGTTTGAAAATTTAAACGTGGTCCCTAGAATAAAAGAGAAGGTTGTAGCCTTTTGTAGGTCAGCACCTACGTACTAGTACATCAACTAGTACAAGAGGTAAGGAGGTTGTAGCTCCCTTCCAGGAGAAGCTGGAGAATGAGAGAAGGTGGGAACCTTCTACAGGTAGAAGCCTGCGTACTGGTATAATACTGCACCAGTACGGAAATATTGTAAAAATAAGAAGTTTATTATTAAAAGAAGATAGAGACAAATTGCAGCAGGTGGTTTTCACCCACATTGGGTTTCAACCTTATATTTTGTGTCCATTTGTGTGATGATCTATTATGTTTTACTGCACCTGTTTACTGTTCTTATGGTTATTGAAGTTCTGATGCACTGATTAAAGATAAACATTTAATGAATCATAAGTTTACTCATTTATGCTGGTTGCTTTAGACACAGTATCATATATACGCAGTTTCCCATAACTAAAGTAGCGTATACAAATCTGGTTATGAAATGAAAAATAATTGATTTGATAATACTGATTCACGCCCCCTCTCAGTATTATTTCCAACATTCAGGAGTACTAAATCAAATGTGCAAGGGCCTTACATTCATGGTCATCCATTCATGGGTCTATATCTGTAGACGACTATATTTGTACATGTAATGAAAGTTTATAAGATGAGCATGGGTATGCCTTCCCTAAGGAATTTAATGAGAAAAAATCAAATTCTTATGATATATGTATTTTAATTGATGCAAGTCATCTTCCGCTTTGAAACCTCCTCTCCACATGATAAAGCATTTCACTCGACATACATATTTACAACTTCATTCTTTAGGGGGAAACTGTTATAGATCAATTTAGGCCCATTAACCCCAACTTACATATCAGTACTATTAGGGCCCGTCAAACCTAATTCAGTGGTTACATTCCCTAAAGAATTCAACCATCAGAATGCCTAGCTTCCCAAGAAGTTCCATGACTGAAATCATCCAAAAATTGCCTCTAAGAAGATCAGCGCATGCAGGCCTTCATTAGGGTGCACTACAATGCAGTCCATATGCTGTTAGGGTGCTATGTAGTGCACTTGAGCCCTCTTTGGCCCGCGCTAGGTAAATTTGAGTGAAATTACATTGGGGTTTGGGAATATTATTTTCCATTGGATGCATCTTGAAGTTTCCCAAGTTTATCTACTCCTTTGAGCTTGAATTTGGATGAGGTAGGGAGTTAAGGAACATCAATCCCCTTATCCCTTCCTCCATGGAACTAAAGTCTAATTTTGGGAGGGCATTCATTATCACCATTTATGGCATAACTTCCTTCATTCACCTATAAAGAGACCACTCATCTAAGTGATCAAGGGCTGGAAATAATTGAATTATAGGGAGATGTTGTTAGTATGAGACTTGAGTTGATTTCAAGTATTGTAATGATGTCAAAATGTCTTGCTTGTTATGAGGAGAGGATGGGATTGAACTGGAGGAGTGATGCTAAATCAAGCAAATTGGGTTGTAACTCTTCCTTTTACTAATAAAGTGTTCAAATCTTTTTCCATACGCTTGTATTGTCCATTGATGTTTTCATATGTGTATCGTGTACTTGATTCCATGCTATGTTTAATTAATAGATCATTATCATATGTTTTGATTGGTTTTTGTCTTCTATTTGTGTGTAGGTACTCTTCAAGTAGATTAAGTACGGAAAGGAGTGACAGAATTGGTCAAGGGTGATAAGGAGTAGGTGAAAGCTACAGGTAGGCTTCTTTACCTCTTATTTAATCTATTGGTCATAGAAAAAGTAGAAAATTATTTGCACTATTGTTCTAGAGGTAGCTACTCGTCTAGGGGTTTAAGAGTTTATCTAGAGACAATAAAACTTCGCAAAATGGAGACCGTTGCCATTACACAGAGGCTTGCAAGGATGCAACAGGGAAAGGCACTCAAGGAACAGGTAGATGTCGCTCATCATAAGGAAGAAGTATTAAAAATGCGTCTACAACCATGGATAGATGAGGTGTATACAATTATATCCTCGATTGAAGAAAATCTCGCACAACTGCAAGAAACTCAGTAGAGTATTCATGGCAGCAGTTCAGCAACAACGATCACGAACAATGTGTGGAGGAATTTCAGCAGGCATTCGCTCAGTCAGCTGCCGAAATTGTATCGATCCAAGCAGATATAGGAGGTCTTCACGCTAAGATCTCCACGTCTACAAAGTGACTTGAAGGAAATTCATGAAATTTGTGTTGGGGGCCTGTTGGGCGCGAGATCCCCCAAGGGCAGTTTTGGGGCTTAGAGCCCAGATTTCGGTCCAATCTTGTAATTCCAATGTAAAGACTCTGCATTTTGTGGTCTTAGAGCACGTAATTGCTAAAGGGTCATAGGGTTGTCCACCTATTCAAAGGCATCTAATATCTAATACAATAAGGAAGAATCAATGACAAAGATGTTAGAGAGATAGCCCTGAAGTGTAAGTCTATGTTTTGGGTCGTACCATAGGTAGAGTCTCCGCAGCTGAGTGCGCAAAGGCCTAGTATTCTGCAGTTGAGTGTGCGGACCCCTGTAGATGAGTGCGCAGGGTGAGTCCAATCTGTAACAATATGGAAGTATTAATAAAGATAAGTTTCCTATAAATTCCGTGTCTTATAGGAAACTTGCATCATTTCTGTTTAGACAAAGTAGAGCGAAGCACCCTCACCTTCTAGCTAGATTTTATCCCAAAACCATTTCTCAGATCATATCTTGGTGTTCATTGTGATTAATGTGTGTTTATATTTCAATGTTATACATTTTTTACATTTTATTTATTGCATACATATGAAAAATAAAAATAAATAATAAATTGTAGATCTAAGCAAAATTAACCCTCATTGAATTTTTCAAATTCTAATCTATTTGTATCAAATCTGTTGCAACAAATAGTGCAGTAGGATATACAAGATTATTTATGGATTGGTATTGGTTGAGGGAGAAACACTTACACTCAAAATAATCCCTTATATCATGTTGCTACGGCTTAACCTAGAAGACCTGGATTAGGCTTCCATTATTCATCTCTAATGTTACAGGGCACACACGTAAACACAATCAAACAAAGTTGTGCCAAAGAATTGGTGGAACATTATGACTAATATATATCATCAATTAGGGATATGAAGAAGAATAATTGAATTAATATTAATTAGCATACACAAATATTCTTATGCTTTCAAATAAATATTAAATATCACTCCAAGAAATTTTCGAAAATGAAAATAGCAATATGTGTAAATTGTCATGGATATTCAACTAGATAGTTCATCACAATCGATATGATAAAAAATGGACTTAGATATATATTATGAGGGTCAATATCCTTAGGTTCCAATTTATTAATTAGTGTTTCTTACTTATGCATGTAATAGATAAAACATTTGAAATAGAGAACAATAAAACGCAATTACACTCTAACAACAATGAACATAGATGGGCTCTCATTTAACTTTGCACCTTTTTGAATTTTTGTTAAACCATTTTCAAGGATCAAGGAAGGGCCCCATCAAGGCTTCAACCCATCGGGAAAGTTCTTTATTTATTATTAGTGGCCTTGCTCGATGGGTTGAAGCCTTGATGGGGCCCCTCCTTGATCCTTGAAAAAGGGTTAACAAAAAGTCAAAAAGGTGCAAAGTGAAATGGGAGGCTTGATGGGGCTGCCAAGCCTTGAGCCTTGAGCCTTGATGGGGCCCGAAGACTATAGGATGCATTTTGAGCGAAAGTGGCAGCAAGAAAAAGACCAAAAATTGCTAAAGAAAAGTCACAGCATAACGAACAATCACAACATAAAGAGAGGATGCATGGACTAAACAATCGTTCGCTATAAGTACAAAGCCCTGGTGGGCATGCTAATAGTTGCCCATGAACAAGAGTAATGTAACTGAACTATACTCATTCTTGAGAGCATGATTGGGATGCTAGTGCAATTTCACCTTGACTGAGTCACCATAGTGATTCCAAGGCAAGGCATAGGGATGTTGAGGCCATTTTTAAAGGTGTGGCATACTATTATTTGCACCCTAATGACTTAAGCACTCTATATTGCATCACACTCAATATTTCAGCTGCATTGAATGAGCCACATATGAGTATAACCAATTTCATTCCTGAGATGGCATCAAACCTAGGAACACCATGACTTGTTGGAAGCATGACTGGTTGATCAGTGTCATTTAGGGGCACCTTGAGAGGACCACCTTGCCTCATGTGTACCTGGGGGCTACTTCGAGAGTTGTAGTCCTAAGGGGGCTGGTTAAAGGAGTTGGAGTTGAGGTTAGGTAGCACAGGGCAACCTTGCCTCATTGTTATATGGTACAACTCATTTAGGTATAATAACTGGTGGGCCTGAGGGGGATACCAGCATCCTAGCCCATCCCTTTTGGGGAAGGAGTGTCCCTGGTTAGGGAGATGGGCAGCCTTGCCTCATTATGCATGGTACCACTGATTACACGTGGGCCTGAGGGGGCTACCAGGATCCTAGCCCATCCCTTTTAGGGAAGGGGTGTCCCTGGTTAGGGAGTCAGGCCGCCTTGCCTCAACTCTACGGTTACCACTAGTTGAAGGTGAAAGTCACCGGTGCGCCTGAGGGGGTAGCCTGGATCCCAGCCCATCCTTGTGGGATGTGTTGTCGCGATGAGTTTCTCACTCTGGGAAGTTATATATCCCTAAAGGGTAAGACTTTTTTTATGTACTTTTTTTCCCAACGGGTTGAAGCCTTGATGGGCCCCTGCTTGATCCTTGAAAAAGGGTTAACAAAAAGTAGAAAAGGTACAAACTAAAATGGGAGCCTTGATGGGGCCCCCAAGCCTTGGGCCTTGAGCCTTGATGGGCCCCCAAGACTTTATGATGCATTTTGAGTGAAAATGGTGGCAAGAAAAAGACCAAAAATGGTGCAAAGAAAAATTCACAGCACAACGAACAATCACACTACAAAGAGAGGATGCATGGACTAAACAATGGTTTTCTATAGGTACAAGTCCATGGTGGGTGTGCTAATAGTTCCCCATGAACAAGGGTAATCTAATTGAACTATACTCATTGATGAGAGCATGATTGGGATGCTAGAGCAATTCCACCTTAACTAAGTCACCATAGTGATTCGAGGGAAAGGCATAGGGGTGTAGAGGCTCTTTTTAAAGTTGTGGTGTAATATTATTTGCACTGTAATGACTTAAGAACTCATTATTGCATCACGTTCAATATTGCAACTGCATTGAGTGAGACGCATACAAGTATAACCAATTTCATTCATGAGATGGTGTCAAACCCAAGAACACCATGACTTGTTGGAACCATTACTGATTGATCGGTGTCATTTAGGGGAACCTTGAGGGGACTGCCTTGCCTCATGTGTACCTGGGGGCTACTTTGAGAGTTGTAGTCCTAAGGGGGTGGGTTAACAGAGTTGGAGTTGAGGTTAGGGAGCACAGGGCAGCCTTGCCTCACTACTATAGGGTACCAATCGTTTAGGTATAACAATTGGTGGACCTGCCTTTCAGTTTATGTCTACTACCCACCTGAATACCTAGAACTTACTTCCTCTATACCACTTTCATTAATCACTTAGGACTATAAATATATTGACTTTTTGACTTTTTGAAAGTGGGTGATGGGAAATAAGGGGAGATTCATATTACTAATTCAATTTAGCCAATTGAACACAAGTGGAAAGCCAATTGAGAGGTATCAACAATTACTTACTAAAGAATTACAATCCCAGTGCTAAAGCTAAAGAATAAGAGCGGGCTACAGTCTGTCACTCTGGACTTCCGTTTTCTTTCCCTATCTTTTATCTATGAACGATAAGGGCTCCGCTCCTCATATTAGTAAGTTTTGGTTGCCTTACCAATTAGTTGTTGGACTTACTTATATGTTCCCTATTAATCATATTTCAAAGAGATGGGAAAATCTTATGGGAGATAACCTAGCTACAAGGTGAGGTTTTTGTGCTCTATTATTTGTAGAATGGAAATAATGCAAGTACAAAGGAGGATGAACTCTTTATGGAGTTACCTGATACCTATGGTTTAATAGGCTACTAAAAACACTAAAATCCCTCTATAATGTTCCATCACTCTTACTCCCAATTTTTTCTACTATATTGTGGAACAATATACATTCAAAATGAAGATAACCCCATTTTTATCTTAGCGGCTTGCTTAGAACATAACCCTATAGTCAACTTTGGGTTATGTTTGACTCCAGGGCCTCAACTAGAATTATGGCTTTGACCCTTATAGATTCTTCTTCATATTCTTCACATAGATATCCCGTCTTTAACAAGTAATAGTGGTTGACATGGCATCCACTCAAACCATGGTGGTGAAATAGAAGGAAAAATTATTGGTGGCATAACTTTTTCATATGAACTCCTTTTGATGTCTTTCTTACATCGTTGGAAATATATCTTAGTGAACTATAATACTAGATTGTATTTGACAAGTCATAGTTTCTCAACCCTAAAAGAAACATCATTTTATTCCCACCATGACTGCCATTCCTAAACCTTTTGTCACCAATCGTTTTTTCATCTCCAAAATCATTTACCTCATTTCGTGTCATTTATGTGGGATACATCAAGGCCCTACTACGACTAGTCGCTTCTTGTCGACGTCAGCACATTATCCAAGAAGTTGAATTAGAAACACCCCTTCAGTACCTTAAGGCTTGCATACATCAATGGCATGATTCTCACTTCCTATGATAGGTTGACATCACTGGCCTTTGACTGAAAGACTTTGTATGGTGTTGGACATCAAATCATTTATTCACACCACGCAAAATTTATTGCAGTACCTTGAGGGTCATTATAATTATCAGTGATTCCTCTCGTGTTTGTTAACGACTTACATCATTGGCTGGTAATCAAACAATGTCTTCCCCTGTTCGACTTCAGATCATCTATTCACATGGTTATACTTGTACTTGAGCGAAAAAATGAATGAGATTGAAGACACCGGATCTAGTTTCATCCATCCGGGCTGTGATATTTTCAGGAGTACTAAATCAAATGTACAGTGGCCTTACATTCATGGTCATCCATTCATGGGTGTATATCTATAGATGACTATATTTGTACATGTAATGAAAGTTTATAATATGACCATGGGTACGCCTTCCCTCAACAAGTTCATGAGAAAAAATCAAATTATTATGATATATGTATTGTAACTGATGCAGGTCACCTTCCACTTTGAAACCTCCTCTCCACATGATAAAGCATTTCACTCGACATACATGTTTATGACTTCATGCTTTACGGGGCAACTGTTATAGATCCATTTGGGCACATCAACCCCAACTTATAGATCACTACTACTAGGGCCCATCAAACCATCCAAAAATTACCTCGAAGAAGATTAGCGTAGGCAGGCCTTCATTAGGGAGCGCTGCAATGCAGTCCATACACTGTTAGGGTGCTATGCAGCGCACTTGAGCCCTCTTTGGCTTGCACTAGGTGAGCGAAATTACATTGGGGTTTGGGTATACTCTTATCCATTGGATGCATCTAGAAGTTTCCCAAGTTTATCTACTCCTTTGAGCTCGAATTTGGATGAGGTAGGGAGTTAAGGAAGATCAATCCCTTTATCCATTCCTCCATGGAACCAAATTATAAGTTTGGGAGGGCATTCATTATCACCATTTATGGCATAACTTCCTTCATTCACCTATAAAAATTCCACTCATCTAAGTGATCAGGGGCTGGAAATCATTGAATTATAGGGAGATGTTGTTAGTATGAGACTTCAGTTGATTTCAAGTATTGTAATGATGTCAAAATGTCTTTCTTATTATGAGGAGAGGATGGGATTGAACTGGAGGAGTGATGTTGAATCAAGCAAATTGGGTTGTAACTCTTCCTTTTACTAATAAAGTGTTCAAAGCTTTTTCCATATGCTTGTATTGTCCATTGATGTTTTCATATGTGTATCATGTAGTTGATTCCATGCAATGTTTAATCAATAGATCATTATCATATGCTTTGATCAGTTTTTTCCTTCTATCTATGTGTAGGTACTCTTCAAGCGGATTAAGTATGGAAATAAGCAATAGAATTGGTCAAGGCAGATAAGGAGTAAGGCAAAGCTACAAATAGGCTTCATTACCTCTTATTTAATCTATTGGTAATAGAAAATGTAGAGAATGCTTTGCACTGTTGTTCTAGACTTAGCTACTAGTCTAGGGGTTTAAGCATTTATCCGTAGACACTAAAACTTCCCAAAACAAAGATGGTTGTCATTACACAGAGGCTTGCATGGATGCAACAGGTAAAGGCGCTCAAGGAATAGGTGGATGCCACTCGGCATAAGGAAGCAGTTTTAAAAATGCGTCGACAACCATGGATAGATGAGGCATATACAATTACAGCCTCCATTTGAGCAAAGCTCGTGCAACTACAAGCAACTCAGCAAAGGATTCATTGCAACAGTTTAGCAACAGCGATCACCGAATAGTGCATGGAGGAATTTCAGCAGGCATTCGCTTAGGAGGTCTTCACGCTAATATCTCCACACCTACAGAGTGACTTGAGGGCAAGTGGTGATGTTTTTGTTGGGGTCTTATTAGGCACGAGATCCCCTAAGGGCAATTTTGGGGCTTAGAACCCAGATTTTGGTCCAATTTTGAAATTCCAATGTAAAGGCTATGCATTTTGTGGTCCTGGAGCGCGTAGTTGCTAAAGGGTAATAAGGTTGTCGGCCCTTATTTTGATAATGTAATGTCGACTGTAAAAGATCTACCAATGGTCTGCGGACCATGGGATTGTATAAATAGAGCGAATCTCTAAGTATTCAAAGGCATCTAATATCTAATACAATAAGGAAGAATCAATGACAAAGATGTTAGAGAGATAGCCCTGAAGTGTAAGTGTAAGTTTTGGGTCATAGCGTAGTTATAGGCTCTGCAACTGAATGCGTAGGGCGAATCAAGTCTGTAACAATATGGAATTATTAATAAAGATAAGTTTCCTATAAATTCTACGTCTTATTTCCTGTTTATGCATCTGTTTATTGGGCATGAATTTCATTTCTAATGCTTATATGATGCGCGAATGTGTATAATTTTATTGGATAATTGAACGCAAGTAATGACATCTATTTATGCAAAGCTAACTAAGATCTAATAATAAGATAAGTAAGATCCTTATCCTGGTTTGGGAAATATCGCAGTTCGCTGCCCTAGCAGCGCGAAAGGATTTTAGCCCCTGGTTAGGGTTGCACAAAAGACGATTGTAACACTTCATGAAGGTACTAAAGGGTAGAATAGAGCGCGAAGCAACCTACATGAAGGCAGGAATAGTTTGAAATAACCGACATCATACCATCTCAAGCGTGTAGAAATTTGGTTCCAGCATCCCCCCATATTGCTTCGTGTGAGACTTCAGTTCGCGCTCCGTGGGCTGATGCCGAAAGGGCCAGTAGTGTAGGGATTTGTTTGGCTAACTAACGTAGAACCTGGGTAAGGCCCCCTCAAGCCAATATGTCCCTTTTTATTACATACATAAAATCAACATTTAGGAATAAGGGAACACAACTTAATTTTTAAATTTATTCCATCTTTCATAATGACATGGTAATATTTTCTCTATAAATTTTGATAGAAGACTTCTTATGATAGGACAACTTGTATACTTTCCTAAAATTCCTAGTTATGTGTAATTCAAAATAAATATATAATCCTTACATTTATAGAAATATCTAGTGCATCTCTTTTTATTCCCTTTTCAATTTTTGTTTGAAGGTATATCCTAGATAGTTGGTGTTATAGACCAAAGAGGAGGATCATGAATGAGTTGTTCATATAAGTTTCTTTATTATTAATAAATATTAAAATATGTTATTTCCAATATATATAATTGAATCAAGATAACATACTCTAGCATGCTTTAGGATATTGATTATTTTTCATAAATAAATTCATGAAAGGCTAATTGGTAATTCAAGGAGAAGGTCGAGGAAAATTTCCTCACCACATTCAAGAAATGATTATGGGGACAAAAGTTCTCCAAAAATAGGGAGGTATGATCAGGATTGGACCAATATATAATTTATCATCCATCACAATGTTTTTAGAGTGGAAAAATTGAAGGAATAAGCTAACAGTTGTGATTCTTTAATGATGGAACTAAGTTAAGAGAATTGGGATTTTAAATTTTTTTGCAATAGTCTGAGAAATCAAATGATGCTTTTTTTTTGTAGAACTTATTTTCTTAGGTCCCTTACGCTTCCAATGTATTCTACACATATATATATAATTTTCCAATAATCAGAGAAAAATATTACTCAAATTTTGGATGGAAAAGTTATTCCTATTAAAGGCTAGTCTATTGTAATTGACCACCATAATTTGAGAGGATGCGACATCATCCCTCGTTACTCATGGAAAAAGGACTAGACACGTTGGACGTATGAATAATACTTTTTGAATGTCAAATTTTAACTCATTTTTAGGGTTGAATGGATCAAAGTTAACCCCTAGTTGGCCGTTGAACTATGTTATAATAGGACTAGTAGGAGAAAAATGAGTTCCATTGTATTCAACTACATTTTGTTGAATAGAAGAGAAAAAAAGTGAGAATGGATACACACACACACAAACACGGGGGGAGAGGGGGAGAGAGAGAGAGAGAGAGAGTAGAAAAAATAGGATTTATGCTCCATAGAAGCACAAAAGCCATAGGTCTCAAGTAACTCCATAAAGAGTTCCTATTCCATTGTACTTGCATCATTTCTATTTAGACAAAGTAGAGCGAAGCACCCTCACGTTCTAGCTAGATTTTATCCCAAAACCATTTCTCAGATCATATCTTGGTGTTAATTGTAATTAATGTGTGTTTATATTTCAATGTTCTATATTTTTTACATTTTATTTATTGCATATATATGAAAAAAAAAATTAATAAATTGTAGATCTAAGGAAAATTAACCCTCATTAAATTTTTCAAATTCTAATCTAATTATATCAAATTTGATGAAACAAATAGTGCAATAGGATATACAAGATTATTTATGGATTAGTATTGGTTGAGGAAGAAACACTAACAATCAACATAATCCCTTATATCATGTTGCTAAGGCTTGACCTAGAAGACCTGGGTTAGGCTTCCATTATTCATCTCTAATGTTATAGGGTGCACACATAAACACAATCAAACAAAGTTGTGCCAGACAATTGGTGCAACATTATGACTAATATATATCATCGATTAGGGATATTAAGAAGAATAATTGAATTAATGTTAATTAGCATACGCAAATATTCTTATGATTTCAAATAAATATTAAATATCATTCCAAGAAAATTTCAAAAATGAAACTAACAATATGTGTAAATTGTCATGGATATTCAACTAGATAGTTCATCACAATCGATATAATAAAAATGGACTTAGATAGATATTATGAGGGTCAATATCCTTAGGTTCCAATGTATTAATTAGTGTTTCTTACTTATGCATGAAATAGATAAAACTTTTGAAATAAAGAACAATAAAATGCAATTACATTCTAACAACAATGAACATAGATGGGCTCCCATTTAACTTTCCACCTTTTCGGCTTTTTGTTAAACTGTTTTCAAGGATCAAGGAGGGGCCCCATCAACGCTTCAACCCATCAGGCAAGTTCTTTATTTATTTTTAGTGGTATTGCCCAATGGGTTGAAGCCTTGATGGGGCCCCTTCTTGATCCTTGAAAAACGGTTAACAAAAAGTCGAAAAGGTGCAAAGTGAAATGGGAGCCTTGATGGGACTCCCAAGCCTTGAGCCTTGAGCCTTGATGGGACTCCCAAGCCTTGAGCCTTGAGCCTTGATGGGGACCCAAGACTTTAGGATACATTTTGAGTGAAAATGGCGGCAAGAAAACGACCAAAAATGGCGCAAAGAAAAACTCACAGCATAAAGAACAGTCACAACACAAAGAGAGGATACATGCACTAAACAACCATTTTCTATAGGTACAAAGCCCTGGTGGGCATGCTAACAATTCCCCATGAACAAGAGTAATGTAACTGAACTAAACTCATTGTTGAGAGCATGATTGGGATCCTAGCGCGATTCCACATTGACTGAGTCACCATAGTGATTCCAGGTCAAGGTATAGGGGTGTTTAGGCCATTTTTAAAGGTGTGGCGTACTATTATTTTCACCCTAAGGACTTAAGTGCTCATTATTGCATCACACTCAATATTGCAGCTGCATTGAGTGAGACACATATGAGTATAACCAATTACATTCCTGAGATGGCGCCAAACCCAGGAACACCATGACTTGTTGGAACCCTGACTGATTGATCGATGTCATTTAGGGGCACCTTGAGGGGATCGCCTTGCCTCATGTGTACCTACAGGCTACTTTGAGAGTCATAGTCCTGAGGGGGCTAGTTATTGAAGTTGGAGTTGAGGTTAGGGAACATAGGGAACCTCGCCTCATTGCTATATCATACCACTCATTTAGGTACAATAACTGGTGGACCTGAGGGGGCTACCAGGATCCCAGCCCATCCCTTTTGGGGAAGGGGTGTCCCTAGTTGGGCAGATGGGCAACCTTGCCTCATTACGAATGGTACCACTCATTACACGGGGGCCTGAGTGGGCTACCAGGATCCCAGCCCATCCCTTTTAGGGAAGGGGTGTTCCTGGTTAGGGATTTAGGCTTCCTTGCCTCAACTTTGCAGTTACCACTAGTTAAAGGTGAAAGTCACCGGCGGGTCTAAAGGGCAGCCTGGATCTGCTGTGGGGGAAAGTATCCAACTCGGAATGACCCTAACCCACTCTAAGGGTGACAGTTCCTTAGCAACAGCTGAAAGCAAAGCTATCTAAAGTTTCTTCTTTATGACATGCAAGAGATAGAAGGAAGAGATCCACTTACCGATGTCTTGCGCAAATGGTCGATCCAATCTCCTTCGTTTGCCGCTTGCTCCTAGATCCGAGTCTTTTCACGGGCCCAGCTACACGAGATCCTGCAAATAAGACAAGAAAAGGAAACTACAAGAGGCATGCATTCATAATCGATTCAAGGATTAGCATAAATCAAAGACGCAAGTAAGACAATACACCATTGAAACACATGCGAATAGAAGAACCTCAAATGATTTATTAATATATGGAAGTAAGGTTCAGGCGGTGATACAACCATGAGAGGTCCAATCCAGCATCACCTTCCCGATGGAGAGAAATCTCTTCTTCACCTCCCTCAAGCAATCACCCAATACTCATAACTGTAAACCAACAGCAATTCTTTGCACAAAATTCCGTCCTCCTGATCCCATGGGATGAGATCCTTATATAGAGTTTTGGAGTGAAGATAAGTCAGCTTGATGTGTGACTTGTTGTCCTCTTCGACTCCAGTTGTTCTTTAGTCCTTCACTCAGAGTTTCTGCCTTCCACTTGGAGTTTTAGAAGCTCTTAACTCATCATTAGGTGAATCTTATGATCAAGTGCCTTTTTGGAAGCTTCCTGGGCACTGACACTTTGAGCAAAAGATTCCTCCACATGTCCAAGTACGCCCAACGCAAGTAGCCTTTGTTCTACCTGCTATGCAACGCAGGTAGCCTTTGTTGTACCTTCTATGCAGCGCAGATGCCTAGTGGAGCGGCTACTTTGATCCAAAATTGACCTGTTTTTGAGTGTTTTTCAGTGGAGAACTGATTTGCAGAGCTGTGGTTTGCTGACCTTGTTCCTCTAAGGGTAAGAACAACATGTTTAGGGACTTTGGATCCCTTGGATTATTGACATTTCATGCTCCATGCTGTAAGGCACAAAAATGTCTATAACAGTTGCCCCCTAAAGTACGAGGTCGTTTATCGGGTGAAATGCTTTATTAGGAGGATCCGAAGTTCATTCAATCGTCGGGAGGTGACCTGTAACAAAATACAATACAATACATTATCTTTTCATACTTTCTTTTCATGATCTAGCTGAGGCGGGCATTTCCCATGCTCAGCTTTATAAATACATTTTTTGTACATAAACAGACGATCGTCTGATAATAGACTGATAATTCTCTGCTTTTCATTATCATCCTTTTAGTAGGATGATCATCTGCTGCACATGTCTATGTTTTTATCTCCTGAATATATATCGCAGCCCGGATGGATGAAACTAGATCCGGGGTCTTCAAACTTGTCCGATCTTCACTCTAGTACAAGTCGATCCATGTGAAAATTTCTTGAAGTCGAACATGGAAAGACATCGCTTGATTACCAGTCAATAATGTAAACTGTTAACAAGCGCGAGAGGAATCACCGATAATGATGATGACCCTCAAGGTACTGCAGCACAATTCACGTGGTGTGAATATAGGATTTGGCGTCGAACACCACGCAAAGTCTCCTGGTCGAAGGTCATTAATGTATACCTATCGCCGGGAGTGAGAAACTTGCCATTGAGGCATGCAAGCTTCAAAGTACTGAGGGGGTGTTCCTAGATCAACTTCTTGGATAATGAGCTGATGTCGACAAGAAGTGATCCGTCAAAGGAGGGCCTTAATGAATCCCACATCAGTGACACGGAACGGAGCTAATGATGATGGTGAAAACGATCTGTGAAATATGATTCAGGGTGGCGGTCATGGAAGGATGAAAGATGATGTATGGTAGTGGATGGGACCCGGTTGACACTTTCTGAATGACATCTCTTGAACATATAACGACACTGATGTGATGGATCGGTAGCATTACCCCATGTATGGATGGTATGGCGAGACCATGGTGAAGGGACCGGTGAATTACAATAACCCAACCCGATATTTACGGAGGCAAAAGTGTCATGTTCAAGAGCGACTTGCTACCATTAAGCTTTGAGGTTCTTCCCAATTTTTCCCCAGTCATTTCTAACCAGTACCTCTTTATTTTTGTCAAGCTTGAGGAGGATAACATATGCTTGATCTATAACCTGCCCTTCGGGCAAGCCCATCGCTATGTTTTTAATGAGCCTAGCGATAGGGAAACTCGTTCTCGTCTAAAGACAAGTTTGTCGCTATCTAATATTTTAACGAGTCCAGCGACAAAAAAAACTCGGTCCTTTTCATTTTTAGAGAGTCTGAAAAGTGTACATAAAGTAGACTCCAGGGGTCCTTTTTCGTCATCTAATCCCTTAAGTCCGAAAAAGTATAAAACAATACAGAAGGGATGAATGTTCGATATCTTTATCGAGCCGAACTAGACAAGCGCTCGATCTTTTTGTGCAATAATCCCTCAGGTCCAAAAAGATTTAAATCTAGAGGAGGGATAGCTCTTCCGGTTCTTTTAACGAGCTGGAAGGCCAAAACTCGGCAAACTTTTCATTTTTTTTTACGAGTCAGTGAAAAGAGCTCAAAGAAGACTCGTCTTTTGAGGAACAAGTGATTAACAGGGATAGCAGCAGATTCCAAGTACAGGTTGGAATTTTCCAATCACGGCAGTATTACAAGGATGGCTAAGTGGGATCACTCTTCGCAGCTGTTCCTCAAAATAGGTAAACAATCAAGTGGATGTGAATGATCGGCCAAATGAAAAGTGGAGGTGACGGTGCACAAACACGACCAAGGCTTTTATGGCTGATGAATTTATGGTCTCAAATGGTTATTTACCAGTTCATTTTTTCTGAATGAGCTTGAACACTGGGGGAAGCCTGCTCACAAGCTTATGTTTATTTTTTAACGAGCATGAATTTCCGCATTAAAACTGCTCGGATCTTGCGTTTATTTTTTAACGAGCATGAACTTTGCCAAAACTGCTCGTTTTTACCAGTCATAAAGTAGTAAGGTCTCATGGAAGATTCATATTTTTTAAGGAGCTTCATCTTCCTACGCTTTGCTCCATATCCTCTCTTCATGCAAGCTGGGTATCAGCCTATCCTACGGGTTAGAGGGGTTAGTCCTACCTAAAACTAAAAAGCCGCCCGCGCTTGCATTCCAAGAGGTTTGCATGCCCCCAGGTGTAAGTCTAATTTCAAGGCTGCCCCTACTTTTTCCGTCAAAAACCCTTGTTTTCAACAGGTGAGGCTTACCTCTTTCAGGTTACCCAAAGATTGTTCTGCTAATTCTTTCAAACAGAAACTTTCTTCGGCGATGTCTATCATTAGGATACACAAAGATGGTTACAATTTGTTGCAGCAATTGAATCCCTTTCTTTGGAGGCTGCCCCTACTTATCCTCTAAAACATTTGTTTCAATGGGTGAGGCTTGCCTTTTATCCAAAGATGGTTACTACTTGCTGCTGCAAACGGATCCCCTTCTTTGGCAGAGCCTACTTATTTAGACAAAGGTGAGTAACGGGCCCCCGTCCTCCCACATAACTTTAACAAAAGAATCTTTTTCTAGAACAACCCCATTCCTAACAACCCCTTCTTCCGCATGAGAGCTCTTCTCGGCTCTTCTGTTTTACGAAGAAGAAGGAGGGGACGGGGTACGGACTAGTCATATTCTCCCGCGGAAATTCTACTCTACACCCAAGGTTTTTTCTGCCTCCAGAGCAGACCAGGATGCATGCCCCCTGGGTTCCAGCCTTCCTTTCCCGAATTACTCGCACTCATCAGGAAGAAGAACCGGAGGTAGAGACCTTTCTTGATCAAATAGACCATTGAGGATAGGTACGTGACTACTTGCGATGCGTGATCCCGGAAGTGAAAGTTGGTCTACGAGCTTGACCATCCTTCCTTCGTATGGAAAACACATTATTCGAAAGAGCGAGGAGACTATTGCTTCCATGCAATATATGTAGTCACGTCCAAGGAGTAGGTTATAATCCAAGGGTCCTTGGACGACCATCAAATTCATCTTGACAGCCTTCCCTTTCAGTGTAATAGGCACATTAGGTAGAATCCCTAATGGTCGACTGGTTCCTTTGTCAAAACCCGAGAGATGCCTTGTCTCGGGCAAAAGCGCCGGGCAACCCAGTGCTTTCCAAGAAATAGAGGACAGGATACTCACAGATGCCCCTTCATCAATGATAGTTCCAGCCATCACCATTTTGTATATTTGGACTATAATTCTAAATGGTATACTGGCTGGTAACCGGGGTCTGCCTAGTTGGTTCCAATCAAAGGACACAACTAGGTTGCTTGGTGGTGGGACCGAATATACGGCCGGATATGATCCTGACGACGCTCCTTCCTGCGATAAAGGAGTGGGCACATTGCCCTGATGTTCATCAGAATCGGTGTTGATGAAGAGAACCTGGACGGTGTCATCCTTACTCTCTTCGGTGAGGGTGTCAACTGAAGATGAATCCTCAGTGACTGTGGTATTTGAAGATGAAACTTCTGAAGGGAGAACCGGGTCAACTGCCGTTTCGACCTTTGGACTTTCGTCTGGTCTGGATTTAGTAGGTTCACTTTCAGTGACTGACACTTCAGCTGGCCCTATGAGCTGGGCAGCTGTATTTTCGACCAACGAAGGACTTGGCACGAGTTTTTGGTATCCAGGAGGAAGTAGCAACGGGGAAACCGGTTGATCTTCCAAAACTCTCTTTGCTTCGTCTAAAAAGGGACAACGGCGAAGGGTGTGATTGCCTTCACACAGTTCGCAGGGGAATCTCATTCCCCTTCGTCATCTAGAACCTTCACTTTCGCTGGTCGATGGTAAGCATTCAACCTGGTTGTCAGAGGTTGACGCTTCCGAACTGTGCAAACGAGGGGACCAGTCCCTTAGTATCCGGGGAATACTGGGGCAATCACGGTGGAGGTGGTTCCCTCTACATATGACACATGGCGATTTGGGCCCGGTCCGTGCTGTGTGTGGGTTTTCGTTAGATACCTTTTGCTTGCCCCCAGGCGCCTTTGGCTCCTTCTGCTTCTTTTCTTTCTTCTTCTTTTCCTTCTTCTTTTCTATGGGAGCCGCGCTTTTGGCGGCTTGACCTTTCGAAGAAGAAGGATCGGAGGAAGGCGTATAAGAAGTGGAAGGCTGGAGGGTAGCTTTAGACTGGTCTAACTGTTGACTCGACTGTTCAGGAACCGTGGTGGTCTGAACTACAACGGTTGAGAATAGCCAAACTGGCAGGCCAATTGTTAGCCCTGGAAGCGACAACTTCTCCCCAAGAGGAGAAAGGGCTAGGGGTCCCATCATGCGGAATCCCTTTGTTAGTGTGTTCCATGTTCTCAACCTTAAGATCAACGTAGGAATCAGGGGTAATTTGTTCCGTTTAAGATGAATTTTATATGACGACGCTTTAGACACAACTTGCTTTTTCACTTTTTAAGAGTCGAGAAAAAGCTAAAGATGACTCTAGTCTCCTTCGATGTATTAACGAGCCCGAAGTGACAAATGCTCGGATGGTCTTTTTCAGTTATAGAGTTTGAAAAAGGCCAAAAGAAACTACTCTGGAGTTCTAGGCAAGGGTGTGCCAAACCTTTCGCGAAACCACAGAATACGTTTTACGGTACGAGTGGTCGATCTTCGTGAATGTTGTGTTCACTGCATCGCGATCAGTAGGGCGGCCGACACGGCTTCCTATGGATAAAGGCTTTGTTCCTATAGGGGTCCCCCAATATACGCGACGGTACGCGGGGGCACAAGTCCGTATTAGTGCTATCGTCCCTCAGGAGGAATCACCCACCTTCGTAGAGATCAACAGTCACTATGTTTAACGACGCCGGTTCACGTCTCTACCTAGACCTCTACTGTGTTTCGTTATGTTTCAAAGCGTTGTTAGATAAATTCAGTTCTTTTTAGGTTGATCTTGCTTAGCAGTTTGCCTTTATGGATCACCACGTGATGTATGAGACAACTCCTAAATGCAGTCTAAGAATGATAAGCAAGCTTTTTCTCAATTCTTTCAACTTATGAAAACCTTAACTACTGAAGGAAAATAAAGACATCATCTTTTTCAAACAGATCATAGAGCACACACTGATGCACTTTTCCTAAATCGACATGCAAACTGTCAAAATGCACATGCACAATGCAAGTATTTCTTTTCTTCTTTCTTAATGTTGGTGTTATGACAAAAAGAAAGTTGTTGTATAATTTAGAATTCGATTTCAAGCGTAAGCAAACAAGTTTTGTCCAATAATCAAAAGAACACCTTAAGATTCACTCGTTTCAACACAAGAAATACTGAAATTCGAACCATATAACGAAAGTAAATGCTCAAGCAGCTATGAACAGCAATAAACTAGCTCTTAGAATCACAACGACACTTTCTCACAGGTCTAGATCGAAGAGGTCATAACAAGACTAGTTCGCTTTCGCTATGGGAAACAGTGAATGACAGCAAGAAATACAATAAGAAAAATCACGGTTTCTTCATACAACTGAGGCGGAATGAAGGCAAAGAGAAGTGGTTTCAGCTGGGTATACAGGTTGACAACAGGCTGCAAAAACAATACTGAAAATTGGGCAACAGACAGTGGAGAATCCCAGCTGCACAAGGCAAGACTGGATCAGCGCAGGTGCTGCTCTGTCAATCTGAGATGCAGCGCAGGTAGCCCCTTTGGGACCTGCGTTGCAGTGCAGGTAGCCTTTGTTGCAGCTGCACTGATGAGACAACTCTCGTCTCTCTCAGATTCCGGCTCACAGTTTGCTCAAAAATGAACGGTTTTTGGCCAAATCAGTTGCTATCAGTCAAGTATACACTAGAGGATGATTAAAGGAAGATGAACACTATCACAAAGAGCTAAAAAGAGTCCTTGTGGATCAGCTCTTCAAATCATAAACATGCCCAGCACTGGGCTAGAGTAGCTGCCCCTCTACTTTGCATTCGAAGGACTCGAATGCAGTTCGATTCGGTACTCTTTTGTTTAAGAAATGAATAGCAAGAAACATAAGCTACCAACAAGAGATTCCCCCGCGGAGTCACCAGTCTGTTGTGGGGGAAAGTATCCAACTCGGAATGACCCTAACCCACTCTAAGGGTGACAGTTCCTTAGCAACAGGTGAAAGCAAAGCTATCTAAAGTTTCTTCTTTATGACATGCAAGAGATAGAAGGAAGAGATCCACTTACCGATGTCTTGCGCAAATGGTCGATCCAATCTCCTTCGTTTGCCGCTTGCTCCCAGATCCGAGTCTTTTCACGGGCCCAGCTACACGAGATCCTGCAAATAAGACAAGAAAAGGAAACTACAAGAGGCATGCATTCATAATCGATTCAAGGATTAGCATAAATCAAAGACGCAAGTAAGACAATACACCATTGAAACACATGCGAATAGAAGAACCTCAAATGCTTTATTAATATATGGAAGTAAGGTTCAGGCGATGATACAACCATGAGAGGTCCAATCCAGCATCACCTTCCCGACGGAGAGAAATCTCTTCTTCACCTCCCTCAAGCAATCACCCAATACTCACAACTGTAAACCAACAGCAATTCTTTGCACAAAATTCCGGCCTCCTGATCCCATGGGATGAGATCCTTATATAGAGTTTTGGAGTGAAGATAAGTCAGCTTGATGTGTGACTTGTTGTCCTCTTCGACTCCAGTTGTTCTTCAGTCCTTCACTCAGAGTTTCTGCCTTCCACTTGGAGTTTTAGAAGCTCTTAACTCATCATTAGGCGAATCTTATGATCAAGTGCCTTTTTGGAAGCTTCCTGGGCACTGACACTTTGAGAAAAAGATTCCTCCACATGTCCAAGTACGCCCAACGCAGGTAGCCTTTGTTCTACCTGCTATGCAACGCAGGTAGCCTTTGTTGTACCTGCTATGCAGCGCAGATGCCTAGTGGAGCAGCTGCTTTGATCCAAAATTGACCTATTTTTGAGTGTTTTTCAGTGGAGAACTGATTTGCAGAGCTATGGTTTGCTGACCTTGTTCCTCTAAGGGTAAGAACAACATGTTTAGGGACTTTGGATCCCTTGGATTATTGACATTTCATGCTCCATGCTGTAAGGCACAAAAATGTCTATAACAGGATCCTAGCCCATCCTTGTGGGATGGGTTGTCCCGATGAGTTTCTCACTCTAGGAATTTATATATCCCTAAAGAGTAACAATTTTTGTTATGTTCTTTTTTTCCCGATGGGTTGAAGCCTTTATGGGGCCCCTCCTTGATCTTTGAAGAAGGGTTAAAAAAAAGTCGAAAATGTGCAAAGTGAAATGGGAGCCTTGATGGGGCCCAAAAAGCCTTGAGCCTTGAGCCTTGATGGGGCCCCAAGAATTTAGGATGCATTTTGAGCAAAAATGGTGGAAAGAAAAATACCAAAAATGGCGCAAAGAAAAAGTCACAACACAACGAATAGTCACAACAAAAAGAGAGGATGCATGGACTAAAGGGTCATTTTCTATAGGTACAAAACCTTGGTGGGTGTGCTAGCAGTTCGCCATGAGCAAGGGTAATGTAACTGAACTATACTCATTGCTGAGAGCATGATTGGGATGCTAGTGTGATTCCACCTTAACTGAGTCACCATAGTGATTCCAAGGCAAGGCATAGGTGTGTTGAGGCCCTTTTTAAAGGTGTGGCATACTATTATTTGCACCCTAATGACTTAAGCGCTCATTATTGCATCACACTCAATATTGCAGCTACATTGAGTGAGATGCATACGACTATAACCAATTTCATTCATGAGATGGCATCAAACCTGGGAACACCATGCCTTGTTGGAACCATGACCGATTGATCGGTGTCATTTAGGGGCACCTTTAGGGGACCACCTTGCCTCATGTGTACCTGGGGGCTACTTTGAGAGTCGTAGTCCTGAGGGGGTAGGTTAACGGAGTTAGAGTTGAGGTTAGGGAGCACAGGGCAGCCTTGCCTCATTACTATAGGGTACCACTCATTTATGTATAATAACTGGTGGACCTTCCTTTTAGCTTATGCCTGCTACCCACCTAAATACCTAGAACTTACTTCCTCTATACCACTTTCATTAATCACTTAGGGCTATAAAGCTATTGACTTTTTGACTTTTTGGAAGGTGGCGATAGGAAAGAAGGGGAGGCTCCTATTACTAATTCCATTTAGCCAATTGAACACAACCAGAAAGCCAATTAAGAGGTATCAGCAATTACTTACTGAAGAATTACAACCCCACTACTAAAGCTAAAGAATAAGGGCGAGCTATAGTTTGTCACTCTGGACTTCCCTTTTCTTTCCTTATTTTTTATGTATGAATGATAAGGGCTCCACTCCTCTTATTAGTAAGTTTTGTTCGCCTTACCAGTTAGTTGTTGGACTTACTTATATGTTCCCTATTAACCATATTTCAAAGAGATGGTAAAATCTTATGGGAGATAACCTAGCTACAAGGTGAGGTTTTTGTGCTCTATTATTCATAAAATGGAAATAATTCAAGTACAAAGGAGAATGAACTCTTTATGGAGTTACTTGATACCTATGGCTTAATAGGCTACTACAAACACTAAAATCCCTCTATAATGTTCCATCACTCTTACTCCCAATTTTTTCTACTATATTATGGAACAATATACATTCAAAATGAAGATAACCCCATTTTTATCTTAGTGGCTTGGTTAGAACATAGACCTATAGTCAACTACGGGTTATGTTTGACTCCAGAGTCTCAACTAGAGTTATGGCTTTGACCCTTCTAGATTCTTATTCATATTCTTCACATAGATATACCCTTTTTAAAGAGTAATAGTAGCTGACATGGCATCCACTCAAGCCATGGTGGTGAAATAGAAAGCTAACTTATCGGTGGCATAACTTTTTCATATGAACTCCTTTTTATGTCTTTCTTACATCGTTGGAAAGATATCTAAGTGAACTATAATACTGGAGTGTATTTTACAAGTCATAGTTTTTCAACCCTAAAAGAAACATCATTTTATTCCTTAGATTTCCTTCAAATGGTTTCGAACTACAATTCTCCAAATTGTGGCACTCTAGTGAAAATGGCCCTGTGAGATGATTCCTTCAATTTTCCACTCTAGAAACATTGACGGATGAAAAATAATATTATGATATAATATAGATAAAATAATACCAAATGAATACATACCACTAAGGATAAACATGTCCTATGTCAAACATTCTAAAAATATATTAATGAAAATATTGCCAATAATCTAAGATTGATTTCAGAAGTGAATAACTCTCATCAAGCATAAGGGTAATTATTTTAACAGTATAAAAGGCATATATGTAAAACAAATTAATTGGTTATTTTAATTTCTGAAAAAAATTAATAAACAAGCATAAACTTTGTTTTCTCAAAATGTTATCTTAGACTGATTTGGACCAAGCTATTAGTATTGTAAAATGTTAGTTCATTGTTTTGTCAATTGTGTTTGAGATAAACCACTAACTTCTAGTAGAAAAATAGGTGACTAATTTATTTTCATGTTACATGACAAATATCCTATAAATGCTTGTGCATGTGTCCACCACTAATATTATGGAAGAAAACTAATTCTAAGACAAAATAAAAATAAAAAAGACAAAAAATCCTAAGATCTACACTTGATTATTACAATTATTGATTACCACTGAGCTAGATGTCAATTAAAAAAATGTCCATTAAGTTTATGACTTACAGTATTAGCTTGTTATCTCAAGAATCCCTCAAGAATATTCCTTATTCTAATATCATGATGAAACCAAGATAGGATAGGGGTCGAACCTATGTCCTGGCCCCACTAAAAAAATGTGGGTTTTTATCTTAAAACAAGCCACAACCTTAGGCACACTCTATGGAAAGTAGATATAGACTTTACAATTAAGTATAGTTTCTATTCAAAATAAGCATCCTCAATAGTTCAATTTGTAACTATGTATTTCTATGTCCAATGCCTCATACCTAGCAACCACATTTCAATACCATGTTGAAACCTTCATAAGCTAGGAATCTAGTTAGGAGTTATCCCATCAACAAAATACTCTAGAATACCCATTCGTGATAAAAACCTAAATAGTTATCACTATAAATACATACCGACATCCTTAACATTACTAATTTCATTCTTATATATTAATTTGTAAATACTAGACATAACATGGAATAAAAATTCATTATTTATTTTTGTTTTTCTAAAACACTAAAAATATTTTTTTTTTGTGTAAGCTTAGTAGATCTCCCTTCTCTATTAATATTTCATAAACATATTGTCTTTGGTTTTCAAAATTCTGTTGGTGGCCTCAACTTGCTCGCAGGAAACCAGGTATGTTGGCCACCTATCTGCATCAAACATTGTCCAAAATTTAAACAGAGTAATTCTAATCATCCATGCTACATTGGCTACCTTATATTCTATATGCTTCATGCTTGAAAAGTAAATGCTAACTATCATAAAAACAAAATTTAACTAACTAGACTACTTCATTCATCTTAGGAATCAACTAGAGTCGGGGCTTTCACACTCGACCCAGGTACTTCACTTTGCATCATAGTCTAGAGCTATTGTTCGACTCTATTCAGGCAGAGATTGTTATGATACAACTGCATTTGAATTGATTGAATCTCCTTCTGGAGATCCTTTAGGCTTGGTTTTGCTGGTCTGTCCTCTTTTGGTTCTTCTCTTTCCTTGTAAGTGGTCATTGCTTTATCCATGATGTTTTTCATAACCCAATATTATTGGATGGTCTGCCGAAACAATGTTTGGCAGCCTCAGGTATTGCCTAGATCCTTAATTATTGTCTCCCATTCTTCTTCCTCAATCTCTTCATTCTCAATGTTGTCATTTAACTCTCTATCCCATTCATAAATAACTTCTTTCACCTCATCCAGGGTTCCTACATAGTAGGCGTTGATGCAATTCTGCATACTTTCCTGTATTATTTTCCTTCCTCTTTTCCTGGAGGGTTTGCTTGTGGATGGCTCCAAGCCTTTCATTTATTCTCTGTATTTGTTGTTCTTCTATTCCATTTCCTTCCCTATTGTTTTCCTTCCTTAGCCATCCATATCTTCTCGCTGCACCTTTCATTCCTACCCGAACTGCATGCTTGGATCGAGGCCTAGTAAGCATTGGCATGATGCAAGAGTCATTTCATCGGAGCCTTCTGAACACTGGCATTTGTGCTACCTATAATGGAAACAAGAATTAAGACATTATAAACCAGAATGAAATTATCCTTAGTATACAAATAATATTTTATGATCTGGGTTTTGGTCTTTGTTTTGTCAAAATTCCCTGTGTTCATGCTTTGATTCATGGACTGAGAATTGGCCTTGTTCCTTCCTGAATTCCCAACATTCTTCCCCATAATTTCGGGTTTAGACCACTCTGATGTAGTCCCATTCATCCACTTTATGCCCTCTTTGTTTCTCATTCCCTAGATGACTCCCAAGTGCCCCTCTCTATGCTCATAGGTTAGTAGGATAGAGGAACCTCCATCTTCAGGGTTGCTACACTTTAACAATCAGCTTTCTCTCATGACCAAATCCCTTAAGGCCACCCTGAGCCTCAAGCATCATATGGTACCAATCCTACCATATGGACTCCCAAAGGTCTTCTCTCCTATATTCCTCCACCCCAGAGAGCAAGAAATTGATTTATCATTTCCCACCAGTCTACAATTATGTATCCATGCAACAATATTCCTAATCTTCTCCAAGAAATCCCCCCGATGAGGCTTAGCCAAATATAGGTTTGGGCTCTCTCTCCTCCGTGTTTGAGGGCCCTGCTACTTCTCCAGCTTCTCCCAGCCCATTCCAGGTCTTGCTTCAACCCTATTCTGTGGGGTTGGACCTAGGCAAGCATGAGAGAGGTTGCACCAGGGTTTGGTTTCACTCCAGGCCTCTCACAGTTCCCTTTGCCTCCCTCTCCCAATCCAAATACCCTTCCTTAACTTCCATAAGAAGTTCCTCATACAAATACAAAGAAATATGCTCAAGATGACTCTACTTTCTAACTCAATTTGGCCCGACAGTATCCTTCTGCCCCAGGACCTTGCTACCTTCATACGAGGTTTAAATTTCCCTTCCCCCACCCCAGATAGTTATTAGGTCTATCCTGCCCCAAGTTCATAGAACAATAACCCAAGGGATCCAAAATTCTTCATTTCTTGTTTCAACCGGGGAGACCATAATAATTAACCAAAAATCTTCTACAAAATTCATTATTTTCCCACTTAGAGTCGAAATTCGTCTCAAATTCTAGTTCATTATTTCCTTACCAATGTAGGGGAGGGATGGAGGAACATAACAGGTTTTATAGGTGAAGGCTGAATGCTGGTTGACATCCCCCAAATGTCAGCACTTGCCAACTCCCACTGCATGTTCTACCTCCGCTTCCTAAATGTAAATTCCCCTCAACCTTTCTACATTTTCCTTTAATTTTCTCTCCCACCTAACTGTCCTCACTCCTAAGGTACTGGGCACTTGCTTTGCTCTATTGACCGACACCCTTTCCTTTGCATGTGGGTCTTGAACTAAGCACCCACTTACCTTCCAATTAATGTTTTTCATCATTGCCTTCCCACTTCTGGCTGCTCCTGTCATCCTATATTTCTAGGTTCTCCACGTACTCTTTCCAACACCCTTGTCATCTCTCCAGCCTCTCTTACCTCTGCCCACCATGCCTTCTATCCAACCTATCTTACCTCTACCCACCATTGCTCGCCACCCCCTGATTGGGGGTAAAACATTGTAAATAATTATAAGAAATAAGATCTATCATTTTAATATCAACACCATTTCGTATAAATAATATTTTATGCTCCAATATATCCATATATTTATTAGTGATTTGCAATAAAAAAAACATAAACAAGTTCCTTGTGTAACAACATTCATATTTTTCTCTCGTACAACATTTGGTATCACATTAAAGTCATGATTATCAAATAAGGGTGACTATACCAAATTTAGTATTTTCCAAACAATTGACACCTATTATAAAATTCATATTTTCAACTCCCTTCTTATTGTAAGATGAGTGCCACATGCTTATACTTGTGCTTACTGCCTTGTATATGATGATATCTATGATGCATCATTTATATAGTTTAAATTTTCATGGAGTAAAAAAATTGTATAGATTTTGGTGTATTCCAATCATGTTCATGTTTTAGTGAAAATCTTGTGTGCATTCCTTCAACCTAGCAATGTGTCACATGGCTTGTGAATTTATTTATTTTTGCCTATATGAATCTATTTTTATTCAAACTTTCAATAATGTGACTCGGTTATTTTGACTTTGGATTTCACTTTGAAAAAACACAACATGTTCAATACATCCACTATTATATATGTTGATCAATGCTGGTAATATTTCTTTACTAATTATTTGATAAATCCAAACTCTGTGTTCTGTATTATCTCAGGTTTTAACTCTCAAAACGACATCAACTTAAAAGTCTTTGAAATGATTACTTATAAGAGGTAAATGAAAAATCCATTGAAATTTCATGAATGTTAGACTTAAGCAACAAGAGTTTTTTATTATGTTACTTATTAGAATATGTTCCATAGACAAAATAACAACAATGGTTATGGTTAGTATTAATAAATTTTAAAACTACAATTCGAATATATCATTGGAAATAGGTGATGTATTGATATCATCTTAAAACAAGAGGGGCTGTGAGGCAGCTAGTCCCTGCCCTTTATGGATGTTCAAAGAAATACTAAGCAATGTTTAACATGTTCTAACCGGGAAGCAAAAGATATGTTCAAAGAAATACTAAGCAATGCTTAACCTGCTCTAACTGGGAGGCAACAGATTGACTTTGTGCGATTGAAGCTTGAGCATGGTGGGAGCATTGCCACTACCATTAAGCAAATCGGGTCTCCATCTGAAGGCCAATCATATTGAAGTTACTCTAGCTGCAGACAAGCAATTTCTGCATAGAACTAGTATTTGGGTATACACACGAATGACATAAGCATCAATTAAAGCGGTATAAGAGAGGTTGTAAATTATAGCATTTTAGCTATAACTAAAGTCTAAAAATTAAGATTCTTTTATAGATTTTGACCGAAGGCAACATTGTGCTAAATAACTAAGAGAATAACACAAGCAACTAACCAAAGATTTTGCAACAGAAGTAAATGAGAGCAAGTAGAATTGAGGCTGGACTCTGAACATGGCCCCAACTATAACTATCTCCAGAAAAGAACAAATAGCACTGGAGATATATCATATTAGCAGGTGCAACTCCAATGATCCCTTGCAAATGAGATCTTTCCATCGAATTTAAAACTCAAATTATTTTGAGGACGTCAACAAGATATTAAAGCAGGCCAAAGAAAAGGCCTAGATTCTAAAGTTATGTAACATCAGTGTGTTTAGGTGCAATTGCAGGTACAAAAGCAGCTGCTAGATTTAAAATTCAAGCATGGTGGTGCAACAATTATTTTTTGTAAAGAGGAAGGAATTTTAGGGATGTGGTTGTAGCACAATAATATAGGAGATCGAACATGCTCCTAGGCTATAAGCCTATGAGTGATTTTATGATGTCACTTAATGTAGCAGATTTAAATCAAAACCCGAGATAGAGAGAAACAATATATAAGATGATGCATGGCCTCACCTCCAACATGAGAATACCTATCCAAGGAAGTGTCACTACTGGAACCCTGCAATTGAAAAGGGAATGCTAACTATGTTCACCCTAAAAGTCAAAACAATCATTTTTGTTGCTATAGCTTTAGCATAATAATTAAGATATCATTAATGGAAAATAACTACATCTTGATTCTTTAACATCAGAATGCAAAAATAAAGTTTCTATGTATTACTAAAATTATCTTATTTTATCTTTTTCTTATCTTATGCAATGTATGACTCTTTTCTTCACAACTCTATTTTCTAGATTGAGAAAACCATAGGATCGATAGTAGATAGCAATCAAGTGAAATTTGCAAAAGAACAGAAAGGGTGAACTTATGAAGAACATTAATAATGTCAAGAAACCATCAAAGGAGGTGAAGAGAATTGAAATTACAACAGTTAGAGAACAAGGGAGTGTGTAAGATATCCCCAGTCCAACTTAAAAAAGAATTAGAAAGCAACCTGGGATTTCTCCTACCCCATTCATAGGTCTGCCTTGAAAGGCCCTTCTACAGCAAGGAGCAACCAACCCGGAGTGATTGAAATCAAAGAGCGTATGTGGAATCAACCATTTTAGGTCTAGAAAAAACCCCTTCAAATGAACACAATCAATAGTCCAGTCTGATCAACTTCCTCATCCTAAAGAATGAATTTATTGAAATAATGAACAAAACTGCTAAGAAAGGAAAAAAGGAAATTGTCAAAAATATTCCATAGAGAACAAGAGATAAAATAAATCAATCAAAAGGGAAAATAGTTGTAGCAAAATATCCCTATAGGTTTGATGTATTCTATTGCTGCCATATGTAACAAGCTTAAGCCAATGAATGTGTGCAAGGATTCAACAGATATGGTGTTTGTAATATCATTTACTATAGTGCAAAAGTGATTTAGATTCTTGTGCATATCGGTTAGATTTACTCTGCATTATTGATTTAAAATTTCCACTCCCTTTGTCATGGAATGCATTCCATTACATGATTTCGTATTGATCCAGGGGGCTCCATAGAGACACATAGGACAAAGAGGGCTTATGAATGCTCAAAAATAAAACTATTTATATTATGCTCGAACTAGGAATAGAGTGTATATCTTGTCTTCCTAATCGTGTCGGTGCGAACAGTTCGTCAATCCGAGTCCGTATGTGAAAGTTAGAAGCAGTCAAAGCTGGGTTGACTTTTTTATCACTGGGTAGGCTTAAGGAGGCCACAAATTTGACCGAACCCAGCCTCCAGATTCCAGTCAGCTCTACCCAAATTCCATTCAAATTTGTTGCCTCATTAATTTGCATAATTCTGCCTAAAATTGGAATTTTTTAAAAGTGGTTATTATAATGAAAAATTAATATATATATATATATATATATTAAAAGGGGGTGGTGGCCACCAACCCCACCACCCCCCAACACTATACGTTGTATTAACAATGGTGAGGTCAGTGCAAATTGAACCTGCCCTGCCACATGGGCCAGCCCACCAGGCAGCCCCATAATAAACATACCAAAACTGTATGTACCAACCATATAATACACCAAATATATAATAGTGTGCTCAACCAAACTATTAACCAAACATTAAAGCCTTCACATGAATCGAGGAAGGTGGGGTTTGTTATTTAAAATGGTAAAAATTATGGTTGCAATAATAACCAACTCCAGAACCTTATTATTTGTGGAGGGATGAGATTTGACCACACAACCTCCTCCACACTAAATTAACTATTTACCAACTATGCCAAACAAATTTCTTGGTAACTCCACCAACCAAATTATTCAAGAACTCAGTTTTTCCAGAGTTGGGATGAGAAGGACTGCACGAATTTCGAGACAAGAGCAGGTGTGGATTTTGAGGCAGTTTAATAATTTTTTAATGCAGGAACCATGAATTTTACAGGAGGGCAAAATTTTCAACTTCTCAGAAATTGACAAATTTTATATGGTTTTTACACCTCTCGTCGCCATGAACACAATGGTGTTGTTCGTTTATTGATCATAGGTTTTCACCTTCCAGTAATTTCTAGAATGCACACAGAACCATGATTTCAGCAAAAACAGTGAGCGGAACAATGAGCCATGAAATTTTCCCACGGAGATAAAATTTCACTTTGTCAGAATATAGCCGAGTTTATACTTATTTTTCATGGTTTTCCGCAGGGATCACAGTGGTAAAATCAGATTTGACATCTAAGTAGTGGATTTTCAGTCCATCCCTAAAACAGAATCTTTGAGGAATCCTTAGGGAATTTAAAAGATTCCTTGAGCTCCAAATTTTCAAATTCTCAGAATTTGGATTTTGGACAGTCGTTTCAGCACTACTCGATGCAACAAATCCAGTGGTGTATTCATATGTATCTTTCTCTCATTTCTTCTTTCAATCACTTTTCTAAGTTCCCGTGCAGAGGTCCATCTTCATGTGCGAACAGTCTTCTTCTTGCGATCAATGCTTTGAGATCGATGTTTCAGCAAGCTTCAGCACTTTGATAGCCTTCACTTCAGATGGCCCTTGGTTGTGAGGTATATGATGTGTTCATGTACTTCTTCTTTCTACATTATGTCGTACAAATCCATGATTGATCTTGATGCAGGATCTTGTTTATTACATGTTGTCATGATTCCTTGCTTGATTTGATGCGGAATCTTTCTATGTGATGTACTTTCTATCATAACTCTTTATGTTATGCTTTGAGATCCCTTGTTGTATGTTGTTTGGATACTCTTTTTGTCTTCATGCATGTGTTTTTCTTTGACATCCCTTTTGTGCCAAGTTGGTGGGATGCACATTATGCTTGTTTTTGTGTCATACTCATAGGAGTCTTTTGATTGAGAGTTCTAGTTGTGGAACATCTCTTAGAGCCACTCCTGCATGAGGGAATTCTTCCTTGTATGATCAAGACATCATCTCTATGTACATCCTCTTTATTGACAACACATAATGCAGCAGCATACACCATCGTGACCCCGAGGCCTGGAGACGTAGTCCCTCCTAGACAAACTCCATTATCAACGGCTTTTGTTTTCATGTGATGATGATTGTTATGTTCCTCTTCTTTATAGTTTGCAACTATATTTTTTAATGTTCTTTTTAAAATAAATTTTAACACATCATGAAAGTAAAACGTCTTGGAAAGGTCCTTCTTCACACCAGGATTCAGATCAAGTGGTATCAGAGCGGTCTTTACGTGTATGTGAATTACAGTGTGAACAATGGAACTTGCAGCGACAGAGAATGAAAGAGAAATGTACTAGACCATGGTCAACATTTCTAAGAGACTGGAAATCATGTATGAAACTCTACAAAAAGAGACAAAGGAAAAGGAGTGGTTGCAGTTTCAGTTGCAAGCCATAGAACAGACCATGGAAGAACTGAAGCAAAACAAGAATAATCTTCAAACAGAGAATGATGAATTGAAGATGTGGTTACATGAAGAGAAAGAGGAAAAAAAATTGCTACAAAAGCTACAAGCAAAGGATGAGGCCTTGGAAAGGCTGTAGCATGACTCATGTGAGGTAAAAAGTAGTTCTCCATCTTCATGTATGTTTCCTGATACTGATTTTGCTGTGTTTGAAAATCACACCACAGGAATTGGCTCCAAACTTTTGAAGAGAATGGGGTATGAAGGAAAATCCCTGGGCATTAATGGCCAAGGCATTGTCAATGCCATCAAAGTAGAGGAATTACCCCATCAGGCAGGACTTGGGTATGTTAGGAAAGAAGTTGGGGAATGTGATCCACCAACAATGAATGGTGAGCAGCCCTCATCAGTTCTTTCCAAATTGAAAGAGAAGGTAAAATAGGTTGATTTCCTTTTGATTTCATCTTCTGATAGTATGATGTCTATTGGATATTTGGAGATCCCAATTATAGGGACAAACATGAGGCTCCTTACAAAGACAAGGCACAAGGGGAAAGAACTTGGTGCTGATAACCAAGGCATGACTCAACCTTTGGAGGTTGTGCATGAACATCGATTTGTAGGCTCGAGATACACTAAAGTAGAGTGCTCAAAGGTGTCATAGTTGTCTGAGACTTCATCGAGGAAAGAGAATGATGGGAAAGCATCCCCATCATCCCAAGGCAGTTCCCATTACATGGAGAGAGCTAAGGCAAGATCTCATCGCCATGGTGACATCAAAAACAACAAAGGAAGGTATAATCACTTTCGATCTTCTAATGTTCATTTTGATTATGATCATGTTGTTAATAATGAACGAAGACAAAGGCATCGAAAAACATGCACTTTTTGTGGTTTACCTAACCATACCTTTTCCAAGTGTTGGAAAAGAATGGCAGCACTCATGAGGTGTGAAAAACCCTCTCAACAACATAAAAAGAAACAGGTTAAGAAGATATGGAGGAAGAAATCCTACCCTAGTCATTGAGACAGAAATGGACATCAAAAAGCCACTTGTTAGAGGCTCCATCTAGAGCAGCGCCTTCAAGACAAAGCGTCGATGCATGAACTAGGAAGAGAAGTTGTTCGACAAGAAAAACCACCACAAGGAGGTCACCCATTCACATTGATCAGTGAAAAATGGTTTTAGACATGTTTCCATTTCATGGTAATTATTTTTTGAATCATTTGTTGCATTTTAAAATGTAAAAGTGATGATGTGATTCCATCACTTGGTCAGCAACAATGATGTCCTGTCATGTTTTGAGTCGTATTTTGAGTTGCATGTTAAAACTCTGAAAGAGATGTTATGTTTCCATCACTTCTCAAAACAATAATGTCTGGCCTTATGAATGTAAATCATGTGTTGCAGTGATGATGTGTTTTCCATCACTTTTTTAAGCAACCGGCCCTATTGTCATAGCTGGAGTATTACGTCCATCTTATTGTAAACTTGACCACTGAGTATGTGTTATAAACTCATGGCAAGTGTGGGACGTTTGGGTCTTTAGTTGTTCATATCATTTCAGCATGTATTTTGTAAACCATTATACTACAGGTTACAAAGGTAGCAGGTGTTGGTTCATCGCTTAAGGCTCTGAAGAACAAAGGTGAAGGAGATGGAAGCGAGACCTTTTCATGACATTTGTGATGCAGACAGGGTACAGAGAAAGATGCAGATTATTTTCCATGCTTTTGGAGGACCAAAAGCTCCTCAGTAGGGAGGATTGATCTAGTCGGCTCTAGATAGACACACAGGACAAAGAGGGCTTATGAATTCTCAAAAATAAAAGTGCTTTGATTATGTTCAACCCAATACCATAGTGTATAACTCATCTTCCTGATCGTAGTGGTGCGAACGGTTCATCAATCCGAGTTCGTATGCGAAAGTTAAAAGCAGTCAAAGTTGGGTTGATTTTTTTATGACTAGGCAGGCTTAAGGAGGCCACAAATTCGATTGAACCTGACCACCAGATTCCGGCCAGCTCTAGCCAAATTCTAGGAAAATTTATTGCCTCATTAATTTGCCTAATTTGGCCTAAAATCCGAATTTTTTAAAAATGGTTATTATAATGAAAAATTTAAAAAATATATATATTAAAAGGGGGTGGGGGCCACCAACCCCATCACCCCCCAACACTATACATTGTATTAACAATGGTGAGGCCGGTGGGAGTTGAACCCGCCTAGCCACATGGGCTAGCCCACCGTGCGGCCCCATAACAAACATACCAAAACCGTATGTACCAACCATATAATACACCAAATATATAATAGTGCGCCCAACCAAAATATTAACCAAACATTAAAGCCTTCACGCGAATCGAGGATGGTGGGGTTTGTTATTTAAAAGGGTAAAAATTATGGTTGTAATAATAACCAACTCCAGAACCATGTTATTTGTGGAGGGGTGAGATTTGACCACACAACCTCCTCCACACTAAATTAACTATTTACCAACTATGCCAAACAAATTTCTTGGTAACTCCACCAACCAAATTATTTAAGAACTCAGTTTTGTCAGAGCTGGGAGTAGGACTACACAAATTTCGAGACAGGAGCGGGCACGGATTTTGAGGCAGTTTAATAATTTTTTAATGCAGGAACCATGAATTTTGCAGGAGGACAAAATTTTCAACTTCTCAGAAATTGACAAATTTTATATGGTTTTTACACCTCTCGTCACCATCAACACAATGATGTTGTTCGTTTCTTCATTAGACGTCTGCATCTTCCAGTGATTTCCATAATGCACGCGGAACCATGATTTCAACAAAAACAGGGAGTGGAACCACGAGCCATGAAATTTTCCCACGGAGATAAAATTTCACTTTGTCAAAATATGGTCGAGTTTATACTTGTTTTTCATGGTTTTCCACAGGGATCACAGAGGTGAAATTAGATTTGACATCTGAGTAGCAAATTTTCAGTCCATCCTTGAAATAGAATCTTTCAAGAAAACTGAGGGAATCTAATATATTCCTCTAGCTCTGAATTTTCAAATTCTTAGAATTTGAATTTTGGACAGTCGTTTCAGCACTACTCGACGCCAAAAATCTGATGGTGTATTCAGATTTTTCTATCTCTCATTTCTTCTTTCAGTCACTTTTCTAAGTGCCCATGCAGATGTCCATCTTCATGTGTGAAAAGTGTTCTTCTTATGGTCGATGCTGTGAGATTGATGTTTCAGCAAGCTTCAGCACTTTGACAGCCGTTTCATCAAATGGCCCTTGGTTGTGAGGTATATGATGTGTTCATGTACTTCTTCTTTCTGCATTATGTTGTATAGATCCATGATTGATGTTGATGTAGGATCTTGTTCATTACATGTTTTCATGATTCCTTGCTTGATTTGATGTAGAATCTTTCTATGTGATGTACTTTTTGTCATAACTCTTTATGTTATGCTTTTAGAACCCTTGTTTTATGTTGTTGGGATACTCTTGTTGTCGTTATGCATGTGTTTTTCTTTGACATCCCTTTTGTGCCATGTTGGCGGGATGCGCATTATACTTGTTTTTGTGTCATACTGATAGGAGTCTTTTGATTGAGAGTTCTAGTTGTGGAACATCTCTTAGAGCCACTTTTGCGTGAGGGCATTCTTCCTTGTATGGTCGAGACATCATCCCTGTGTACATCATCTTTATTGACAACACATAATGCAATGGCCTACACCATCGTGACACCGAGGCCCAAAGACGTAGTCCCTCCTAGACGAACTCCATTATCAACGACTTTTGTTTTCATGTGCTGATGATTGTTATGTTCCTCTTATTTACAGTCTACAGCTGTATTTTTTAATGTTCTTTTTAAAAGAAATTTTAACACATCACGAAAGTAAAAGGCCTTGGAAAGGTCATTCTTCACACCTGGACTTGGATCACATATGAAGTTATAAGTAGACCCAAATTTATACATCTGCCTATGCTGGCTAGCTAACATGGATCTCTAATAAACATTAGTAAATCTTTAAAAAGTACAACTCCAACATCCAATTGATGAAGAAGAGATTAATTATTCCTTGATTCAAATATCTCACCTCATGAAATGAGGACCCTGCTTTTGCAAGAACTATGTGTGTTATCAACACTTCAACTATTGAAAATCCATCAAATATTTTTTTATGAAAACTGAATCTGATGCATGTATGGAAATAAATATCTATTCTTCTCCATGATATGCACACCAGAATTCTGTGAAACAGCTGAAAATGCATCCACAGTGGATGCAAGTAGTTTTCAGTCTTATTCTAGCACAATTACAAGTTTGGATCAAATGTGTTCAGATATTGCCAACAACTGACATAAAGGATATCAAGTTTTTTCAAAGGAAAACCTCACTGGGGAACCCAAGGGATGCTTCCCAAATTAGAAACCCAAATCAATGCAAGACTGAAACATATCAATTAGGAAACAGAGAGCTACACAGTTCATACTATCAATCAATGCAACTAAAAATGAGTAGTAACTGCAACAACCACACTATATGCAAAATAGTAATAGTTCCAAGCAATATAGAGATATCGTTAACAATAGTATCACAAGGATGTAGGATCATAGCTCTGTAGAAACGACACATTACATGTAAGTTGTAACACATATGGTTTTAACTTTTATCTATATGAATGATCAATATACAAGTAATCTGCATAAAACCCTTTCTTTCTTGTGTAACCTTCTCTGAGCCCCATATACAGAATTTAGACATGTGAACTAGCACATTTTATTGCCAAGCTCATGAAGAAGCTTACTTCGAACATTCAAAATTTCATAAACTTCATTGTTGCCTGTATTTGACCTTATTGGAACTAATGTCATTAGGATCACCTGATAAGTGGGGTCTCCAACTTCTTTGAAAAAGATCTGTTTAGGTAAGTCTCAATACATCCCTGCCAATCACAAGAGAAGTTTTCAAGTTTGAGTGTAGAAAAAAGAAAAATCAAGGCAATGGAAAGCTCAGAATTTTGCAAATCGATCCAATGCAGTAACGAAAATCCATTTTATACAAGGATATGAACACCCTTGGAATAGAAATGCATATGGAAAGTACATTATTGAATAAAGATGCTAGAGAAGACAATAACAATATCTTTTATGTTAAAGACTCGGAACCTAAAACTATCTTTAAAAATGTTTCAAAAAAACAATTTAATATATAGAGATATGTTGATTAGAAACCAGGATTTAATATGCTATTTGTACCTGTGTGACTATGCAAAGTTTCCATTGACTTTTGCAGTTGATATCCTTCAATCCAGTGTTGTCTCAAAATTTCCAAGTTATAATCAACTATGAATAAGAATATGAATTTTTCAAATATTCACTAAATTTGATAAAATGTGGGTTTGAATGCTAAAATTAATAAGAGGTCAATGAAGAGTCTGCACTTTTGGAGTTCATATAGTGACAATCTAAATTGCGACTCAAATTAGCTAAATATGAAGCAAGTCTCTACAAATTAGCTAAATATGAATCGGATAGTTGAAAATAGAAATATTGGCCATCCTCCATTTAAGATGAAATTATTTTATCTTATAAATCACTAAATATTTTTTAGCGACCTTATAAAGTCAATAGAAATTTGATTTTTTTTACAAAAATGTAATCAAATATTTTACAAATTGTATATTAATGATCAAACATTTTACAAATTGTATATTAATAACTAGTAATATTGGCCAAATTTTTTTAACTTAATGATAAATTTCTATAATAAAGATGAGATCAGATGAACCAACCATTTGAAAAACGAAGCTAGAGTCTGCTAAAGGACATTTTGATCTACTAGACCAAGTGATTCCTTCATCTTGGTCTGTACCCATCGCATCCCCTAGCAATTTTAGGCCTTGAGCAAAAAGATTTGCAGGGAATAAGGACCAGATGGCACGAACACTCTTAGAATATGTCTGTGAATATGGAAATCCAAATGTTGTAACAAGATGCACAAAAAAGAAGATACTTATATTAGTGTTTTGGATTACATGAACTCTGCCTTTAGGAGTTGTGCAAAATGATAGCCTTATGGAGATTTTCTTATAAAGGCAGACAACAAGAAGGAAAATCCAACCTGTTGCATGATCTTGTGAAGTGAGTATCTGCTATTCATGCCTAAAGATTGCAATCCAAAATAATTCAGTCTCAATGTATATTCCTCCTCTTTTCCCTTAGTTTAAAGTCATTTCATCTCTGCAATGTGAAATCTGTATTTTGAAATAAATGTTTACCTCATTATTTCAATGGTAATGTATTAACATGTGGTCATTCAATATAAATGTCAAGACGAACCATATACATACAGAGTGTGTATCAAATATATGCATATTTGTGTCATCATCTACAATCATGAATTATGATTGAAATGTTGATGGCCTCGATGTGCATCTAAAATTCTTCTTTTTTTAAAGAAAATCAAAGCCTTTACTTTGCAGGTTTGAAAATCACTGGGGTGGATGTTCATGTCGTCACCAAGTTGAATTGAAATAGAAAGAACAAAAGGAATAAAATTGAGAAGTTATTCTTGAGGAAAAAGTTGAACTAGAACAGCGTTCCAAAGAGGACCACGAGAATCGCAAATACAAAAATGAGGATGCCTTCCCAAGTTAGCCAAGTCAAACAGTAGTCTGAATTATGAAGCCCAATGATAGACATTGCATGTCAGATCCCAAAAGATAGTTAGATAACAATGCCTATACCAAATTGCAAAGTTGTTAAGTGCAATCATGATTCAAACTAAAAGAAAGCATTTCCCGCATAATTTCAAATGTTGAATCAAGAGTGAGAAATCTTTTTGAAATGTGTTCTAGAAGCATTTGAAATTTTCAATAGAGAACCAAGAAAGGGCAATCATTGACATGGATACCTGACGAAGTTTAAGCTCCTTTTCGGCCACTATAGAACCTAGTTGAATGAAAAACCCAAACATTGCAACAACAAGAAGAAATATAGGCCCAACATGTACAACAATAGAGAAAATTTCAATCGCTGGATGTGCAAATTCCTTCAGTCCTACAGTCCAGTTAAAGTATGAATCTGCATCTAATAACAAAACTGATGTATAATATGCATTTTCGTCCAGGGAATATAGGATCAAACTCAACCATCTTGTCAATATAATAGAAGGGGTGACAGTTGGCCACTACTACACAGCTTCTAGGGGCATAGATTTTGACCAATCCATTGTAAAACTAACTATGTTTAACTCATTAAATTAAAAATAAAACCTTGCCAAATCAGGTGACATATGACCATCTGGCTATCTACTACGAACCCCTCTTTGAGTGGACTCTCAATAAAATCAATGAATTCACATTATTGAACTAGTCTACAGTACAAGTGGCATGATCTTTGTTGTCCCTTGGGAAACAAATTTCTTGGTTGTGTAGAAATTGTGCTTAAGACATTAACGTTTATTATTAGTGTCACTTATTTGTATGATGTATCTTCAAGTGAAGGACCTGAAAGACCTGGTTCTTAACCCTTAATACTTAGGTGATATGAAAGTCTCAGAATTCCATTTGATTGCTGAATATGAATGCTAAGTGGAGAATGCTTTGAGAAGTTAGAGACAATATGTTGTTTTACACATAAACTATTATCTGTAACACTTTGGGAAGTTAGAGACAATATGCTGCTTTACACAGAAACTATTATCTATAACTTAGAAGAAATGTAGAAGTAAGGGTTTTAAGTATAGGAGTGCTCTTTTAAGGAATTTTAACTTCATTCACATAAGTAAACAAAGACCTGCAGCTTCATTACTATACTTAAAGAAAAGAAGACATATGATGACACATAATAGAGAAGTCACAAAATCATACCCAACAATGTGTGGAAAACTTCTGATTCTTTCATTAATCAACAGTTTATCAAAAATATAGTAGCCTAGTCTCCAGGTTCTTCAAAATTCGAACCCTTTTTCTATAATTTTTCCTCTTTTTATACATCATGTGACAGTTGATAATCACCAAAACTGTCAAACTGCTTAACTATCTCCTAACTGTCTAAAGTAAAAGTCATTACAGAAAATTACATTGGGGGGTAAAAGACACCTCATTCTCAAGAAAACAAAATAACAGGAAGTAACAGAAATTAGAATATAACTGATGATGGTTGCTCACTATTCAAATCTGTGGCTTGACTGCTGATGAAGTTTCTCTGTAAATTTTCTGATAATAGCTACATTGTTTTAACACAACGAAACTGCATCTTTACAAGATTCCATGTGTGGTTGTGGGTTATGGGCCCACGTATGTATCAGAAATGTTCTGATTAGCGAAAACAAAAAGAAACCCTTATGGCCCACATATATATCGTAAGTGCTATGATTGGCGGAAATAGAAAGAAACCTAACTAATCATCGTTCCTTTGGAGTTTCAGTCATCTGCTTCTAATTCTAGTTATTCTACTAAAACAATGGAATTGGTTTATTTACGCGGAATATGGCTTACCTTGAAACTGAAAAGAATTTAGACTTTGGGTCATAATCTTATTGAGTCCACCTTTTCCACAGACCTTTGCCTTCCCCACAGACCCAATAGGAAACAAAACTACAGTTAAAAGATTTCTTGGGTCTGAAATTTATAATAAAACCCGAGAACTTTTCAACGCGATATCCATCAGATGTCGTCCCTTCTTGATGAGCGGCTGTGATTGGTCCAGACTTCAACGGATTAAACCACATTCTATAAACCATCACATCTATTTTCCAAATTAAACATCATCCTTGTTAACCACGTGATTACCATTGGATTTTCATTCTTCAAGTGAACGGCCCTAACCAACTGAGGTTTTAACTCGATTTTATAACTTCTCGCGTCCGATTTTGGAGTAAACCTAACCCTTGTTAACCGTGTGATTACTGCCGGATCTGTTGCCTTCCAAGTGGGTGACTTAGATCTTCTCGTAGGTTTCTCACGTTCAAAAGCCATTAATAATATAAAATAAGTCACTTCTTTCAAATTTGCTTATTTCCTTTTATTTCTGTTATAACATAATATTGGATTTTATTTTTCATTTTTGTGATAAAACTGAAAATAAAATTAAAATGAAAATGGATGCTACAACATCTGGCTCCACCTGCGGATAACGCTTTTGCCACAAAAGCACTAAGAACTGCAAATCAGTGCCTTCACCTCGGGCATGGAGTCAAATATTGCTTAGCCAATTTAAATTCTATTTAATTTGTACAATGAATTCACTCTGGTATCTACAATGACGGGATGCTTGTGCTTCAGAACTGGAACTAATTTTTGGGGTACTGCCCATTGACAGGCAGCTATAAAGATTCACCATCAAGATTCTCCAGGAAGAATGTATTATTTGTCCTTGCTTCTATAATTCTGAATGGGCCATACCAGAGAGGATCAAACTTCCCATGTTTTCCCTTATCTTCTCTTCTAGTATCCCACCTTAATACTAGGTCACCAACTTTAAAATCAATTTCTTTGGCCTTTCTGTGAAAAATACTCTTCATCTTTGATTGATACATAATCAAGTTATCTCTTACCTTATCCCTACTTTCACTCAACTCCACTACCTTATGCATTCTTCTTATCAGAGCATTGGGCTCTTCTTTTGCCTCCTGAATAATTGCAATTACAGGCTTCACAAGTTGACTTGGGAATAGAGCTTGAGTTCCATACACTAACTCAAAAGGTGATTTTCCTATATTCCTTCTTGTTGTCACTCAAACAACCCATAGAGAAAACTTTAACTTTGAATCCCAGTCTTTCTGATTCCCTGCAATAGTTTTCTTAAGAATCTTCATCAATGTTTTATTAGTGGATTCAGCCAATCCATTTCCCTATGGATGATAATATGTTGAATGAGATAAAATAACATTATACTTCTGACAAAAAGTAACAAACTTACTTTAACTAAACACTTGAACATTGTCTGTTATGATTTTGATGGGACATCCAAATCTGCTGAAAATATTTTCCTCTAAGAACTTCATCACCACCTGGTCATTTTCCCTTATAGTAGGTATAGCTTCTACCCACTTGGTGAAATAATCAATAGCTGTGAGAACTCACATGTGTTGTCCACTTGAAGGTGGGTTAATTTCTCCAACAAAATCTAATCCCCATTGTCTGAATGGTTCTTCTATGAAGACTAGGATAAAAGGCAAGGGAGCTAACCTTTTCTTCTTAGCAAAAAGCTGACACTTCTGACAACTCCTGACAAACTTATATGTATCACCAAATAGGGTGGGCCAATAAAACCCTGCCTGGAGGATTTTATGTGTAGTAGCCTTCCAAATATAATGTCCACCAGATAATTTGTCATGATAATGTTTAATGGTTTCTGCAAATTCATCCTCTGTTAAACATAACAATAAAATTCCCACAAGATCCTTCCAATACAATCTTCCCTCAACAATCACATCTGGTTGTTCTTTGATATTTAATGCTCTATGTTTGCTTCTATCCAAATATTGAGGAAAAGAGAGAAAACATAAATAATGGACTATGTGCTTGTACCATTCTGAACATAAAAACTTATACCTGGTCTTCATAACTGGATTTGATTTTTCTTCACCATCTTCAATTAGTTCCTCATTTGGAGGTGTTAGCAAGTTGATTCACAATGCCTGAAAATTTGACTCTGTCACCATCTTTTCTAATCCCTTCCCTTTCACCAGATTTGTGGGTTTTATGTCCAAGGTCATACTCTTGAATCTTGGCTATCCATTTCCCTCTTTTTCCTTCCACATCCCTCTAGACTAAGACATCCTTTACTACAACATTTGGCACATAAGCAATGATCTGTGACTGCAGCACATAAGTCCTAAAGGCCTTTAGGGATTTTACCAAAGCATATACCTATTTTTCAAGAATATTGTACTTTAGTTCAACATCTCTGAGAATATTGCTAAAGAAAGCAACTGAGTGCTCCTTTTCTTCATCATTTTCCTGTAACAAAACATCAGCTATTGAATTAGGTGATGCAAATGAAAAAACTTGAAAAGGCTTTTGATAATCATGGCCAATTAAAACTGGAGCTACTTGTAATGCTTCTTTAATCCTGGAGAATGACTCTCTAGCTTCCTTGGTCCAATGCACTTCATTTTCCTTCTTCAACATATTAGTAATTTCTTTTACAATTTCAGCATAATTGGACACACATCTCCTTAAAAAGTTTATTTTTCCCACAAAATTTTGAATGACTTTCTTACTCCTAGGCAGGGGTATTTTCTGCACAGCTTGCACCCTTGCTGGATCTATCTTCACTCCATCTCTAGAAACAATGTGCCCCAGTAGTTTGCCCTCTTCTAGAGCAAAAATAGACTTCTTAAGACTCAAGGAAAGCCCAAATTTTCTATTAATATGGTCTAGATGCTCCTCATCGGACTTAGAGATAACGTTGATGCCATCCAAGTATATCACTATAAACTTATCTCCCACAAATGCAATGTCCATTTCCCTCTAAAATGTTGCACCTGCATTCATCAACCCAAAAGGCATTCGAGCATACATAAAGGTTCCCCAAGGAGTTGTGAATGTACTCTTTTTCTGATCTTCTTTATCAGCAACCACCTTGTTATACCCAAAGAACCCATCCATCATGGACATTCTGAATGATCCAGTTACCTTCTAAAGCACATGATCCATTTTAGGTAACGAATAGTTATCTTTTAAGGAAGCCCTATTCAAATTTCTAAAGTCCACAAATAGCCATATTTCTCCATTTTTCTTCCTTACAGGCAGTAGATTGGCCACCCAGTCAGAGTACCTAAGTGGAACTATTATTTTGGCATCAAGCAACTTTTTGACTTCTTTCTCAATCAATGGTAAAAGCACAGGGTTTATCTGCCTGACTTTCTGCTTAAATGTTTTAATCCCTTCTTTCAAGGGAATCTTTTGCTAACTAATACTTACATCATACGTTTTGATATCCTCATAGGACCAAGAAAAAACATCAATATAGTCCCTGAAAATCTTAATATATCTCTCCTTATAATTAAGTGGAACTCCATTAAATAATTTGACTAACTTGAGCTCCTCCTCGGTTCTAATATTGTGATCTTGAATCTACTCATCCTGAGGAATTTTCTCTGAACTAATAGCTACATCATTGGAGTTAAAAAGTATTTCAAGAGGGACAAGTCCCCTTCGCAGAATATTATCTTTCAATTCAATATTTTTTTGATTAACTATAAAAATTTTCAAACCACTTACTTTTGCAGCTTCTGTTGCTTCATCTCCATCTTGATCAATCTCTATGCCCTAAAAATATTCATTCCTAGTCAAGAATTCCTTAATCTGTTGATCATCCTCAAAAATCTGCCAGTGTTTTATATTATCCAGAACGAAAGGCCTGTTCCTCATTTCAACCTCATATCTTAGCTTTGGATTCATAGGAGGCCTAAAAGTACTAGCAACCACCACCAAAGAGTCTGCTAATATATTTCCATCTATTGGAATAAACTATATGTTGAAAGCCTCAATGAAGTTCTCAACCAAATCGCATACTTCATTTCTGTATGCCCTAAGCCTGGGGTGTTTTGTTTGACAATGGTTCTTTATTTTCTTTATAATTAGCTCTAAATCTTCAAAAACAAAAATTGTCTAGACTCCCATTTGTTTTGCGGTTTGGAGAGAAATGATCAAGGATTCATATTCTGCCACATTATTTGTTTCCTCAAACTCCAATTTAAAATAAAATCCGATCATATTACCTCCAGGTGTAATTAGAAGGAAACTAGTACATGTTCCTTCTTTAGAATAGGCTCCATCAAAGAAGCACTTCCACACCCCTTTTGTTCGTAGCTCTATATTTACACTAGATGAAGTAAGATGCCTCTTGTTATCTTTAGCCAACTCTACATTGTCATGCAGCACGAAGAAAGAAAAGTCATCTTTTTCTTGGCTATATACAGGTGAATTACTTACTCCATTCTTTGTGATTGTTTTTACAAATCGTGTTTCTCTATAAAACCTCCTTTCTTCTCCACCAAAAATTGGTATGACAACATAAGTAAAATCTAGTTTCAAAACACCACCCAATTTAGCCCCCCATGACCTAGATAGCAACATTCCAAACCTAGCAGGGATATCTGCTACCACTACATCCATTACCAAGCTTCTAGCTGGGATCTGGGCTAGTGACACCACCATATCTTTAATGACCCCCAGACACTTGACTTTATTTGAATCAAAACAATACAGGTCTTTGTAAGGTTTAGTAACTTGTAGGTTTAGTTTTTTCATCACTAATAATGGCATAAGGTTATGTGAAGCTCCTGAATCAAACATACAATTATGCAAGAGGAAATCATGAATCAATAAAGAAATGTAGAAAGGAGGTGTTGAAGAATCTACCTCCTCCACATGTGGACCAAAAACCACTACTGGTTTATCTTCTTGCAGATTCACAGTGTCATTTATATTTACATTCTCTTTTAGATTGATAAACTCAGCAATCTCTCTTTGATAAACTGGTGTTTTGACCAACTCTGTGAGGGGCACCTGAATTCTGATTTTTTCTAATTCTTTAGTAAGACTAAACACATGAACCTATTTAGTATTCCTTTCATTCTCATCTTCACTTCTCTTCATCACTGAAACCTCTTGTGGAATGGAAACAAGTTTTTCTAAAGGAATTTTTTCACTTCTATCTTGAGAAGACTCACCTTGAAGTATTTGAGTCTTGCTATTTGTATTCTACTATTTCTTTCCTTTATTCAATTATTTTGCAGGTTGTGGTTCTTGTGGAGTCGCCTTTTGTAGGGGAGCTGGAACTTGCTGCTCACCTTCATTTTCTTGAACTCTAGATATTTTCCTTGATCTCAAGTCATATTTCTTATGTAATTCTACCTGCATAAAATTAGAAAACTGCTTCCAATATTCATCAATTTCGTTCTCCTCATAGATGGCATCTGTTTCAATATATTCATATTCTTCTCCCTCAACACCTAGTTCATCTTCATCTACTACATATAGTGTGGAAATATGATCATCATGGTCCTTGGAATGCTTTTGTACTTCATGAGGATCTGCCTCTAGGTAAAGTGGTGCTTGAACCTAATCTTGGTCTTTTATATCCTTCTGTAAAATTTGCAGAGGTTGTCTTCTATACTGAGGATTAAAGTTTATGTTTTGTTGTGCTTACCTTTGAGAATTCTTACTCTCCAATTCTAATTTAATCAATTTATTAGACAAATTTTTAATTACATTATTCATATCCCCCAATGTTTGACTTTAAGACGATTCCACTTTAGCCTTTCCCTTATCTTGGATAGGCTGTGTCTCTGGTGTTTTACCTGTAGCCACTAGATTTTCCTCTATTTCTAAGGCATCAATCTAGATCTAATCAAGGGTTGTGGATATTCTCTCCCTCAAAGTGAATCCAAAATCTGATTCAAAAGCCCCTGCAAAAGTTATTTTTGCACCAGCAGGAGGGGGCTTAATCTCCGCTGGAAGACTATTGTATAGTTTATTGAACCTTTTGATGAATTGTAAAACACTTTCATCAAATTTCTTCTTAATAACATTAAACTCTATGAGCGAATACCCATGGTCTCCTTTCTCTCCCCATCTTTGGGTGAACAGGTGATCCATCTCTTCCCATGTAGGAATAGAGTTATTAGGAAGCCCTTTAAACCACTTCCTTACTTCTCCATCCAAGGATTACACAAAAAGTCTTAAAAAAACATCCAAGTGTTCAACATTGAGATTCTCTACAAAATTACAAAACACTGCGATATGCTTCTTGCTATTTGTTCATCCTCCCCTGAGAAACAAGGAAGAATCTTCAAGTATTCTTGAGGCATTTGATTCAACTGTTGTGGAAACTCAATAGGTGCATACAAGCCTGGAATTTCAAATCCCTTTTGCCCATCAAACAAAAATTTCATGACATTTTCACATTTTCGATGCCCTCCATTTTACATTCTAAGTAAATTTAGAAATGTCAACCTCCCTAATTAGACAACCACTTTCCAAATTGTTTCATAGAGTGCAGGATGCCAACTAAAAACTACAACCTCTACCAATAAAAAACTACAACCTCTGCTCAGTTAAGAGAAATACTTTGTTTTCACAAATGTTGAGTGCATTGAATATTCCCCCTCGTTTTCACAAATGTTGAGTGAATTGAATATTCCCCCTGCACACACATTGGAGAAATTAAATAAATTGATACAAAGGAGTTATCAATTTCTATTGCTTTGAAACTCCAATATATGTCTATTCGAGTTTTAGGGTAAGGAATGCCTCGAGTTTTGGTGTAAGGAAAGCCTTCTTCGAAAACTATTAGAACTTAACCTAATGACTACATAATTATCAATTGCCAAATGTTTATTTCAGTTCTGAAGTATCATCAAGCTAAATATTTACAAGTCTAAAATAAAAGCTAATACCTTTGACCTTTAACCAGTCAACAATAGACAGTTATGCCCAAAAATTTCTCTCCAGTCCAAGGTGAAAGAACAATGAATCATATCAACCTAAAGCTTTACAGGTCCATAATAAAAGCTAATTCCTTTCTTTAACCAATCAACATAGACAGTTATGCCCAAAGTTTTTTCTCCAAGTGAAAGAACAATGAATCATTTATGCGGAACTGTGAAACGATAATAAAAAATATATCTAACAATAATCAAACATGCATCTAACTTCGTATTCATGTTATATTGGAAATAATGGCGGAGACTTTCCAATAGTAGATAGCTTTACAGTTATCCCTAAAACGTTTTCATTACTTTATGTAAATAGAGAGTGACAAATAATAATGAGAGAAATCAAACATTCAGTCTAGGGAAATACACATTAATAGTCTAGCGAATAAAAGTGAAGTCAAACATTCCAAAGAATTATGTAGGATAGAAACCTAATAGTTAGGTAAAATACTCATTGAAGACACATGGGATTGGAGAATTCTTATAACTTCCTAGTTGAGGAGAAAATTAGAAGTCCCACTTTAGCATTGCAAGCACCAAGAGCTCATAAGCTTTCTTCAGTAGCCGATTCCTGCACAAGGAGACAAGGATGCATACAAGGATGGGACTGTGAGCTTACTATTTCTGTGCACATTCCAAATCTAATGGAAACCCAATATGATGATAACTAAACAAGCTCGTGAACCCAAAAAGTTTAGAATGAGAATCCGATAACAAAAAGGGAAAAATAATACTAATTACAGACGTATACCAACCATCTTCTGTTCATAGGGGTTTGGTATCCTAATAAATAGGAGCATAAATACAATGTTAAAATTCTCACCAATCTATTGACATAAAGTTAATGTAATGTACTATAATTTGTACGTATAGTTGAATGAGGTATTATAATATTCATAATATTCTACTATAGGCTATCTTTACTTGCACTTAAGGTATTAGAGATTTTGACGGTTTAACTTTAAAATTGGAAGTCATTTTGACAGTTTACTTATTATAACACACGTCAAATTTGACAGTGAAAAATTTTCAACAACTATCAAATACATTCTGAAATCCAAAATATGTCTTATGGGACGTCAAATTCCAGGCCTGCGTGCATACCTATTCAACGAGAATGCAGGTGCTACCATGTATTCTCCTGAACTTACTGAACCTTGAGCACTAGCAGATGTAGAACCTGACTGAGGAGTAAATGGGGTATGAAAAGGTGGCAAGGTAGTTATAGGTTCAGGTTGAATAACTATAGCAGATACTGAGAAAGAAACAGACTGTAAAAATTGTTCTTGACAGCTGGGTTCTTGAAATGAAGTGAATTTAAAAGGTGACTCTTGGTTAATAAAAGGTGAATGTTTGAATGAAATACGTGATGAACTACCTCTAGGTGCAGACAGTGTAGGACTTGGTGTAAATGGAGTTTTAGGCCTTCCAACCCTCTTGGAAATTAATCTCTCAGGGTCTAAAAGGGATTGAACATTTTGTTGTGAGGTATCTGACCTCGTATGTGGCCTCTTTGAAGCTAGAGTTATTGCTTTTTGTTTAATACAACCAATTATTTCCTCCTCACTGAACAACCAGAGGAAAATATTAAAAACCTGGGGAAAAGTGTTATTGACTTCTTTCCCCGATAGTGACGCCAATTAATGTTGTCCCTTAAGAAACCAATTTCTTGGCTATGTAGAAATTATGCTGAAGACATTAATTTTTATTATTATTGTCACTTATTTGTATGATGTATCTTCAAGTGAAGGACCTAAAAGACCTGGTTATAAGCCTTGAATACTTACGTGATAGGAAAGTCTCAAAATGCCATTTGATTGCTGAATATGAATGGTGAGTGGAGAATGCTTTGAGAAATTAGATACAATATGTTGTTTTACATAGAAACTATTATCTGTAACACTTTGGGAAGTTAGAGACAATATGTTGCTCTACACAAAAACTATTATCTGTAACTTAGCAGAAATGTAGAAGTAAGGGTTTTAGTATAGGAGCACTCTTTTGAGGAATTTTAACTTCATTCACATAAGTAAACAAAACCTTGCAGCTTCATTACTATACTTAAAGAAAATAATACATATGATGACACACAACAAAGAAGTCACAAAATCATACCCAACAATGTGTGGAAAACTTCTAATTCTTTCATTAATCAACAGTTTATAAAAAATACAGTAGCTTGGTCTCCAGGTTCTTCAAAATTTGAACCATATTTCTATAATTTTTCCTCTTTTTATACATCATGTGACAGTTGATAATCACCAAAATTGTCAAACTACTTAACTATCTCATAACTATCTAAAGTAAAAGTCATTACACAAAATTACATTGGGGGGTAAAAGACACCTCATTCTCAAGAAAACAAAATAACAAGGAGTAACAGAAATTAGAATATAAGTAATGATGGTTGCTCATTGTTCAAATCTGTGGCTTGACTGCTTTTGAAGTTTCTCTATAAATGTTCTGATAATAGCTAGACTATTTTAACACAACGAAACTACAACTTTACAATATTCCACGCATGGCTGTGGATTATGGGCCCACGTATGTATCGGAAATGTTCTAATTGGCAGAAACAAAAAGAATCCCTTATCGCCCACATATATATCGGATGTGCTCTGATTAGAGGAAACACAAAGAAACCCGACCAATCACCGTTCCTTTGGTGTTTTGGTCATCTGCCTCTAATTCTAGTTATTCTGCTAAAACAGCGGAATTGGCTGATTTACGCGGAATATGGCTTACCATAGAACTGAAAAGAATTTAGTCTCCAATTCATAATCTTATCATGTCCACCTTTTCCATAGACCTTTGCCTTCCCCATGGACTAGATAGGAAACAAAACCGCAGTTAAAAGAATTCTTGGGTCCGAAATTATAATACAACCCAAGCACTTTTCGACGCGATATCCATTGGATCTCGTCAATTCTTGATGAGCGGTTGTTATTGATTCGGACTTCAACAGATTAAACCACATTCTATAAAATATCACATCCATTTTTCGAATTAAACATTGTCCTTGTTAACCAAGCTATTACCATCGGATTTGCATTCTTCAAGTAGACGACCCTGATCAACTGAGGTTTTAACTCGATTTTATAACTTCTCGCGTTTGATTTTGGAGTAAACCTCACCCTTGTTAAGCACACGATTACCATCGGATATGTTGCCTTCCAATTGGATGACTCCAATCTTCTCGCGGATTTCTCACGTTCAAAAGCCATTAATAATATAAAATAAGTCATTTCTTTCAAATTTCCGCATTTCCTTTTATTTCCGTTATAACATAATATTTGCTTTTTTTTTTTTTTTTTGCGATAAAACTGAAAATAAAATTAAAATGGCAATGGATGCTACAAAAATCTTTGCATGAGTTACTCATGAAGAGTTTATTTTGAGATGAAAAGGTTCCCTTTCGTGTCTTCCAGGTTACCTTCCAATCCAGAAAAAACAACATCGACAGAAAGACTTCTTGAATGATGTGGAGGTTGATTAGTCTCAGCACCCGAGGGGAGCTTCGATCCTTCTCCCACCACAGCATTCAACGGCTCTCCGAAAGAAGTCAATTTATCCATATCCATGTACATGGAAATCAGATCTTCGGCCTTAGTTGCGTCATCAGAGACCGTGGGCATGTCAAAACCAGCAAAACCAAGATCACCATCAAACATGATATCATCCGGCAAGCGAAACGCAATTTTCGACTGAGCCCTGCGATGGCCTCCTCTCCAGGGTGGAACATCCGGCATCCTATTGACATCAGTACTAAAATTCTGTGAAGGACCTAGATTCCCTGAGGGCTCTGTAACGCCGAAAGTACTAGACGAGCTCACAGGTTCTTGCATAGTCACATCCATGGCCATTGAATTCCCCGAAGAATCCAATAAAGCTGGCTTTTCTTTCCTAGTTACTGTGAATGCATTGGTAGAAGATGGGTAACCTACATACCTAGCTTGTTACACTTGCTGTGATTGAGAAGGATTACTGAGTGAATTCCCTGTAGCGGTCTTCGGTGCATTGGTTGTGGCCATGTTCATCTTCAAATGCCTTATGAATACCTTGTAACCATCCCCTAACCCTTCCATTCGAACACACACTTTCTCCTGGCTCTCGGGGTAACGATTAACAAGTTAACCTAATAATCTTCACCTATGCTACACCCAACAAAATTTCTTCATTTGGGTGTGGGGGAAATCCAGCAACAGACCTATTCTTCACCCCCATCATAAAATCTGAAACAATTTATGAGGGTTTCAAAAGTCGATTAAAGAATTCAAAAGTCTATTAAATTAAGCCCATTTGCATGTGAGTATATGAAAAAATAAGTACAAAACTAGAAATCCATATTCTTCCAGATCTTAAAATCAACTTTACAATTGAATAATCGTATACCTTAGCTAAAGCTGAAGACCAAAAAAATAACCTGTAAAGGCCCTATATATTTCCCTAACCGAGCCTTCCAGCGGCTGCGCGAGGGACAGTTGAAACGCCAAGGACAGGGAGAAACTGCGTGATTTTACTTGAGTACCTAAATTCAGGGTTTGTGCCATTGAAAACAAACTATTACATATGTTGCAATATTCTTGTCCCCACACTGCAATCTCACAATATTCTAGCATTGCTTCTCTTGTAGCTCTATCACTAAGAACTTCAAACCAACTTTTCAGCAATAAGGATTAGTTGAAAGTTAAGGTTCACAAGGTCATTAAAGTTCTTAAAAAAAGAAAAAAAAATACCTCCGTGTGGTCCCTCCCATGAGTGCCACATGCCTCACCTCCTTCTCCATAACATAGCATGCAGGGCATAAACCATGCCACTTAACATTGTATCATGGTAATATGTCTGATAATATGTTAATACAGGAGGCAGGTCACTGAAGGAAGGAAAGCTCGATGAAGTTCTCAGGGGGAAGGGAGTGAGGCCGCTGAAGATGTGCTCCTGCTAGCCTAGGTGCTACTACCCCTTACCTCTGGAGAGGCAAGTGAGGACCTGCTACCATGTTCCCATCACAAATAGTTGTTCCCAAATAAGCTCTGTTCTTCTCACGGGTCTCTATCTGCTCCCTGCTACTGGCATTGATGCTGCTACCTCTATCTTTGGTGGTTTCTTTACCTCTGATGGGGCCTTAAAGGCATGTAAGGGGGTAATCCTAGGCCTTATACAAAATCTCACCTTAGCCTAAAAGGGTGTATGTACTTTTGCCTTCTACGCTTTGTCTCATCGAGCCTTAAAGATCTGCCCGGCGGAGTAGGTGACCCATGGCTAGAATAGCAGAGATGAGCAGCAATAGTAGCTTCATTGATGCAGAGAAGGTAAGTAAAGTAGGGTTAGGGTATGGAATAGCCATTGTAGTTGGGATTCTGACTACAATCATGTTGGCATCTTATGTGTGTGTGAGAGTGCAGAGAAGAGGTTATATTAATGGCAATGGGATGCCCAGCAGTGCAACTGTTGTTCCTCAGTCTTCATCTCTGTTGTTTCTCAGTCTTCACCTGTGTCTGTTGTTCCTCAGTCTTCACCTGTGTCTGTTAATGAGGAAACTCCCATTAATGTCTGTGAAATTAGTTACAGTGGAGAATGGAGCACTTCCATTGAGGAAGCACAACAAACAGACTTCGATTGAGGCAGGAGTAGACTTCGATTGAGGAAGTGTTGCAACAATCAGCTTCAACAACATCAGGAAACATGAGAAAAGGTAAGAGAGCTAGTTGCCTCGTCATTTTCTTCGCAGTCTTCATTTTCTTCGCAGTCTTCATATCAGTTTCATATAACTAGAGAACAAGGCATCAAGGCATCAAGTAAACTATGGTAACTCAGAAGTATTGTCAAACGAGCACTAGTGGGTGCTTGTCACACTCAGTCTAGCGAGTGCTTGACGGGTCTTGAGCTTCAAATGATCAGATATATGAACTTATGTGAAGGCTCAGATCTGCTTCGGCTTCTTTTGCCAAAGGTCCGGTTCCAAACCTGGACAGAGATCTTGAATAGAGAGCTTGAACAGAGAGCTTGAAGTAGATCCACAGAGAGCTTGAAGCAGATCTAGTCAGTGAAGTAGATCTAGTCAGTTAAGCAATCGATTGAGCCTCAAGGCCCTCAGAGTGAAGTTATTTGCATGCATCCATCCAGCTGGAATCTACATGCATCCACGTGTAGTACCTAAAGTTTCCCCTCCACTGCAACAACATGAAGCTGCTGCTTTACTTCAACCATAACAAGCAACTCAAACTATGTTAAGACCATTGTAACCATAATGTTAATACCACTGCAACCATAGGAAGCAACTCAAACTAATTCTAACATTAGTTTCGTAGTCCAAAACATTTTTAAAAAATGAACAACCTAAAATCAGAATAACCTATAGTCTAGCCTCTTCCACCTCGGGAAGAGGCCAAATAAGACCATCAAGTTCAATGACAAGGTAAATAATGAACATGAAAAGGTAAATAATTACCCATATCTTCCTCAATTATCCATTTTGTTCTTTATATTCATTTTTCATCCATTTTCCAATTACATTATTATTTTCATTATCCATTTTCCCAACTATTTTTAGAATTTTAACTAAGAAATTATTTGCATGTGGAATTACTCTTTATCTTTCTCCTCTCATTACTTATCATTTTTATTTATTTAGGTAATTTTACTTGGCCATTGTTTGCATTAATGTGGTTTGTGAGAAGCCTTTTTTTGAGTTACTCTCCTACATGATTATTTCCTGCATACCTATGCTTAATCATTTTACCTCTATGTTGGTTATTTTCATCTAGTATTAGGTGTTATCTTTGTATACTTAACCATTTCACTTGTATGCATATTAACTTTGTTCACCATTATTCCCCTTCTTAACCCTATTTGTATTTACTTGGTCATTTTTCACTTACAATTTTACTTTTATTACATAGTCATTTTTTCCTTACCTACCTGTAATCATGTAATCTCACATAGTTCATTCTAAGCTATTCTCCTCAACCATATTACTCTCACAGTCTACGTACATGGCTCCATATTATTCTCCAAACTTAAATGATTTTCATACATTCTCATATCTTAAGCCCTTTCCCCTTTTATTGGGGGAAACCTCCTCCATATTATTCTCCTCAACCATATTATTCTACCATTCCACATACTTCACTCCATACTATTCTCCAAACATAGAATATTATTATGAATTGTCAAATACTAAGAGTTATAAGAGTTCTCCCTTTGCTTGGGATGGGATGATGCCTGGAAAGAATTGATTTGATACAAGTTAGTTGGCTTGATGATTGGGCATTGAGGTGGCAAACAAAAATTTACAATCCACACAAGTTATGAAAGGATCCACGACTCTCTCTGATTCATAAATAAATAATGTAGGGAGCATATGTGCTTTTCAATTGTTGCAAATGTCCTCCCACAATACATGTGGCTATATATAGTAGATTTACGAATCAAAAGCCAAGATTTTATGTGCAGTAAATCAATGGTTACCAAATGAATAACTTTTAGAAGCCATAATTTGAGTTCCCGAGAAAACAAGAACTTGTTGGAAAGCTCGTGGTGTGAAAAACAATGTGGAAATGGTTTCCATATTGAAATTTCTTCAATCATGTAGAAAAAATTAAATAAAAATAAAGACCATTCATGAATTATTAAAAAATTACTTGTTTAAAGGATAGTTATTCTAAAGGAACTTCGTGATGTTTAATGTAAGCCCTTCTTGTGGGAATGAATGGACTTAATTTAATTAGCATAGAGAGGTAAAATTCGTAACCATGAAGAAATCCCAAGAATATGAAGAAAGGATAATTATAAAAAAATATGGAAAAACATTTAAAAAAAGAAAGACATCTTTTTAACATAATAAGTAAAGGATATTTTTAGCTGATTTTTCTCATATATTCTTCTGAGTTTGAAATCATCTATCTGTTCATTTCAAAGTCATGATAAGAGATGATTTTTACTTAGTTTTTTCTCGGTATTTTCATATACATGGTCCATGGAAACTTAATTCAATGCATTTCTGTTTTTTTTTATTTTTTTTAAATAAATGTATTTTAAGTTTCACAAAGAACTCTCAAGATTTCATACCTAACACACGACTTTTTAACTTTGAATTTTAATGTTACGATTCCAAGTGTGTAACTCAATTCATCCCTACTCTTTTAATCGAAATGTCATTGTTAATACCATTGTCATGAGGAAAGTATTTTTAGTTTTCACATGCAAATTTTTTAGATAAATATTTGCAATCATATTTATTCTCTTTTCTTAATATGAATAAAATGGTCTCTTTCACAAGTAAATTTGTTATATGACAACTTTATGGAAGATTTGTTATCTCTAGAATCATTTAAAGATTGAAAAAAGTCTCTATAAATAAAGAGAGGAGAACCACATATACAAGAAAACAAAGAAAACGTTTTTTGTTTTCCATACAATTTTATGTCAATATTGATAATTTTTCGTTATGGAAAAAAATAATGGAAACTATTTTTAAAAATGATTGTACTTACTAAAATATTAAAAAAGAAAAAAAATGTAACTATTGCAAATTAATATGTAGATAAATTATCTTCATTGAAAAATAAAAATATATTGTTAGATTTTAGACTTGTGTGATCTATATTGATAATAGGATTGCTTTTTGGATTAATCACATTCTTGATATTTGGTTAACCTTTCGAACCAACTAATGTGGTTCATCCTCAGGACAAAGGTGAAAAAATCAATCTTTTCAATTGTTTAAATAGCAGAGAAGAATCCTTGCCCAGAATTAACCTTTATGAAATATTCCGGGAATTAAACGTTATGAAATAGTCATTATGAGCTAGTCATTAAGAAAAGGTTGTTAAAAATTTAGTGAATGAAATATAAAATTAATTAATTAATTAATTATATATTCAATAAACTAAATTAAAAAATTAATGGGACAATATTTGTTTATTAAATATGTTTCTTCATTTTCATAGTTATAAACTAAATAGAGAAGGGAAGAAGTATTTATGTTTTATTAATTAAATTTTTAATTAATTCTATTTTCAAAGAAATAATGCAAAATAATTATTTATAAATAGAATAAGAATCAAATAATAATAAAGTTAAACTAATATTGAAAATAAAAAAGAAAACTAAAACGAGTTATTATGCATTAAAAAAGAAAAAGAAAGGAAATGAGACAGAAATGAAAATTAAATAAGATAACAAAACTTAAAGGATAGAAATGAAAACAGTGGAGTCGAAAGTGTAGGTGTAAGGACCTGCGGTTCTTACCATGAACGAAATGCGAAGTGCGAAGGTTTGGCAAGCAAAAGTGCGCACGAGATGGCAAAGACGACTAAATGAACACTTGGAGCGCGCGTACAAGTAAGGAGAGGTTGCATATATTTATAAGGATGGATGAGGGTGTTGGTTGGATAGGCCGACCAGATGAATTAGCTAAATGACGAGTCGGCTGGATAAGAAAATACAGGTCAGCCATCAATGGCACGACCATCCATGAAGCGTATATATTGGCGCGTTAAGGATGGCATTTGGGCATCATTCGAACTTCGCTCATCCAACGAAGGAGAAGTGCGCAGAACAAGTATAGCCGCAACAATAGAAGGGAAGGCGCAGAACGGTGATGCGCCCAACCTTGGGCGAGGCTACACGAAGAAGAACGCATTGTCTCGGTTTTGGGTGAGGGCACAGGTAGAGGTCGCCTGCCGCTCGGGTGAAGGTTGACACGAGTTCTTGGGTGGCTCGAGTGAGCGCCTGACCGTCGTGTAAACATAAAACGGTGGAACGTTGGTGAAGCCGGGTGAATGGTGGAACATTGGTGAAGTCGGTTGTGCGTTGGAAGAGGGTGTCTTGGTGACTTGGTGAAGTCACCTGCCCGTCGTGCACAAAGAAACAAGATTCGGTTGTGAAGTGCGGAAGGCAACTCATGTGAGGGCGCGCCTACCCAACTTGGGCAAGGAAATCTTGGTTATCACACGAAGGTGTGATGAAGTGTAAATTTGGCTAAGTATGAAACTTGGTGTTTCCAAGTATACTTTTAAAACATTGTAACTTTGTAAAGTTGAATAATATATTATTTGGGCAGACTCATTGTTTAGGGAGTTGCCCCTCCCTTTATACTGTGCAATTGTGTTCTCTTGTATAATTTCTGATGTTAATGAATGTGTATGGGTGTTCATTGGTATAAAGGAAAAATTAATAATTATTTGGTTGCGAAACACAAACTAAGTAGGACATATGGTTAGGCGTAGTCCACGAACATAAGTATTGGTGAAAAGAAAGTGTTCGGTGGTGCCGCACCTCACCAAGCGTGGTTGAAAGACTACCGTCGCCCTGGAGGCGTGACAGTTGGTATGAGAGCAGGGTTGCTCGTGACAAAGTACAGATGGTATTGAAGCTAATTCAAGGTTGAAGAAGCTTGACAGTTGGTGACAGTGGAAACAGGTACTTGCAGGTGAAGGAAGCTAGTTTCACATACAAGTGGAACAAGGGCTGGTTCATGTCTTGCAGGGAACTTGGAGAAGGCTAAAAGGAAAAGATGGTGGATGAACCTACGACAGGTGTGTCTAGCCATAATGCAAGTGAAGTCTTCCGGAACAAAGTGTTGGAACAGATGGGTCGATGGAGTTCTAACTGGGTTTCAATGAAGGCTGAGAATATGAAGATTCGGGAAGGTTGTTCGGAACTAAGGAAGGAACTTGAAGAACTCAAAATCCAATGCAGAAGTACGATAGATGATGAACTTAGGGAACTTGACAAGGAGATCCAATGGAATGGACTTGATCTTCAAGAGCTCTTGGATGAAAGAGCCCGGTTGAGGAAGAAAAGTGCCATGGTGGAGACCGAAATCAAGTAGCTTGAGGATGAAATGAAGAAGAAACTTCTTGGTAAGAAGGTTGTTGTAATTGAGCAAGATGAGCTCGACTACATTGATAGGCTGGGGACTCACTACCGTAACAATCCAGAGGATGTTCGGAAGCTTAGTTCCATGAAGGTAGTCAATGGGCACTTGGTTGGTGCACTTAAGTAGGATGCGATGGAGGACAAGCTTGAAGGAAGTCAAGCTAATCTAGGATCGAGTTGCTTAGAAGAGCCAAGCAAGGAAGTGAAGTACCTTAGGAGGAATGTCAAATTGGAGCACAAGCCAATGGACACTTCTGAGGCCAAGTTTTTGAAGAAGGTTGCTAATGTGAGACACAAGATAAAGCTAACAGAAGGAGGTGATGCCTTGAAGCTAAGTTTTGTACAGGTGACCATGAAGGGCAAGAGATTTGCAGCTTTGGTGGATACGGGGGCTACTCATAGCTTCTTAAGTAAGAAGGCAGCAAAGTCTTTTGGGAAGAAAGCAAAGATGGAGAGGGAATGGAGTGATTTCAAAGCAGACAACTCTACCATGAAAGCTGTTATTGGTGTGATGGAAAACACTCAGGTGAGAGTGGGATCATGGTTTGGAAAGTTGGACTTGAGGATCATGGACATGGATGATCATTCTATGGTGCTGGGGCAAGATTTCATGAAGCTTGCACAAGCCATACCAATGATGGACCGGGACATTCTCTTGATCACAACTGAGGAAAGAACCATGATGGTTCCGATGAATAGAAGGAGTTGCTTGGGGTATAGACCGAGGATGAATTCTATGACTTTGTATCCCAAAGATCCGAATGTGAAGCATGAGGATGTGGAGCAAAGAGGACTTGGGAGTATGACTCAAACAACAAAGGAAGGGAAGTTGATTGACTTCATTGCAAGAGCGAGGAAGAAGGAAGGAAGTGAGAGGACAATCTCACGAATCTTGGAGCACTTGACAGAGACATCTTCTACTGATGATCTTCACAATGGAGTTGCAAATGAAGGGAGTCCGAGTACTACTTCAAAAGCAGTGGTTGGAGAGGATTATGCAGGTAGAGATCCAGCTAGTATAGTGGACTTTTGCAGGTATGCTATGGGCATATATGACTTTCAGTTGACAAAGGACAAGCTAGGTGAGCTTGGGTGCACATGTGAGGAGGTTGAGGCTGTGCATAGATATTTGAGGACACAGTATCAATCTGATACATGGGTGGATGAGAGTCAGGGAGGAAACTTCCTGGCCCTCCTTTCTCTATAGACAACCTTGGAGATGGGTTGGTGTAGGGACCTTGTTTGGGAGGGGCTACACCAACTTAAGCAAAGGGCCTTGGGAGGAGGCTCCTTTATGATAGATTGCAGACTTGGATGCAGATTACCAGATGTTGGGATGGAGTCTACATGGGTTGGACATCATGGACAACTAGAGTCATGGACATCAGGTTGAGGACATGAAACATGACAGTTATGCAGGGACATTATGCAGGAGCATGTGTAGAAGTGTCATTCATGGACATTCTATGGGGACTGTCGGAGCAAAGGATGTTGTGCAGGTGCTGTTATGATATGGAGATGTATGAGCCAGTGGAGAGGTTGTACACTCTTGTGTAATAAGGCCATGGGCTGAACATGTTGCAGATGCGATGGAGTTTCCATGGACCTGAGCATGGGAATTGGACAGATTCTTGATGAGTCTAAGATGTAGCAGAAGTCAGGGAAAGACTGATGGTGGCATAAGGATGTGCATTCTTATGGTTTGGGCATATGGTTGGATTAGCTACCCAACTAGTTCGAGTCATGAGGGGTACCAGTGTGCAGAGAGATGTTGCTATTGAGGTCGACATGGTGACATGGGTATCTTCAATGCAGATGAGATACTTAGATTTTCCCGCATGTTCGGCTAAAGCTGAGGAATGAGATTAGCCACTGTGTCTAATGTCTGTTGCATGTTCTTGGATTCTTTGGTTGATGGATCCACCAGTTTCACCAATGTAAGGAACCCCACATGAGCAAGATATTGAGTATACCCATTTCATGTCTTTAGGGTTAACGGAGTCTTTAAGAGATCTCAGAGAGTTTCTAATGGTTAATCATTTGCATCATAGGAAGTTAAGAGAAACCATTGAGATTGAGAAACATATGATCAATCTCCACAAAGATGATGGCTGGAAATTAAGGAGCTGGATCCCTGTCTTTTCCTCATGACTTTTTTCATTTCTATCCTCTAAGTTTTGTTATTTTATTTATTTTTCATTTTCGTCCCATTTCCTTACATTTTTTTTAATGCATAATAACTAGTTTTAGTTTTCTTTTTATTTTCAATATTACTCTAACTTTCTTATTATTTCATCCTTATCCTTTTTAGAAACAATTATTTTACATTATTTCTTTGAAAAAAAATTAATTAATTAAATATAAATAGAGGTTCCTTCTCTATTTAGTTTGTAAGCATGAAAATGAATAAAAATATTTAACAAATAAATATAATCCTATTAATTTTTTAATTTAAAAAAAAAAAATATTTATCACTTTTAAAATCGTATAAACATTATTCGACGGATTGGTGATGGAGAGAAGGATAGGTCGTAAAGCTTAGGACTCAAACTCGGTTTATTGAGAGAAGGACAAGTCGTAGATCCCTAGAGGTAGGTTGTAGATCCCAAAGGTTTACTAATAGCTAGTTGTAAGGTGAGTTGTTAGGTTCTTCTCTAATATTCTTGAAAAAAAAATCCATAAACACTAGGGTAGTCATATACATTAAATACTTGGTAGATGTTGATAGGCATCAATCCATAATAAACTTCAAAACAGTTCTCAAAACCTTTACAACTCTACAAGGATTCTAAAAATAATTAATATATGAATTAAAGATATATAGATTTCAAAAACAAACATGGCACAAGATTATTAACTACAGAGATTTATCTCATTATTAGAGAGATTATTTATGTGTAAATAGATTTTGTTAGAATATCATGCACAAATGTTATGATAGATTCTTAATGTGTAAATAGATTATTCTCAATGTGTAAATAGACTTTGTTAGAATACCATGGACCAATATTATAATCTATCAATACCAGTTGTCCAAAAAACCATAACTCACACTTATTGATATTGTATTTTTTTTAATTAATCAATTTAAATTAAAAATATGAAAAAACATAAATATTTTGAAGAGAAAATTTATTATTAATAATTAAATTAAAATTCTAAAAAACCCTAATCCAAAATAAATACCTTATCAACAACTATATTAAATCTTCATCTTCATATAAATATCCACAAATATAACCATCCTCTCATTCTCCATCTTAATCTAAATATGGAAATTTATAAAATTACAAATTTAATCTTATATTTTGAATGAATAGCCCTTCAAAAACATTTAAATATATTTTTAATGTACAGGTACAGGCTTGGAAAATAATTGGGTTGAAAAATGTGTCTAGATACAGACTTCCTTGTGAAAAAGCTTGAGTTTCGTACGGTTGAACAACCATTGATTTTAAAATAAAACAATCGCAAGACCTCAGTCCCCATTGCCTCGATCATCGCGAAGAGATTTTTGTTGAACTAGATATGTAATCCTCATCCGCCACTGTTGCACGGAAGATGTCGGGGCTGAACCAACTTCTCGGAAAAAGCATGACAGCTCACTGTAGCAGAGTGCCGGACACTAATCACGAATGTCGTCGGTTTGAATTTTGAATGAACTACGTGTTTGGTTCTTTTTCGAGGAACCTGATCGTATATCACTGTAGCTGAGCAGCTGATTTCGACTGCGAGTGTTAGATTTACGTGGGTTCAACTGGAGTAGGAATGTGGAATCACCCTCACCTTTACATTTAAATGGTATAACGAATTGTACTTTATATATATATTTTTTTTGATGAGTCCAATGAAGGATAAAACTTTCAAAAGCAACAAATAATTGAACTGTCAATTTTCATCGCTGGATCCCAGGAATACCCTTTGAACGAAGCAAAAGTTGGATTTGTTAGGAATCTTTCACCTCATGCGAGACTTTAGTCAAAATCTATAACTTGGGCGATCCTCTAAATATTGTATGGCTGGTAGGGTTCGGGGTAACTAGGTTGTGTAGTTGAAAAATCAATAAAATCCAGCTCTTTACAACTGTTAAAACACAAATATCGGAAGGAAGAAGAATAGCTCATAGGAACAAGGCTCTCTGCTGTATCTATTGTTTTGTTTGTATCGCAGCATTTCTTTGCAGAGATGGCCTCCTCCTCGAAATTTTCTCAGAATAAACGAGGGAGAGATGAGTATTCGAATGGTGGGTTGGCTTTGCCTGATGCAAAAAGAACCTATAGCCTAGGGTCCGTGCAAGGTAGTAATACCATTGCTTTACTTGAGGAAATCAATATTACGCATGCTATTAACGGTAATCCAAAGGAAACCTGTACTGCGATTCAGCTCGAGGACGAGAGGCAGATCGGGGTTATGAAATCTCCGGACGATGAAGTCGGATTGAAGGGAGATGAGTATGGTATTGATCAGAAGGGCAGTGCTGAGATCGGTTCAATTGAACAAATAACAGACCACGATCATAGACCTCGGTTGCTGGTACAGGAGACATGATTTCAGAAGAATATTTGACATATTACGACGAGGTTCGTGCAGAGCTCGGCTTCTTCGTGGACCATACTGCCGAAGAACTTGGAATCATCATGAACTTTCTGGACGGAGATTCAATGGCCAATATGTATTCCGATGCCGTGTATTGTTATAGTGAGAGTACGGCAGTTTTCTCTGAGTCTCTGTGGGAGGATGATATTTGGCAGTTGAATGGAAATCGAGTCTCTGAAAATGATTGTCATTAAGCACCACGGCAAGAAGAATTTGGTATCAGTAGAGGCGAGTTTCATGAAGTTTGAAATGATTGCAGACATATCCAGCCTGTGAACACCACTATGGAGGCCCGTAATGTACATTTGTGAAAATTTGAATCATTTTGTATGGAAATAAAGAATACTGTCAACTGGGAATGTAGCTTTATTTCCGAGTTATTTTGGTAGTGTTACTTTCGCAGAGCTGTCGTTATTGTGAAGCTGCGATGACGTTATCTTTGAAATTTATTTTCAGCATTTCGACAATGTTTTTCTAAATTATATTAGGTTGAGAATAAGTTTATTTCCTAACTCAAATGTTGGACGAAGAATACTTGAATAGATATTTTAAAATTTTAATTCAATTATATATAATTAGACAATGTTTTTCTATTTTTTTTTTCTACCTCATACTAATTTTATTCTATTAAAAGAGGACCCCAGCCTTAGCCGTTTTGTACATTTTTCATCAGGGGTATTTAAATTGCCCCATATTTGGGGAAACCAGTTTGCCATAGCAAAAAACCAAACATGTGACCTTGACCCAAAACAGAAGAGCAGAAGAAGTTTTGACATGACACAAAAAGATACACGTGAAGTAATGACCGAACAGCCTTTCGTTTAGACAAAAAACAGACACAGCAAGTGACTTGACCAAACCGGTTAGTAGTTGAGAACTTAACTAAAATTCCTTTGATTTGACCCTTTATTTAACTGAAATTCCTTTTAAATTATATTTTTGATAATATTTTTTGAACTTAATACCCCTTAAAATCATTTGTATTACTTTCTCAACCTATGATTAATTATATATATATATATATATATATATATATATAGGTATATATATATAATAATTATTAAATAATTTAAATAAATTATCCTTTTAATCTAACCATTAACCCTAACTTTCACCTTAATAACCGAATATTTTAACTTTAATCATAGAATATATATATTTATATATTTGTTAATAAATAAGTTAGATAAATAAATAAGTACATCTTCAACCTTAAAATTATTTTAACTAACTTCCATAAAAATAAACTAACCATTGAATTATTATTGAATAAAAATACTAGTCATCTTATGATTTTAATCAAAATATATATATGTAGAATACCTATAATAATTATTTAATAAATTGAATAAAATAAATAAATAAATAAATTATCAAACCAACCATTAAAATTATTAATCCTACCTTTATAACCTATTTTATATATATATATATATATAGATATATATATATATATATTAATTTAAATTAAATAAATAGATTCCCTTTTTATAACCAACCTTTTTACCTAATTCAACTTATTTCCTTAAGAAAGATAATAATAATTATAATTATAATAATATCATTAAAATAGTAAATAAGAATTTGACCTGGGTCCTAAGGTCAAAATTAGCCGTTAATTTAGCCATTGGAGTCTCTGCTCAAACTATTTATCATGCTAAGCTGGATCTGTTTCTTCAACTTGTCCTGACGATGAACCACACTAGTTGGTTCGAAACGCGTCGATAAATGATATTCCATGTGATTTTCGCCGAAGAATCTTTCTTAAGTTGAGAACTTAGTTGACGCGTGGGTGGCAGTTGATGCCACGTGGCTTCATTTGGGTTCATCCTGGTCTAGAGTCTCCTCAACTATGCGACAAGCATAATGATACCAAACCTCATCCGCTTCCGCCACGCCTCCTTCCGCCATGCCACCTTGTGGCTCCCTCGCAGGAAAAGTGCCACTCGTACTGCCAGCGATAGGCATCAAAATAGACTCTCCAACTAAGCTGCCACCTGGTTGCTGACTGTCATCAGTGCGACCACCTTTTGCATGCAAACTGCCACTCCGAATTCCCCTGCCTTCTTCCTTTGGAAGCATCCCAGAGTCACGGCCTATTCCATGACTGCGCTCCTCCTGATGTAGCATTTCATAGCGACCCAGTGGAGTGCCACGCTGCTCACCTTCTTCAGAGAAGACAACGGTTATGTTGGCAGTGATGATAGGTTTGTTAAGATTGCTCTGAAACCTGAATTGCGTCGAGTGATGGGACGAACTAGGGGGTAGAGGAAAAGTAGTAGTATGGAGCCTGAAATCGCTGTGCTCAACAATTGAAGCTTGCCCACGACCCCATTCGCTGCGAACGTGAGGATAATTCCTGTGACAGGAGCTAGGAGGGGGAGGATTTTCATGGGGAGGAGAAGGTGAGGCAGGTTCGTAGCTCTGCGCTGCCTGTGAGCGAGCGCTGCCACCTTGAATACCACCCTAGACTCCTCATTCTATGACGGACCATGTTAATATGGTGGGCATAGGATGATGCGCTGGCCACCATCTGGCTCGTCCGAACGCCGCCGATCAATCGGTTCTTCACTAAATGCTTCGATGGTCACCTGCATCCAGGTGCGCTTCTTCTTCCTATGCCATTTCACTCTTCACTAGTTCCTTAAGTTCCAATAACTAGTGTTCATTGGCTAGAGTAGAAAGTGACCCTGTATAGAGATCCTTCCCACTTTCCACTCCTATATTAGCTAAAGAGGTCAACTACTTTATTTCCATCCCGACGTATGTGCTTGAGATTGACCGCTCTGTGGGATGATAGCCAGATTTCAATAAGTTCTAGTCGACTCGCCAATCTCCAGCTATTGCTCACTTTGCTTGATGGTGTTCCCTACAAAATTTTGTTGACCATATTTATAAGGATCTGCGAATCACCTTCTATAACAAGCGGGAAAAAATCATGATTTTGAGCTAGAAGGAGTTGCTGCCATAAACCTTCATTATTTGTGTCCCATCCATTTGAGCCTAAGTAGGATAAAAGGGGAGCTCCCTTATGATCCCTGAATATTCCCCCAAATCCTATTTTGCCTGGATTCCCCTTCGAGGCTCCATCAAAGTTTAGCTGGATCATGTGATAGGGAGGCGGAAGCCACTTATCTAGTGTCCTGCTCTTAGCTAAAGTTTTTCCTTTGATTATCATCTCTTGATTCCACTGAAGGTTCCAGTTTGCCCATATGTTTTATTCCTGAGGGATGGAGGGAAAGTCCTCCTCATGCCATGTTTGAAAAAGTAAAGTTTCCCTGATATTTTGATAGATAGTATTCCAAAGAATTTCCAAGGGCGAGGATTGGTCCTTGAAGATGCGTCGGTTTCTCTCCTTCCATATTGTCCACATGAGAAAGCCAGGGATAAGCTTCCATAAGGAGTTTAAAATCTTGCTCTTAAATGGATTCTGAGCCTGGTTGCAAACAATGGAGATAATATCTCCTTGGATCCGTTCGTCCTTTTGGCATTGAAAACTGACTTTTTCCCAGAGTGTGTGTGCTAGTGGACAAGAATGCATAAGATGCTTAGTGGATTCCTCTTCTTGCTTGCAGTTGGGACAAATGGAGGGACCATGGAAGTTTCTCTTCCGGAGATTGTCCCACATAAGGATTTTGTTTTGACATAGAAGCCAAAGAAAGGTGGACACTTTTGGGCAAAGACTGGGGTCCCAGAATTTGTTCCGAAGAGGGTCTTTAAAGGCATGTTCCTTTATGATGATGTTTAGGCCTCCTGAGTGGTCAAAGTCCCTTTTTCTTCATAGCCCCATCTAAGAACATCCTTTTTATCTAAATATTGTATTCTCCTCTTAGTTAGTTCTGTACCAAGAATCTGTTGAGCTGATTTCGTGCGATGTCTTAAGATGTGGTCCATGCATAGCCATTGCCTGTACGCATGTGTTGTGGTACGACTCCAAAATTGCTTGACTTTGTCTAGTGCTTGCATTTTTGGCTCCGGAATTCGGTGAGGTGAGATCAATTCCTTTAACTTGGGTTGTTATTGCAAGGAATCTTCCTAGAACCTTGTTGTATTGCCCTCCTTTACTTCCCAGAAACTATGTTGCTGAATTAAGATCTTGTGTTGCTTGGCTGCATTCTAGATTAGAGATCCTGAACTGACTTTTGAAATTCGGATTAGTTCTTCTATAGGTCGATTACCAGCATATTTTGTTGTCCAGAGGGTGGCCCAGGGGGTGAACGGTGAGGTAAGCCATTTCCACCAAATGCGAGTGCCCATGACCATGTTACTGTGATAAGGATCACAAAGTCTAGTTCCACCTGCAATCTTCTAAAGACAAACTGTATCCCATTTAACCAGAGCCCATTTACGATTTTGTCCTGAATTGCGCCACTGAAAGAATCGCTGGAGATGTTTGATTTCTTTGAGAACCCATTTGGGTGCGGCCAGGATAGAGAAGAGATACAACAGCATAGATTGGGGAACCACCTTGATTAAGACTAAACGACTGGCCATATTGAGGGCCCTATGAGTCCATGAGGAGAGGCACACCTCCAGTTTTTCTAAAAGCACCCTCCAAGATGAGTGTTTCAGAGCAGAGTCAGACATGGGAGCTCCAAGGTATTTGGAAGGGAGAGCAGTAATAGTGAATCCAAGAATGCGGGCGATTGAAGCTTGGGTGACAACAGGGATATGGAAAAAGAATATTTGGGATTTGGCTTTATTTATTATTCCACCAGAGGCATCCGAAAAGTCTGTCAATAGAGATTTCAATTGACATGCTTCCTGGACTGAAGGATGGCCAAAAGGCAAGTTGTCATCCACAAAATACTGGTGGGTAAAATCACGGGTGTTAGAAAAGGAAAGGCCTCTTAATTGCTGGGATAGCAGATCATTTTTTATGCTTCGGCCAAGACCTTCTGCCATAATGACAAAGACAAAAGGGGATAGTGGGTCTCCCTGTCTAATTCCTCTAGAAGGACGAAAAGGAGAGGAGGGAATGTTATTGATGAGTATAGAGAAGAAGGAGGAGGATATGAGACTCATTACCCATCTTACCCAGGGGAGAGAGAAACCAAAGGCAAGTAGAATTTTTTGAATATACATCTAGCTTAAACTATCAAAGGCTTTTGAGAGGTCTATTTTAAGGAGCATACTTGATTTTTTGGAGTGCTTCAAGGAGTGAATAATTTCATGTGTTAGGATGATGCCATCCGTGATCTACCTACCTTCCACATATCCTGATTGCTCTGGCAAAATGAGTAGTGGTAGCAACGATTTGAGTCTTGAGGCAATGATTTTGGAGACGATTTTGTAAATGACATTACACAGGGAAATAGGATGGAATTTGTCAGGGGTGCTGGGTTGAGCTTCCTTGGGAATGAGGGCAATGAATGTAGCATTCATGGCTGGAAGCATCCACCGCGACGTTTTCGATTCCTCAACGACCTACCAGACCTCCATTTTAATCAGATCCCAGAAATTGTGGAAAAGATTGGAAGTAAAACCGTCAGGGCCAGGTGCCTTCCATTCTTTTAATTGACGTGCTGCATTTTCCACCTCCTGTAAGTCAATCGGCCTGAGTAGAAGTTGATTGTGCTCCTCTGTGATGACTGTTGGAATGTTCTTTGTTATTTTTCTATGGTCGGTGATCTATCAACCTTTGGTTCTTGATGAGCCTGTTTGAAGTAGTTGAGAAGTTCTTGTTCGATATCTTCATGTTTTTCCACTTTTACCCCCTGCTCATTTTGGATGTGAGTTGTGTTATTATTCATTCTTCGTTGAATGGTAGTACGGTGAAAAAATTTTGTGCTTTTTTTTGCCTTCCTTGAGCCATTTGATTCTCGATTTCTGCCTCCATAGTGTTTCTTCTTGTTTTGCTCTCTCTGATATCTGAGATTCAAGAGCCTTCTCCTGTTCTGAAAGTTCCTCTGATCTGCCTTCTGTGATGATCCTTTGCTGCAGTCGTTTCATATCTTGATCAAGAGCCATTTGAGCCTGGAAAATGTTACCAAAAGAAGAATGGTTCCATTGTTTTATTTTACTCTTGAGATGTTTAAGCTTTTGCTGAAATTGAAACATTTTTGAGCCATTTGGAGGAGAGAAATTGTTCCATTCCGAATTTATTAGACTGATGAAATCCGGTTTTGTCATCCAAAAGGCTTCAAAGCGAAAAGGCCAATGGGTAGCATTGCCTGGTCTTGACCATTGGAGTGAAATTGGCCAGTGATCTGAACCTGAGAGCGGAAATATTGAAGCTGAGAGATCTCCTCCTAGATGAATGGATTTGTCTAAGAGTAAGAATCTGTCCAGATGAGAAGCTATCTAATACGAGCCTGCTCTTTTATTATTCCAAGTGTAAAGTCCATTACTGAATGGCATGTCGATGAGGGAGTTGTTGTGAATGAAATCTTTTAAATTATTACTTTCCTTGTCTAGTTTGTTCCCTCCACACCGTTTTTCTTCCAAATTGGTTATCATATTGAAGTCGCCTCGAGTGATCCAGAGCGGATGAGTTCTTTCAGCATTGAGTAAAGATAAGGTATTCAGAGTGTTTACCTTGTGCATAACCTCCCGGGGAAAGTAAACATTGGTTAAATGACCATGTATATTGGTCCTTGTGATGTGGAAAGTGGCTTGCATGAAATGCTTGCTTGCATGTATGTTATTGAGTGTAATGGCTCTTGCGTCCCAGATGATTGCCAAGCCACCTAAAGCACCAGAGGCATCCACCGCGGCTGCAAGACTACCTGGCCAGACTTTTGCAGCAGTTCGGTCCAGAGATGTAGAGTTGCATTTGGTTTCTTGCAAGAAGAGGATTTGAGGCTTCTCTTGTTGTATCATATTTTTAATCAGTCTGCATTTCCCACGGCCATTAAGCCCTCTTATATTCCAAGAGATTAGCTTCATGATGGAATATTGTGTAGAGAGTTGTAATACTTTGTAAGCTTGGAGTATCTTCCTGACTCCACCAACATTTCCCCGATGCAGATGGTTCGTTGGAGATCTGTTTTCCTACCTCTCTTTTTGTTGTCTTTGGTAGTGTTTTTCCCATCCCAAATACCTCCAGGTTGAAGGCCTAGGGATTTTTGTTGTTGTGCCCTTGAGAGGATTACTTCCAGATTCTCTAGCTGTCTCTCTAGAATTTTATCATAATTTTTTGTTTTCCATGCCTGCTCTAGGCCAAGAATATCCAGATCCCCAATATATATGCTCTCAGGTTCCTCTTCCATGTTCTGGGTATCATTTTTTCCTTCTGTTGTGTCTGTTTCCGTTGTAGAGGCGGGCTGCATGTTATCTACCTCCATACCCTGAGTGTTCCAAGCTGGGACTTTGCTAAGAGCAGAGGAGGTTAGATCTATAGGTTGTTTATCTTTTTGGGATTTCTTGGAACCGTTATGGGTATATTGCTTATCCAACTTGGGTCCCTCCTCTGAGGGGCCAGGGTTTTCAGTATTATATACATCCTGGCGGGCCAACATTTCAAAACTATTTCTCGTGGAAGGCTTGGATGAACTAGCATGAGGCATCTTAGGGTTTGAAGAAGGTTTTTTTATTGTTTTTCCTGCGATTGGTGACTCTAGTGAAGCCATCTGAATCAGGCTTATCAGAGGCTGAAGGGGTCGAGAGCTTCTGATTTAAAGGACAGTCACGAAACAGATGGCCAAGGGCATGGCATCTCCTACATCGAAATGGGACATGTTCATAGTCTATTAACTGAATCCATTCAACATCGTCATGATAGAGACTTACCGCATCTGGAAGCGCCTTGCTGAGATGCATATATACACAAATTCGAGCATAGGAAGTGTATCTTTGAAGTTTTGTCTCCTCCGTGATTTTGATAAATTCACCTAGACCATTGCCAATGTTTTGTAAAGACTCTTCGTCCCAGTATTCTAGAGGGAGGGAGTAGAGACGGATCTAGACGGGTGCCCAGCTAAGATCTTCTTTGTCCGGATTAAATCGCTCAACCCAGTCCCTCAGATACAGGCCTGTTGCATTGAAGAAATAGGGCCCTCCATCTAGGACTCTGTTTCTGTCTTCTAAGCAGTTAAAGATGGCCGTGAAGAAGCCTTTAGGCCCCAACTGCAGGGTTATGTGTCCTTTCGGCTTCCACTTAGCTGCGATCCAACCATGCAGCGCTTTCTCTGTAGGCCATAGTCCTATGAATTTGCCAATCAGGGCATGATCTCTCATATACTGGATCTGAGCATTGATCCGGTGACTTGGGAGCTCTATCTTCGGTCGTTCAGCAACAACTGGCTTACAGGTGGTCAATGTTACTTGGGGATGCTCTTTGTCATCTGTCTTGGCATTTTGTGGATCTGTTCCCGCTCTAGAGTCATCTTGTTCAGTTTGTCTGATACCTTCCTCATGCATTTGAGGAGTTTCATTTTCACTAGGGGGAGGCACAGCGTCCTCCCCCTGGGGGGGATTCATGATTCGCACGACTCTCCTTGTCATTTATGGTTTGTCGTATTGCTGGAGGTATTGGTAGTGGTGCAGAAGTCTGTACAGGTCTGCCATCGCAGGTCCTTCCACAGCCCTAAATCGCCATTCCAGAGCAGTTTTATGCCTTCCAATGTTTTTCTAAATTAAATTAGGTTGAGAATAAGTTTATTTCCTAAATTAAATGTTGGACGAAGAATACTTGAATAGATAATTTAAAATTTTAGTTTAATTAGACAATGTTTTTTTAAATTAAATTAGGTTGAGAATAAATTTATTTCCTAAATTAAATGTTGGAGGAAGAATACTTAAATAGATATTTTAAAATTTTAGTTCAATTATATATAATTATTAAGTAGATGGTAATAATTTAATTATGAAGTAGGCGGTAAAAATTTAAAGTTCTATGTAGATTAAATGTTGGAGGAAGCATAATTGAGATATTTTAAAATTTTAGTTCAATTATATATAATTATTAAATGGATGGTAGAAATTTAATTATTAAATAAGTGGCAGAGATTAAACCTCTATGAAATATGACTAAATATTCATGTAAAAGCATGTTAATGTGTATCACTTTCTCCCTTTTCCTGGCAAAGAAGTTTTATAAAAATAAATGGAGTTGGAAAGTTTACTCTTAAATTTACAAAATCATCAAAAATTAGGTGGTTGTAAAAGAAGACAAAACATGTCAATTTAAATTCAACTTCATGTCATATTTTTTCTAAAATTTAATATATATTTTTTATCTAATTTATTCATTTTCTTTAAAAGATATCATTAATATTTTACATAAATTTTTAAGTAGTGACAAAACTGTGACCCCCCATTTCTCTATTGATTTATATTTTTCAATTCCAATTTCTTTAAGAGATGTGTTGTAAACATTCTAAAGATTTCTAAACAAATTTAAAAATAAAAAGTAAGCATATTTTTTAATTATTATTAAAATACTAGTAAAAATGATCATCTTTTCATATATATAAAACCGCGACCCAAGAAACTACTCATTCAAGTTTATAAAATCAATTTTTTTTTAATATAAATTTGAAAATAAGATATAACACAATGTTAAAATTATTTTTTGAAAATTTTTAAAATATATTTAAAATATTTTATAATAAAAATTTTAATTATGATTATAATAACATATTTTATATTATTCAAAATATAATATATAAAATTATTTGTTTAGAAATTCTAATTCTATTTTTATATATATTTTTAAAGAGTTTTAGCATTTCATTTAACTTTACATAAAGTTATTTATATTTTGTGAGTGATTAACCATAGTTTTTACCAATATTTACTATGAGTTGACTTATCTGCAAATTTAGTATTTACTTTTTATAACATTATTTATATTTTCTAAACCCATTAAATAGGTTCACTATAGCTTTTACTAAAATTTATTGTGCGTTAGCTTTGTTACAAATTTAGCATTTGTTTTTATAATTAACAAGTATGAAACTCATTTAATTGATATTTTTATATTATTTTTTTTAATCTTTTTTCATTTGTGTACTTTTTTGCTTTTGCCATATAATGAGACACATTAGCATGCTTAATAGCAGTGTTGACACATCAAGATTTTAGATTTATCTTCAATTTATTTCTAGTTTTTAATGAATTTATCTTAAATTAATTAATTAAAAAAAATGTCATATCAACTTATATTATATTAGGCAGATGGTATTGGTGGTATTGGTCAATCATAGCATTGTAACAAAAACTATTTACAAAATAAAAATATCAATAATAAAGTAGAATGAATCTCAATAGTTAAAAATATTATTATAATAATTTTTTTTATAATCAATAATAATAATAATTTAAAAATAATTATAAATTTAATTAAATTTTATAATTATTTTTAACTAAAAAATATATTAAATAATAATAATATTCTTTATATATTGATATCCGGTTTTACTAACCATTTAATTTATATAATTATACTATTTTACTTCTATAAATTAATATAAATTCCCTATATATACATACCAAATGAATTTTCCAAAACTGCATAGAACCTACACTGTCAGCACATTTTTTATTCAATTATAAATAGTACAAATCTTAACCGTTTACTATAGTTTATTTTCCCTTTTACCATTCTCAGCGTTTTATCGGAATTTATCACCCAAAACCAGTCAAATTGTGCCCTTTTTCTATTATTTAATAGCACAAATAAATTAATAGTCAAAACAATCTCAATTTTATTGTAAGAAAATATAATTGCATCAAAATAGAATGACCAGTTTAACCTTTCTTGTCATTCATTATGATGACAAGCCTTGGTTCTTTGTACAGCGCCAAGTTGAGTAAATTTTGTCCTTGGCATGCGAAACCCTGAAGTAAACCTTCATCCTTGGAAAACGTCCAACTCAGGAATATTTATCATTCCTTACCATAACAAACCCTGGTTTCTCTAGGACGCCCAAACTCGGCAACGTTTTCGTTGTTATCTGTATACAACTGGCAGGATCAACCAAGTAACCATCAAAGAAACTATAACTGGTTTAACTATTCCCAATTTCACAGTCCAATTCATATCCAAGAAACTCTAAATTATCATAGGAAAACCTAAATTTTCTAAAACGCCCAACTCATTACTTATCCTAACAAACCCTAACTTTTCTAAAACACCCAACTCGGCAGAGTTTTAGTTTGGCACCACAAGTGACATAATTGTGTCCGCTTAAATTAACAAACTCTTACTTATCATACCAAAAAAACCCTAAATTTTCAAAAATGCCCACCTCATTATTATTATAACAAACCCTGCTGAGTTTTAGTTTGGAACCACAATTCACATTGTTGTGCCCGCTTAAAGAATTTTTTTTGCGCTTTCCGACGGGCCATCGCTTTGGATGGAAAAACGATTTCTATATATATCTTATGACACCTCAAGGGACGTACCATAATGAAAGGTCATATTTTAAATATTTTTGATCGGAAATATGGCACGTCATCATGAAGATCGATTTCAGGTACCTTTTGTAACATCCCTGTGGTAATAAATTAGCATAAATTATTGAGTTATGAAATAATAATTCTTTTTAAAAGAAAAAGATCACGAATTAGTTACAAAAACTAATTTTTATTATCTATAAAGCTATCATTTAAGAATGGCAGAGCAGGGCGCCAATGGCTGCTTGGAATGGGAACTGATTCTTGGATTCGGAACGGTTCTTGAACTCGGAACTGATTCTTGGTATGAGAAACCGATACCCTTTCCGGATTAATAAAGTCTCTTTTCTTGGTGGAGGGGGCTCGGTAATCGTGGTAGGAAACACATATTTAAATTTGAACCATTGAAGCAGATCATCGTGAAATCTAGTCACGCAAACCGAACGCCCCACCACACAATAGTGGGCTGGTTGATATTCCTCCACGTGTAACATAAACTCCAAGTCCATATAAACAAAACAATTCCTCATACGGAGGGGGGGAGAGCTCCTGCAAGATAGTTGCACATATCCGGCGTCAGATGCCAACGAATTCCTTCCATGAGAACGAAGATTTCAGTCATGTCTCTGGCTCCCTTCAGCCTCGGCAGAGCCTTTAAGAATTCCATGACGCATCGCCCTGCAAAACGAAAGTGAGGCTCCATAATCCCAGGGACAGGCGCCCGCTTCGAATCCCTGGAGCCCACCTCGCCCGAGGTAGACTGTTTGGGACACATTAAGTTGAAGTCGAAATGGAGTAAGTCGTGCAAGAACAGATCCGAAAAGAAATCCGGACGAAAGGCGAAGAGTAACGTGCTATCCCACATCATGAAGTTCATCTTTGGCAGCCACGGAGCGGCCAGCGATGGTGATTGTCCTGCAGGCGAAGGTTGTAGGATGCCCTACCCTTGCTAGGGCAACTCAAACGTTATGCTTCGAGTTCATATGACGCTAAATTTAACGATATTTATCCTCGGGCACACCCACGAGTGGATCCATCGGAGTCACCATTTAATAGGAGTATTGGGGGCTCGGATTGAGGGAGCCATTTCAACGTGATCGTGGGCTTGTTCGGCGTCCGGGTAACTGAAGTTTTAATTCTGCAGGTTCGGGATTTTTGGATGAAAGTCATTTTTAGTATTTTTGTAACTGAATAATATTTCATTCGGAGGGAGGAAGACACACATATGTATTCTCCTCCGTTCCAGAAGAGAGACGCATGTATTCTCTTCTGTGGGTATCAGCTCGAGAAGAGATCAGTTGCAGAAGATATCCAGAAGAGATCAGTTGCAGAAGATATTGTTTACTTCTTTTAAGAGAGCCTAGTGCGCGGCTGTAGCGGTTATCATTCTTTCTTTGATAGATAAAGAGATCTTGCATCGAGGAATAAATGGTTGTGATTGAAGATGGGATCTTAGTTATAAGGCTGATCTATAGAGGCAGAAACACACATTTAATTCCACGGTTAGGTTCTTGGTAAAGCTCAATTTATTTGGTTGCCTTTATTGACTACTAATAACTAGGTAGGCTGAAGCCTTTTACTTTGCATGTTTCAATATTATACATGCACTATGATCTGCTATGTGAACGTGAATAAGGAGAACTCAAGCTATTTTCTTAGTAAAGAAAATATATCCTACATATAGATCAAGATTGTTATTCTGTCTTGCTTGCTCATGCACATGAGTAGATATTAAAAGATCTCTTTAAAGGTTGATTATTGTTTGAATGATATTGTAACTAATCTTGTTGCCAAGATTGTTGATGACTGCATTGACAGGAAACGATGGCAGATGGTGCCAAGGAAGTGAAGGAAGTGATGATTAACGTTATGGCAGGAAAAAGGATTATTCGTCCATGAAGATGAAGTCAAGCTGCAGTAATGCCCATTGCTAGAACAATTATTGCCACAAGAAACTTTGCATGTGGCGGTATGTAAATAAAAGATTACATGTAAATGGTATTAGCTTTTAGCTAGTTGTGTGACAGCATAATGATAATTCATTGTAAAGATTTTAAGAAAATGGTTAAGGGATGGAATCCCTTATAAACCATTGAGTGAGGGGTGAAAACCCTCACGAGGGTTTAATAAGAAGATTAAACGTTTGCTGGTTTTCACCCTAGGGGGTTTCCAGGGTATATCTGTGTTCAATGGTGTGATTGATGTGATTGCCTTTTGTGTCAGATGGATGATGTTGAATCCTTGATGTTGATGGTTCTTTATTAGATTACATGATTATCTAATATGGTTAAGGATATCAAGAAATGGATGCATGGATTCATGAGACAGTTTATGTTATTACAATGATGGTTAAAGGTTATGCAATGGTTATGAAACTTACTGTCTTTGATGGCAATTTACTTGATGTACCAATGAATATTATATTTAATGAATATTATATTTAATGGTTAATGATGAATTGAGGAGTTGTGAATTGGTTAATTACTTGTGGTAATTTGTTCGAAAAATTCTAACTCCCTCGCTTTACATGCGAGGTTACCGGGGATGTGACACCTTTTATCTGATATTTATTGAATGAATTGCTATCATCTGATTTAATAGTTAATACTTAGGAGTGACTTTAAATTCATAAATGATAGTATAATTTTTTTATAATATTTTTTTAAAATTTATGTAAATTCTGGTTATTATAAATAGTTTTTAATTCAGGGGTTTAGTATAGATGGAGATCAGATGCACTGTTAAGTCACTCGTGATGTGAAAGTTACTAGTTAAAAATTCAGTAAACAAAAATCCAACCATAATAAAGATAAAAAACTAAGTTTGCAATCATCTTATGACTAATGCAACAATACTATATATATATATATATATATATATATATATATATATATATATATATATATAACTTTTAATAAATTTGGATATATTTTTATGTTTATTAAAATTTAAATTAATATATCGTAATATTTTATAAAATTGTGGTTTTGAAAGTTTAAATTCTTTCGGATGGCAGTTGTTAAGGTAAAAAATTAAGTTTGCAATCATTCATGACTACAAACAACTTGTATTAAAATTATATATATATATATATATATATATATATATATATATACACACACACACACACACACGATTGGTAGGTGAATGAAATCTTAAACGTGATAGGTTATTCTTGATCTCAAGTGTAGGGTGGAGGAAAGGTTATTCTTGATCTCAAGTGTAGGGTGGAGGAATTTTTTTCTCAGAATGGAGCTAGGGTTTAGAACAGAGAGCAACAGGAGGAGCGAGCTGGTAACAATGGGGTGGCTAGGAGGAGGGAGTTCCACTCCCTCCTAGAGCAATGAGTTTGAATGGATTCAGGAATCCCTTGGAGGTTGGAAAAAAGAAGACAGACTCAAAAGAACCAGAAAGTAGCAAAGCGGATGAACAGGAAGAATCTCACGGGGTGGTCAGACGGGAGGAGTGACCAGAGGTCACCAGTCAGAAAAATATGTACAAATCTGCAGCAGGACCTTGTAAGCCCAAGTCAACCATTAAACCCCATGTGGTTTTGAATCTTCTTGCACTCCAGGAGCACAAACATCACATGGCAACTTATGCTATTATATGCAAGCTTATGGGTATATGGCCCACAAATAAGAATCTGTACACATGGATAACAAACAACTAGAAACCAAAGGGAGATATAACTCTGCATCTAGGGTCCAAGGGTTTCTTCACAGTGGTTTTCACTAGCCTATAGGACAAAGACAGAGTGTTTGAAGGAAGACACTATTTCTATGCTGCTGCAGGACTATATATGTGACCCGAGCTAATGAACATTGTCCCGGAGTGAGAAACATTCACATCGGTCCTGGTATGGATAAGACTTTACTCCCTACCTCTAGATTATTAACTGCCTGAATCCTTAAAAACTATAGGAAATAAATTAGGACATTTTCTAAAAGTTTCAGAGGCAACTCTGCGAGGAAAATATACCTACTTCACATGAATATGTGTGGAAATGAATCTATCAGGAGCACTCCCGGATGAAGTTGTCATGTAAGTTTATGATGAGGAATGGGTACATGCGATGGACTATGAACATGTCCCTTTTAAATGTCAGAAATGTCATGAACATGGGCACCTATTTAGGGACTGCCCACAAAATAAAAGGGAGGATAATAGGAAAACCAACACAAGTAAAGATCCTGAAGGATTCACTAAGATGGGAGGGAGAAGGAAAGGAGGAGGAAGAAAGTACCAGAAAAAACAGAGTGAAAACAAGCTATCAAGTCACAACAGTTTTGAAATTTTAGAAGAAGAAAGGGGGAACATTAAAACAGTCATTACACTAGACAACCATCCTAAAAAGAAGGAAAAGGAGGACAACGTGGAAATAATACAGGAAAACAGAGAACAACAGGAAACAATACCAACCAACATGGATCTAAGCAGGGACCACGAGATGACCCCAAGTGAAGTTGGGACAGAGGACCAAGAACTACATAAGATTCTTGAGAGGGAGAACCTTGATCTACAAAAATTCTTAAACCAGGGAATGAACAAAGGGATAGACTCCCAACCACAAGAGGAGTTTGACAAGCGAGGACCATAGAGGGGTCAAATCAAAACATACTTGCCCGGAATTAGGTGTTATGAAAAATTCATTATAAGTTATCCCTTAGTAAAAAAGTTTTTTAAAATTTAGTTAATGGAATATAAAATTAATTAATTAATTAAATATTTATTTATATATTCAATAAAATAAATTAAAAGATTAATGAGATAATATTTATTTATTAAATATTTTTATTCATTTTCAATGTTATAAAGTAAATAAAGAAGGGAGGTAGTATTTATGTTTTATTAATTAAATTGTTAGTTAATTTTATTTTCAAAGAAATAATGTAAAATAATTATTTCTAAATAGAATAAGCATGAATTAATAATAAAATTAAATTAATATTAAAAATGATGTCTTTCTAAAAATATATTCGCATATTAATTGTAAAATATATATCCATATTAATTCAAAAATATTTATTACACTTTTTTTAACGATTTTTTTAAATAAACAAATAACATCATATTTTTAAATATATAAATAAATTTTTGGATTTAAAAAAAATACATTTATCCCTTTTTAAAATTTTATAAACATTATTCCGATTGGTGATGGAGAGGAGGATTCATGATGGAGAGGAGTATAGGTTGTAGAGGTTTATTAGTAGCTGCTTGTAAGATGACTTGTTAGGTTCTTCTCCAATATTATTGAAAAAAAATCCATAAACACTATGGTATTCATATACATTAAATAGTTGGTAAATTTTGATAAGCATCAATCCATAATAAAGTTCGAAACAATTTTCAAAATCTTTACCGCATTACAACAATTCTAAAAATAATTAATATATGAAATAAAGATATATACATTTCAAAAAAAAAATATGGAACAAGATTATTAACTACAAAGATTTATGTGTAAATAGAATTTGTTAGACTATCATGGACAAATATTATGATTTGCCAAGGAGATTTTTAATGTGTAAATAGACTATTCTTAATGTATAAATAGACTTCGTTAGAATATCATGGACCAATATTATGATTTTTCAATACCACTTGTCCAAAAAACCATAACTCGCACTTATTGATATTACATTTTTTAAATTAATAAATTTACATTAAAAATATTTAAAAACATAAATATTTTAAGGAACAAATTAATTATTAATAATTAAATTAAAATTCTAAAATACCCTATTCCAAAATAAATGTCCCTATTAACAAATATAACAATCATCTCCATCTTAATGTAAATATCCACAAATATAACCATAATCTCATTCTCCATCTTGATCTAAATGTACAAATTTATAAAATTACAAATTTAATCTATATTTTCTGAATTCAAATTTCTGTGATCCATATTAAATTAAAAAGAATATCTATATAAATCACATAAAACAATATGATTTTTAAAGAAAAAAATTTTGATAATATTTTCAAAATATCTTTTCCCACCAACCATCAAATTAAATATCTAATCTCATACGAAATGAATTGCCCCTTCTTCAAAAAAAAATTAAATCTATTTCCAAGATACAGCTACAGGCTTCCAAAAGAATTGGTCGAAAAATGTCTGTAGATACAGACTTCCTTGTGAAAAAGCTTGCGTTTCCTACGTACCAACGCTTGGATAATCATTGATTTTAAAAGAAAACAATCGGAAGACTTCAGTCTCCATTGCCACGATAATTAGGAAGAGATTTTTGTTGAACTAGATTCGTAATCCTCAGCCGCGACGAGGCTGAACCAACTTGTCCGAAAAAGCATGACAGGTCACTAGGACAGGTAACTGTAGCAGAGTGCCTGACAGTAATCACGAATGTCGTGAGTTTGAATTTTGAATGAACTACGTGTTTGTTCCATTCTCGAGGAACCTGCTCGTATATCACTGTAGCTGAGCAGCTGATTTACGAGTCCAATGAAGGATAAAACCTTTAAAAATATCTCTGGATCCACGGAATACCCTTTGGAGGAAGCAAAAGTAGGATTTGTTAGGTATCTTTCACCTCATGCGACACTTTAGTCAAAATCATCTTTAACTTTTACGATCCTCTAAATATTGTATGGTTGGTAGGGTTCGGGGTAACTGGGTTCTGTGTAGATGAAAAATCAATAAAATGCAACTCGTTGCGACTGTTAAGCCATAAATATCGAAAGGAAGAAGAATAGCTCATAAGAACAAGTTTCTCAGCTGTATCTATTGTTTTGCTTGAGTTGCAGCATTTCTTTGCAGAGATGGCCTCCTCCTCGAAATTTTCTCAGAATAAACGAGGGAGAGATGAGTATTCGAATGGTGGATTGGCTTTACCTGATGCAAAAAGAACCATTGCTCTACAAGGTAGTAATACCATTGCTTTACTTGAGGAAATCGATATTATGCATGCTATTAACGGTAATCCAAAGGAAACCTGTACTGCGATTGAGCTTGAGGACGAGAGGCAGATCGGGGTTATGAAATCTCTGGAAGATGAAGTCGGATGGAAGGGAGGCGAGTATGATATTGATGAGAAGGGCAGTGCTGAGATCGGTTCAATTGAACAAATAACAGACAACGATCCTGAACCGACCTCGGTTGCTGGTACAGGAGACATGCATTCAGAAGAATATTTGACATATTACGACGATGTTCGTGCAGAGCTCGGCTTCTTCGTGGACCATACTGCCGTAGAACTTGCAATCATCATGAACTTTCTGGAGGGAGATTCAGTGGCCAATATGTATTCGGATGCCGTGTATTGTTATACTGAGACTACAGCAGCTTTCTCTGAGTCTCTGTGGGAGGATGATATTTGGCAGTTGAATGGAAGTCCACATTCTGAAACTGATGGTCATTAAGCACAACGGCAAGAAGAATTTAGTATCAGTGGAAACGAGTTTCATGAGGTTTGAAATGATTGCATACATATCCAGCCTGTGAACACCACTTTGAAGGCCCCTAATGTATATTTGTGAAAATTTGCATAGTTTTGTATGAAAATAAAGAATACTGTCAGCTGGGAATGTAGCTTTATTTCCGAGTTATTTTGGCAGTGTTACTTTCGAGCTAATGTTTTTCTAAATTAAATTATGTTGAGAATAAGTTTATTTCCTAAATTAAATGTTGGAGGAAGAATAATAATGTTTTAGGTTGAGAATAAGTTTGTTTCCTAAATTAAATGTTGGACGAGAATAATTGAATAGATATTTAAAATTTTTAGTTTCAATATATATAAGTATTAAGTGAATAGTAGAAATTTGATGATTAAAGTAAATTGTAGATCAAGAAATATGTTACAATTTTTATAATTAAGTGGATGGTAGAAATTTAATTATTAAGTGGATGACAGAAATTAAATTTCTATGAAATATGAGAATATTTGTAATACTATTGGCAGTACTATTGGCAGATCAAGAGGTTAGATGTATCTTCAAGTTATTTCTATTTTTTAACGAATTTATCTTAAATTAATTATTTAAAAATGGCATATCAAGTTATATCATATTGAACATGTAGTATTGATGAGCCATAATATTGTAACAAAAACTATTTACAAATTAAAAATTTCAATAATAAAATATAATAAATTTCAATAGTTAAAAACATTATTATAATATTTTTTTCTTAATAATAATAATAATTTAATATAAAATTATAATTTAACTAAATTTTATAATTATTTTTAATTAAAAAGATGTATTAGATAATAATAATACTTCTTATATATTGATGTGTAACTTTATTAACCATCTAATTTATACATTTATACTATTCTACATCTAGATAATATAAATTATGTATGTATACATACCAAATGAATTTTCCAAAACTCCATAAAACCTACACTCGTACCACATTTTTTATTCAATTATAAATAGTACAAAAGCTTAATTGTTTACTATAGGTTATTTTCCTTTTTACCATTCTCAGCGTTTTATCGGAATTTATCACCCGAAGTCAGTCAAATTGTGCCCTTTTTTCTATTATTTAATAGCACAAATAAATTGATAGTAAAAACAATCTCAATTTTATTGTAGGAAAATATAATTGCATCAAAATAGAATGACCAGTTTATCCTTTCTTGTGTTTCATTATGATGACAAGCCTTGGTTCTTTGTACAGCGCCACGCTGAGTAAATTTTATTCCTGGCATGCGAAACCCTAAAGTAAACCTTGATCCTTGTAAAACGTCCAACTCAGGAAAGTTTATCATTCCTTACCATAACAAACCCTGGTTTTTCTAGTACGCCCCAACTCGGCAACGTTTGTCGTAATCACTATACAACTGGCAGGATCAACCAGGTAACCATCAAAGAAACTATAACTGGTTTAACAATTCCCAATTTCACAGTCCAATTCATTACCTATCCAGCAAACTCTTACTTATCATAGCAAAACCTAAATTTTCTAAAACGCTCAACTCATTACTTATCCTAACGAACCCTAAGTCTTCTAAAACACCCAACTCGTCAGAGTTTTACTTTGGAACTTGTGCCCGCCTAAATTTTCTAAAACGCCCAACTCATTGTTATTATAACGAACCCTAAGCTTTCTAAAACGGCCAACTCAGCAGAGTTTTAGTTTGGACGCACAAGTCACATAGTTGTGCCGACTTAAAGAAAAAAAAATGAGCTTTCGAATGAGGCCATCTCTTTGGATGGAAAAACGAATTCTATATATATCTTAGGACTCCTCGACCGACTTACCATAGTGAAATGTCATATTTTAGATATTTTTGATCGGGAATATGGCATGTCATAATGAAGATCGATTTCAGTACCTTTTATCTGATATTTTATTGAATGAATTTGCTATGATCTCATTTAATACTTAAGTTAATACTTAATACTTAGGAGTGATTTTAAATCATAAATATATATATATATATATATATATATATATATATAAATTTTTAAAATTTAAGTAAGTTTTAGTCATTATAAATAATTTTTAAATTAGGGGTTTAGAATAGAGAGTAATGAGATGTATTGATAAGTCACTCAGTGATGTGAAAATTACTAGTTCAAAATTTATTGGACAAAAATTCAGCCATATTAAATGTCAAAAATTAATCTTGAGGTCATCTCACGATTTAGACAACTTTTATATATATATATATAACCTTTTAATAAAATTTGATAAATTTTTTTTTTTTTAAAATTAAAATTAATATATTGTAATGTTTTATAAAATTGTGGTTTTGATAATTTTAATGCTTTTGGATAGCAGTTTCTAAAGTCAAAGATTAAGTTTACAGTCATTCATGACTCGATAACTTTAATATATATATATATATATTATATAAAATTTTAATGAATAAAATATAGAAATATGAAAGAATTAATAAGAAATTTTAAATAACAAATTCACAATTGAAATCAGAATTATTTCAAATAATTAATTCTACCATATACATTAATATTATAATAGTGTTATGGTTTTTTTAATCATATTATGAGGTAGAACAACCGTGTATTATGATTTATTTTTGAGATAAATTGTAAGGAGTGCAAAAGGTTAAATTAAATAGGTGGATTTATTAAAAGATTATAATATTTTTATTTTATTTTGTTATGGTTAATTAATAAGTTGGTTGATTAATTTGGGTGAGGTCCAAATCAAACTTAACACTTCTATTATAACAACAAGAGTATATTCAAGCTCAAACTTAGATGCTACAACTATAACAACAAGAGTATATCCAACTAAGAATTAATGTTGTAGCAAGGACCTAGACTCTAAGATGGTGGAGGAATCTATTCCTTGATATTTATAGCAAAATGACAAAGGTGTGGCCCATGAGATTTCAACTTCAAGTGGAAAAGATAACATTCCACTGTGCCAACCACTAAGTTTGAACTTCAAAAGGAAGGAATAAACATTCCACTTTGCCAACCACTAGGTAGTGGGACTAAAAGACATAAAATCATTTATTTACAAACTTGGATTATTTAAAATTGTAGACCTGGTCCAGATCAAAAAATCATTAAACCTAATTTAACAAATTTAACACCTTAAAGATAAAATTGTTACACTTTGACCACTTCAATTCACAACTAAATTAGTTGTTTAAATTATTGTGTTTCTGCCCTTAAATAATTAAAATGCCCAGGAAAATAGAGCCTCAAAATAGTGTCTTTACTTTCGTTTTGGGGCTCTATTTTCCTCGGTATTTTAATTATTTCGGGGAACCATGGAATAAAATTGTCGGATAACATTCAAATTGTAACAACATTTATTTCGGGGAACCAAGGAATAAAATTGTCAGACAACATTCAAATTGTAACAACATATCAACACACTGTGCTTACTGGCCAACCGATTTAATTTTTTTTATCGACTGTAAATTGAATTTGGCGAGCGATATCTAGTTTTAAACCAGTCTATAGAAAATCCAATTTAAAATATGTCTGAAATTTATTGAAATGGATTGGGTGCAGATGTCGCACAAATAATTCAAAAACCACGGGGACAATTAATGCAATATAAAATTCTTGTGTATCAAATTTCATTCGAGTAATGGTTTGGAAGTGACAAGAGATTGGAGTCAATATTCTATACTTTAAAAAAAATTATAGAAATTACTTTTTAGCACGATGACAAATCCGTTGACAAAGTAAAATTGGAAAAAGTAAAAGATATTTTTAAATTTCATACATAAATTAATATTCATAAATAGATATAATTAATATTTGTAATTATTTATTTAACAAAAAAATAACATATATGGGTAGTTTATAGCTTATAGGTTTTGGAGGTTTTTGTTACATATTTTCTAGTTGAATTAAAACCTAGTAAGGATTTGTTGGCATCATATGTTTGAGTTGTGAACTCTCCAAAATCATAGTGTCTTAAGGTTTGCGAGGGTGCTTAAATCCAACTTTGCAATGAAAATGCATTTTAAACAACAAAATATCAAGACTTGATCAAAAAATATTTCTCTCGCCAAAAACTCCATAAATATAATAGTTTTCTATCTTTTGGGATAACTATTGTATTTCCTTGTAGAATGGATTATACATGGATATGGTAGATATGCTAGGTCACTATTTCACTAGGAAGATAGGACCATAGCCAAAGGTGCACTCTTTGCAAAGAGCCGTAGGCAACTATAATAAGAAAGAAGACGAAATAAATGATACATATAAAATTGGAAAATAGAATGGTCCATGTAGTCAAAATGAAAAATAAACCAAAGCATAGCAAGGCTAAGCTAGGGATCAAATTCTGTAGTAGCACAATGTTGTAGCAAGCGCTATCTACCACGAGAAAAGTGCGAAGTTGTTGCTTAATGCGTTCCAAGCGCTTATCCATGTCCCTCATGTGACAATGTAGGTGCTCAAGAGAGTATAGAATGTCTATTAGGTGCGTGAAGTGATCCATTAGAATTCTACCAAGGTGAAACTTCAAATGCCAATATAGGTCAACGGTGTACGTGTAATGGTCAAAACAACCTCGCTTATGTGTCCAACATCTGTAAGATAATTAGCAAATTCAGGAAGAACCTTTGTGTCCAAAATTTGTTGCTATTGTTAAGCCCCTTCACATTACATATGAGATAGATCCTCTTAGATAAACCCTCGGGTGAGATCTTGAAGCATGGAGTTTGATTCCTGTAGTCTATTGACATTGAAAATATGTTTCTTCTCTCAATATATTCCAATTCTTAGACCCTAGCCTATTCCTCAGTCCACGATTTTTGAAGCATACAACGAGCACGTTATTTTCAACCTGTTTCAATAGGATTTTATGAAGTTCTATAGGATTATTGACCCTAAGAATACATAGGAAATTCTAGTAAAGGTTAGCTATTTCCTCATCCCATTCTGCAGTGGCCATCCTCCCTCTTGGAAATTTGGTTCTCTGGGTGGTTAAACCTCAATTCCTAGGAATGACTCCCCATCCTTTCAATGAGTACAAACCTATAAAGAAAAATAATGTAATGTAAATTAAAAAGGTCCTTACATTACCACATTAGGTTGTTAAAGAGGTGTGTAATTTATTCTATTCTTAATATACTCTTGATATATAATATTTTTAAAATATTAATAACTAAAATAAATAAATGTAGATCATAATTCAAATATTTCAATATGCATCATGAGTAAAATATTTTACTATCAGCTAAAATATTTTAATGTCAAGTATAGAGAGAGAGAAAGAGTGAGACATTTCTTATTCTGGTGATATGTTCCTTCTAATTCAAGGTACGAGGGAGATTGGTAGCTAGACAGACATTTAGCAGTTTAAAATATATTAATAATAGAATTAGTTAAATGTGTGTCTTTGTGTATGTCTAGAAAGAGAAGGATTGTATCGTATGGATATATGTCTTCTACTTCTCGGCATGTACTAACATTTTAGTGTGGAGAATGTGGATCCTAAAAATCTCCTTATAGTTAAAATTCCTTTTCCTAATATTTTCACTAAAAAAGAAGTTTATATCTTCAGATATTTGATACCTGTAAACACTCATAGATCCAAAATTTATATAAAATTCCTTAACATCGAGAAAAATCAAATCTATCAAGGTAAAAACGTTTGCTTAAATTTTGCACTAAAAAATAAACTTATATCCTAACCGATGATCCAACACTTATAAATTCTAAATTAAAATAAATCTCTACTAAATATTCATAACGGTATGTAATATTTGGAATTATTATTATTTAATCCAAAATAAATTAATTTTTTTAATTCAATATTATTCATTTTTTAACCTACTAGTTTTTATATTTATTTTTAAATTAAATAAATATTTATTATACCACATATTTTAACTTTATGTTTCTCAAGATTCTTATAAATATATTAGTTAAAATCTCCTTATAGTTAAAATTCCTTTTCCTAATATTTGCACTAAAAAAGAAGTTTATATCTTCAGATATTTGATACCTGTAAACACTCATAGATCCAAAATTTAGATAAAATTCCTTAACATCGAGAAAAATCAAATCTATCAAGGTAAAAACGTTTGCTTAAATTTTGCACTAAAAAATAAACTTATATCCTAACCGATGATCCAACACTTATAAATTCTAAATTAAAATAAATCTCTACTAAATATTCATAACGGTATGTAATATTTGGAATTATTATTATTTAATCCAAAATAAATTAATTTTTTTAATTCAATATTATTCATTTTTTAACCTACTAGTTTTTATATTTATTTTTAAATTAAATAAATATTTATTATACCACATTTTAACTTTATGTTTCTCAAGATTCTTATAAATATATTAATGGTAACATATTTATCCTAAAATTTTAATATTTTTGTAACTTTAGTTAATTATAGTGGCATTCCAACATTTTTTTTCTATCAAGGTTTCATTAACTAAAATAATTATTATCATTACCATAGTATCATACTTTACCATACATCTGCTATTTGTTAATTTTACCATACTTTACCTTATTCGGCTATACATATATTATGAAATTATTGCTAAATATTTTCCTTGTAGTTGGAGGAGATTACTAATGAAATGTTTTAATTCTGCTTTCTTGTATTAAACCTAGGATGGGTCTGAACCTTAGCTTAGTTGTTATATTGTTGGCAACGAACGTGTGTTACAACCATCGAGGTCATTTAACTTAGGCATACTATGCTTTGTTATACTCATATGAGTCGTTTATCCATCGATCCTTTTAGAGTCTCCAGCTGTATCACATTGCGCTTCTTCGTACTTGTGCAAATAAGTTGTCATTGATCCATAGTTCTCCCAACGTAGGTTATAGATCGATGATACAGAGGCAACCTGTACCGGTATTGGGTAACTACCCCTCTCCTACCGCACCGTATTGTCTTTAGTTGCATCCTTCGACCCATTGAGTGGCCTCTACAAATTGGATTTTGTAACCGGGAGTTTTGTTCTGCGAAGGATGCAGTCTCTACGTCATTAGGCCTTAATCCTTCATGCCTTAATTTCACGAGTTATGCATTCTTGAACTCAGTTAAATTTCTCCGTTGAAAATACTTTAGAAATGTTTATAATTAAACCCTCACATAATTATGTTCAATGTCCCATATTTCGCACGAACTGGTCGTTTTCTCTTAATTTTCTTGAGTTCCCACGATTCCAGCGAATATTCCCCAGGGTTTTGGAGGGGTTCACACCAAAGGCTCTTCCACCGATATTCTAGAATATGTGCGGGGTCACTGTAAGGGTAAAATTGTCCCTCCCTAAAACTCTAGCATTAATTAGTAACTTTCAATTTGAATCTTTTTTAGCGTTAAATACTGAGTACATTTTGTACAGTGATGTGTGGTTTGACGGTAAGTTTATTTGGGCGAAGCCTGGGAGACCATAGTCAAATCTTATTGAGTACACTTGCGAGTTGTGGTGGATACTCAAAAAGAAGATCCCCCACCCTCGCCTTGGCGGCACGAGAGTCTTGCTTTGCTAAAACCATAGGATCTTTGTATATTGACTTGCAGGTAGTTGGATCTACTCTTGGTGTTATAGTGGTAGCTATGAGGATTGATCCTTGGTCTCCCATAGATTAGGAATGGCAGTGACCAATTCACCATGTGGTTAAAAAAAGAGAGTCTTGCTTTGCTGAAACCATAGGATCTTTGTATATTGACTTGCAGGTAGTTGGATGTACTCTTGGTGTTATAGTGGCAGCTACGACGATTGATCCTTGGTCTCCCATAGATTAGGACTGGCAGTTACCAATTCACCATGTGGCTAAAAAAAAAAACTGAATACATTTCTTGATTGTTCAGGTTATTTGGAGCAATCTTGCTTCTAGTTTCCTTCTAATAGTTAAAATAATTCTCTTTCCCTATTGCATTTACCCCTTTCCTTGATAATGTTCTTTAATAAAGTCTCATTGTTAAAGGATTTTCTTGTTTGTCACCTGGTAGGTTAATGTTCCCCCTCCCGGACAAGAATGGTTACCTTATTCTTTGAATAATTTTAGAGCTTAATGTTATAGCACAAGTGCTTATTTTTTTCCTATTTTGTTGTTCCACGAAACATCGAACAGGTGACCTATGGTCACTTATATCTTCTCAGTCATGGCTATGGCAACGACTCATCATACGATCTATTTTAAAAACTTTTTGCTCTTAATTCAGACTTAAGGCCATGTGGCCCCATAGGAATTTTGATTAATAACATTGGAACCCTACCATAAGGGCCATTTCTTTCTAGGGTTTTGTAATTGTTAGGCCTAGTCAAGTTATTATGATTTGTATGGGTTGTTTAGTGTTGCATATCTTCGAACAATATTTTTTCTTTAAAGACACGTCGTGACTATCCACCTCCTTCCCATGACTTGTATATATAGTAGTTTGTTGACAATATAATGTGTTCTTTTATTATGATTTTAGTTTGTTTTCTTTGTTAAAGGCTTACACGACCTACTTGTATTTTCCAAATTCTAAACTATTTTAATTGTATGGTAATTACTCTTGTAGATTCAAACCTATATTCAGGGCTTGTTTATTACAAAATATTACTTGACGATTATATGCAATATTTATATGGTGATTATGTACCTTTGTGTTTAGTGTTTCCTTTTCTTATTGATTATTATAAGCCTCCTCTAGTGTGTCGAAAGGATGTGGGTGCATTTATCCTTCATTATGAGTAATGAAACCATTTAAGCAATGATCATTTGCAAATTTTGTTAATGCAATCTTTCTTTTAAAGCTTACAATTATATTTTCTCTTTTCCATTTACAATGATATCTTTGTAGGGTTTGGAAACTTAATATAGGTGAGAGCGATGGATGAAACACATAGTTTTCAAGAATTTAACCAGGTACGGAGACTTGGTTAGGACCTGCCTACAAGACCCATTCATTCTTTCTATACCCACTTCCTGGATTCAGAACTGTGACTAGGTTATTGGCTACTTATCTAGCTAGGTTTGGTGACTAGCGTGACTCACATTTCAACAATGTTTATGCTATTTTACATCTTGAAAATATTAACATATTCATCTTTGGAACATGAATCAAAACACCACATAATAGTAAAATAAATTGTTTTCATATGAACTAAAGCACATACAATAGAAAATACATATCATTAATTTGTTCAACCATACCATACTACCACGAAAATCATAGTGGGTGGAAGATTGCTACTCCCCCCGATCCAATTTCACATCCTAAGCAGGCAATCTGACAGATACCATACATACTAGGTATAATCCATGACTTCTTTGACCACGCTAGGTCTAGCCAATGATTTCACTAACCACATAGGGTTCAGTTTGGAATTCTGCTATCCATACTAGGTCCAGCTCGAAAATTCCTCTTCGCAGCGTCTTGCCTCCCTCAATAATGTCATATTATGAGCTAACTATATTTTAATTTCCTCTCATGGGCCTCCTCCAACTCGACTCAAGTCCACAAGATTGCCTGAGGCCTCTTCCCATTTCATCCTCTTCACCAACATTTTCCCTAACTAAGATAATCTATTGATAAGGTGAGGAAATTTGGGCTAGTAAATACCACTTCTTACATCCTTTCTTGGGATTTTCGTAACTATACTTTAATCGTATGGGGTAGGAAATTCTCTTTCAGCATCTTTCTCGACTATAATTTTCATCACTGACTAGATGGAACATTTTATTAATGTAAAATTAGGAAAAAGCGTTTTATGTTCATCATTTATTCATAATTGTCCCTTAGCATGGCCCACAATATGTAAATTAACTTCTTCTTTTTTTTTTTTCTCGGCAAAGCTATCTAATCTATTATATTATGTACAGGTAAGCATACATTCAAAAAGACAGGCTACCCAGGGCCGACTGTGGCGCCTTGGGTAGCTTTACTTGACTCAGAATTCGCCCTCGCAGGGGCAGCACTTTCCACATGACAAAACACGGAGTTGTTTCCAGGTCATACCAAAACGGCCCGCGCAGGGGCATCAAACAGACAGACGCGTAACAGACTTTGCAAGGCCTACTGCCTATACTATAGTGAACGTGAACATAAACAAGAACTGAAAAGATACAAACATAGATATTTAGCTTAATCCAGGCCTCGACCGAGACCCAAAATCTATACCAGACCTGAAAGAGAGAAATTTATGACATGGTGTGCCGCTGGGGACTAATCTTTAGGTTTTTCCTCAATAATTCTGCACCAGCCTTGGCCTTCTGGGATGCCTGCCCACATTGCCATAGGGTCCTGCGCTGTGGCCGGCGTCTCTTGCTCTTGAAGTCGGGTAGGGGACTGCTGAAGCTCCTTCTCTGGATTTCCCTTTGCAATTGTCGGCTGCACCACTGGGCATTTCTCCCCACTGCCCTCTGGAAGTACCTCAGCGGAGACCGGTTGCATTCCTTCTTCGTTCTCCTCAGAAACCTTTGTAAAAAGAACTGAGATGTGTGCGTTAATGCCAACATTATCCCACGAGCTGCCAAGGGTAAAAATGACTGAGCCGAACGCTGGAAGCATGGGCGCTCCATCATTGGAACTGCCGGCCTCCAGGAAATGACTGGCTGGAATTGGTGTGGCTCCCGCCATTGTGTGGCAATAGCAGCAACAGCAGTGATGGTGGACATCCGCTGCAGGGGGGCGTGAAGACTCACCACGCCCAGAACCTCTTCTACACGACATTCTTTCACGCGGGCGCGCCATGGTTTCAGCGACACCCACAACTTGATCCAGAACAGTGCTTGAGGGCCTGTTATGAGTGCGATCACCCCCAATTGAGTTCTGCCCCCCAATTGTCCCGAAGCAGAGCTCAACCTTACATAAACAGTACCCAGGATAAACAAGCAGGTAGCAATCTTCGTCAGAATGAATGCCTTCGTTCTCAGCATCAATAGCGCAGCGCTTTCTCTCAGACATCTGAGTTGCTTGCTCTGCATTTAAAATCCCTTGTCTATCACGTGGCGGCACATGCTGGGCATGTGGCTCCCCATGACCTAGCGCGATGACACCCGCATCCGGGGAAATATGTAAATTAACTTCAACAAGAGGTAACTCAAATATTTACAGTTTACCATGGGTATTACATCTTCCCACTAAGCAAAATATGGAATCGGTTGGGATATGCCTCGTGCATAAAGTTTTCATCCTCTTAGGTAGCTTCTTCCAAGTTTAAATGCTTCCACTTATCTTTAACCTGGGTGATTACTCTCTTTCATACCATAGTTTCTCTCTGATCTAGAATGTGCAGAGGCTCGACCAAAAATTCTCCAACTTGTTCGGCCTACATGCATAATCATTATGGATGTCATTAGTTTCCATTAATCATTATTCAATAAACATGTGTGTGTGTATATATATATATATATATATATATATATATATATATATATATATATATATATATATATATATATAATCATTTCAAACTTTATTGGTTACATCGACATCCAGAAAATTAATAATATGTTTAGGATCATTTATGCATTTCTTTAAGAAATAAACATTGAATACATTGTGTGTATATATGACTATACAAAGGAAGTTGTTAAGGCACAAGCCCAATCCAGGCAAGTATTTCGAATGGGCCACAAAATCAGGGAGCCAATTTCACACAAGTTCCCCACCTCAAGGTACTCTTTTTTAGTTTGACCCTTACATACACATGATCTCCCACTTCAAATTCTCTATAAGTTTGTCTTTTATCTACATAAGTTTTATGCCGATCTTAGGTAGATTTCGAATTTCCTTGCACCTTCCACACAATGTGTTCCATTTCTTTTAAGATGTTTGGTCCCAGTATCAATATATTTTTAGGATGACTGCAATTAGTCGGTGTCTTGCACCTTCTCCCATACAATGTTTCAAATGGGGTCTTTCTTAAGGAAACATGATAATGAGTATTATATGAAAATTATACTAGGTGGAGATATTCTTCCCATTTGGTGGTTTGTTGCATGACATATGAATATGTCCTCTAATACTTCATTTACTCATTTTTTCCCATTTATCTACATATGGTAGGAAGTACTAAATTATACTTGGGTGCTTATTCCTCTAAACAAATCCTTCTAGAATGTGGAATTGAATTTCACATCTTGATTAGAGATTATCTTCTTAGGTATTCCATGGAAACGAAAAATTTCCCTAATAAATATATCATTTATTTGAACAACTTTATAAGTTTACTATACATGAATAAAATGTGTTGATTTGCTTAGTTTATCAATTATGGAATTGCTTTTCCTTTTTGACTTGGGCATACGTGTGACAAAATATATGGTTATAGTTTCCCATTTCCATTCACAAATGGGTAACGGGTGAAGTAAATCTGTTGGATGTTGATGTTCAACTTTATCTGCATATTTTACGAAGTACTAAATCATACTTTGGTGCTTATTCCTCTAAATAAATCCTTCTAGAAAGTGGAAATGAATTTCACATATTGATTAGAGATTATCTTCTTAGGTATTCCATGGAAACGAAAAATCTCCCTAATAAATATATCATTATTTGAAAAACTTTATAAGTTTACTGTACATGAATAAAATGCGTTGACTTTCTTAATTTATCCATTATGGAATTGTTTTAACTTTTCGACTTGGGCATACTTGTGACAAAATATATGGTGATAATTTCCCATTTCCATTCAGGAATGGGTAACGGGTGCAGCAAAACTGTCGGATGTTGATGTTCAAGTTTCACCTTTTGGGACTCAAGAAATTGTGCTATGTATTCTGCTAACTCCCTTTCCAGGCGAGGCAAAAGAAATTCCTTCATTTAACCAATAATTAATTTTTGTTAACCAATGTGGATAGGATAGGGACTTTTGTGGTATTCATCCAAAATTAATTGCTTAATATATTTTTAGTTAGGAAAATAAATTCAATTTATATAGACTAACAAATCATCACCATTAATTTCATATCCTAGCTATTTTCCAGTGTTTTCCTCTTGGTTTATTTTCTACCATAAAGTTTGATATTGTGGGTCTTTTAGGGATGCATATTTAATCTCGTCTAAAAAATCATATCTCACTTGACTAAATGAAATTGCGTAAATTAAATTCAACCTTCTACTTAGGGTATCTGCCACCTGATTTTCTTTACCTTTCAAATGTTTTATGCTAAAATCAAAATTTCTTAAGAAACTAGTCTATCATGCTTGTCGAGCGTTAACTGTAGGATATTTAAAAAAAGTATTCAGGATACTATGATCAGTCATCAAAATAAATTTATTCCCTAATGGATAGTGTCGTTATACCTTTAAAGCATAGATCACTGTTGTTAATTCTAGGTCATAAGAAGAGTACCTCTGCTCATGCTCGTTCAATTTTCAAGTTTCATAAGATACCACTCGACCTTATTTCACTAACACACCTGCTATCCTTTCGTGACATGCATCTCTATAGATAACAAATTCTTTCTCTGGATACAAAATTCTCAGAACTCAGGTTATGGTCAACAGATGCTTTAGTTGATCAAAACTATTATGCCATTCTGGTGTCCATTGGAACATCCTCACTTTCTTGTGTAAAGAGGTTATGGGGTAAGCTACTTTTGCAATCTTATCTATAAAGCATCGGTAGTAACCTGCTAGTCCCGTAAAGGATTTGATATATGCAACATTTATAGGAATAGGTCATTCCATAATTCTCTTGAAATTTTATGGATCCACATCTATCCCTTATTGAGTGAACCCATGCCCCAAATATTATATTTGGTCTTTATAAAATTCACATTTACTATACTTAGCATATAATTGGGATTCTTGCAAAGTGTACAGGGATATTTGCTAATGACATTTATGCTCTTTGATATTCTTTGAATAAATCAAAATATCATCAATAGAGATTGACATGAACTTATCTAGATATGGATTAAAGACGTTCTTCATAATGCACATACAAATTCCAGATTAGAAAAAAATCATGCTACATAAGTGAGCATCTACCGAGGTGACTTCAACCAAAAGAGGCTACCTGGGAAGATGAAACAATTTTTTTATGCACAAGGCATATTTTATCAAGTCTTGTAGGTTAGGAAACACTGAGGATGGTGTTTAACTTGAGGTGGGAAGACGTCACACCCCTTGGTGAACATAAGCATTTAATTTACTTTTGCTGCAAAGACCTAGTAAATCTTTATCTATGTGAAAAAATGCCTAATCGCACTTTAAACATTTAAATAATTTTTATTAAAAAAGTAAATCATGATAATTCTTGGAATTCATAGGAATGGTCGAGAATGTGGTTTTGAGTTTCCAGACAGTTAGAGACAGTTACTTGTCCATTTATCCCTTGAGATAAAAATCTCAGTGGTCTTAGGGTTCTAGGGTCTAGGGGTCAAAGTGTCTTTGCCTCTTTTATTAATTTTGGGATTTTCTATAATCCTTTAGCCTACGAACTACTATTGTCCTAATGTGAAGAAACATTTTCTGAGGTCATTACAAGTTTTTCATAGAGGGTTCTTAAAGATAAGATTGAATTTGAGAGAGTCTAGGTCCTTGAAGGGTCATAAGGTTATTTTTCATCTAGAATCATTGAAGGTTCAAAGGGTTTTATTTCTTGGGATTTCCATTTATCATCAATTAAAAGCATAAAAGTAGAATTTCCATTTATTAAGGGTTTATATGTCTTATATGTTTGTTAGTGTTTTCTATTCTCCCCATCCCACCATTCATAATTTATTAATCACAGTCCACCATTTATAATTCATGATTCCCTTCATATACTCCCTTCGATATACTATCCTTCATTCATCACTTACCATCATATGCACACCCCTCCCCCTCAACTCACCTCTCATCATCATTACCATTACATCCTCGTACATCCAAATTCATTTTCATCATTCCTAATTCATAATTATTACACCCTTTACCAAATTTTACACCCAATGACCGAAACAAAGCATATGAAGGTGCACATTTTCAAATTTATGTTCATGATTTCCCTCATTCTCTCTCTAATTCCTAGTTCGCGCCCAGAGAAGGTTTGCGCTCAGAGTAAACTTTTACATTTTACATAGCAACTGGATGAGATTAGTTACGTAGAGGTTCAAAGATAGTTTCAATCAAGTGTTGAAGGTTGCTACAAAATACCTACGCAAATCCTATAGCTACACAGTTGCTGCACAACATTTATGCATTCATTTTAAGCTCCTTTCAGAGGTCATAGGCCAATCTCCCACTGCATCTAATCAAGCTTTCCTATTTCCTGAGGTAGGGAACATCTACTCCAGCCAAACATTTCCTTCAAAAATAATTACAGAGTCATTGGTAAAGTTTGTGTGCATTTACTGCATAATTGTTGCATAAAGCCCTATGTGTTGACTAGTCTGCGTTTGAGGTATTTAAAGTTCTTAGGGTTTGTGTTTTGATTAGAATGAGTAGTGTTTTGATTAGAATGAGTAGATTTGTGCTCGCACATAGAGCCTGCAGTCAAAATTTCATGGTCATTGGTACGATTTCCTTCACATACTTCTCATACATCACATACATCACTACATGGCATTGTAACAAGGTTGTCAGGGCATAAAGGTTTTCCCAAGAACCAAAGTCATTTAACTCATGTGAAAACCCTATTAGTCACCTCTTTGCATTGTGATGTCATCCTTACCATTATCCATTATGTTGTCAATCAACCTTTTCACCACATTTTTGGTGTGTGCCATGAAGAGAGAGTTAAAAGCTTGTACTATAGTTTTTATAGCCATATGGAAATCCCAGGGAGAAAGATCAAGGCAAAGGGAGTAGAGGGAGTCTGTGTTGAGCCTAGAAGCTTGGAGATAGTGAACTCTGGCCATGCAATCTGAGTGGCTTTGAAGCGCATAGGATGCATGGCTTCCTATGAGAAAATCCAAATGCATGGCCACCATTTCCAACTTGTTTGTATGTTTGCCTTGAATTTTAAAGGTGGCAAGGTTAAAATTAGGGATTTAAAGTTTACGTTATTTGAAGAAACTATTTCTCAAGCTACAAAGATTCCTTTAAAAGGTGAGATTTGGTTCAAAGGAAAGGAGTTAGATGCCTCTTATTTTAAAGAATTTGTAAAACCTCAATACAAGGACAAATATGACACCACATTTGCAATGAGCTACTTGTTGAGCCACTACAGTCAATTGTTGAAGGTTATACAAAGATATTTTACATGTGAAGGCCATTTCAACAAGGTGTACGAGTATCACATTAGGTTTCTTATGCATTTCACTAGTAGGAGGAGTGTAAACTTACCTTATTACCTTTTCAAAAGCCTTGGAAAGATAGCAGAAAGGGTTTAGTCCAAAGGAGGAAAACACTTTCCTAGCTTATTCCACTTTGCATTGATCAAATTGTTAGTTTTGCATGAGTTAGAGAAAAGGAAGATATCTTGATATGGTTTCTTGTTAGCCTCAGGTTTTTTTGCTTATGTGGACATTAAACCCATGGAACCACATGAAGAAGAATTCAAAGCTAAAGAGACAGAGGTACCCAAAGCTGTAGAGACAGTTAAGGAAACAAGGAGGGATAAGAAAGCAGTAAGCAAAGGGAAAAGCCAGATACCAATGGAAGAAGCATAGTTTATAGGCAGGCAGAGGACTAGATTTTATACAAAGAAGTTAATTGTGGAGCCAACTCCTTAAGTTGATATCTTAGAGGATATACTTGAACAAGATGCAGCAGATGAATAAGATGTTCAAATGGAGGACAAAGAACTTGAAAGTACAAAATTACAGGATACCCTTGCTAAATTTCATCTTAGAATTTATTATTTGTAGAAAGAAAATCGAGAGCTCAGGCACACAACAGAAGAAGCAGCCCAACATAAAGAAAGTGAGTTTTCTAGGAGTCGTCCTAGGCATACAACCTAGGATAAAGGAGAATAGGTGATTATTTTAGAGGAGGTAAGAGAACCTAGTGTGTACCTAAGGAAGCCTATTACAAGGTCAACAGCTAAATGGAAAGGGAAGATGAAAGAAAACTTTCAAACAACAAAGAAGCCATAGTTTGATGAACGGAAGGAGTATCAGAGGTTGTTTTAGGAGATTGAGGTTTTCCAAAGACAATCTGATAAGATAACATAGAATAATGAAATCTACAGCAAGGCCATAAATGATACCATCTCAGAAGATAATGTTTGGGTTGTAGAAGCTCTAGATGCAGTTGAAAAAGCCAAAGTATTCATGAAATGGACTCTTTCCCTATGTAGGTAACTAAATAAAAATTAAATAAGAAATCTAATTATGAGGAGAAGATTGAGGTTAATGAAACAGAAGCTGGCAAGGGATAGGAAGCAACTTAAGAAGATAAAATAGTCACCTAACAGTCTACCTACAGTTGTTGTGGTGGTTTCTTCTCAAAGATGTACAAAAAGAACCCACTTAAGATTGTGGATGACAAATAATCTCAACAACATAAATGGCTGCTAAACATTGTAGACCTGCAACAACTAAAAGGAAACAAAACCTGCCAAATTCTGGATTTATGCTACAATCATAGTTAAACAACAAAAAGAAAGAGTAATAACTCGAATCATCTAATGGAAACCATATATACAAAGAATAGTTTTATTATAACACTTGTGAAGGGAACAAATAAATGTTACAAGTCCCCCTCTATGGGATGGGTTCTTGGCTATCCTCAAACGTCTTCAACTTGTGTATAGCCTCTCTCCTCTATAATTTGTAACCCCAACAAAAATATGGTGTGCGACAATGAAAGTAATCAGAGTTACAACAATGAGTATAATAATGAAAATAATCAAAAGTGAATAATGAATGGAAAACACTTCTATTTATAACAAAATATTGAGTTATCCTTGAATAATGAGCAATAATAAAATATTATTGATGCCATTCTTATAATAACCACTAGGAATATTTTATTATATTTGGTTAGGAGGGAAAAAAATATTTAAATTTTTATTTAAAAATAATAAATAAATAAATGAGTTATTTATCATCTCAAGGAATTAGTTAAGGAATAATAAATAAATAAGGATTTATTTAGTTATTCCTAACGGATTTAGTCAAATTTAACAAATAATAATAATTAATTACTCTTAGAGAAAAATCAGCTAATTAATGATTTATCTATTTATTTTTCTTGATTGCGTCAAATATGACAAGGAATAATAATTGATCAATGGTTTAATTGATTATTCCTAGAAGAAAATCAAATAAATAATGATTTATTTAATTATTCTTCATGGGTTTAACTATAAATTACTTAACAAAGGTGGTTTATTAAGTAATTTCTCACAGTGAAAGCAATTTTACTATGGTTAAATTGGATTTACATGGTGTACTTCGATCCATCTAGTAAATTAGGCTAGATGATCATTTTTTGGTGATAACAACAATATTACAACCATCTAAATAATTCAAAAAAATCTCCAGACTAGCTAAGGAAGTTAAAGCAACCTCCACTAAAGAGACCAACCATCATCCAGCAAGGCCAAACCATCATCTAGCAGGAAGAGGAGGAGATAACTAGGTTTCTTGACTAGAATTGATAATTTTTTATCATATACTTTGTTACATTTTTCCAAAGATCAACATCTGTGTAGCTAAGGGCTCATTTTGCAATCACAAGAGGTCATGTTTTTCTATTTGAAAACTGTGAAAGTTTTTAATGTTTTGATGCATGCTGGGAGTTATAATTTGTTTTTGATGAATTCCTATACATTACAATGTTTTTGGAGCAGGAAATGACAAGTAGACTTAGAATTTAAAGTTTGTTACGCAAGCAGTGACTAGACTTTCCTAGGGTTTGCACATGTGGAGAGGAGCATCTAGTGGGTCCTACATTGACACGATATCATCTCAAACATACCCATCATCTTGGCTTCATCCAGTACGACCTGTAATCTTGTTGAGCTGGAAGCCTACTACACATTGTTGCACAATTCATTACTCTAGCTTGTTCTGTGTTTTGATTATTTTTATACCTTCTAGAATGATGTTAGGGATCAAGATAGGAGTAGGGATGTGGATAAGTCTGATCTTTGAAACTTGATGTTGTTAAAGTTTATCAAGCTTTAGGTCAATGATGTTTCAATGATTTAGTTTATCATGATATTTTAGTCGATAACAGATACATTGTATCTAGTCCTTTAGTTTTCATGTAACTAAATGTATTTACAAAGAATTGGATATGACAAAATCATTCGGTTGGCCTGTGTGTGAAGCAAGCAACTTTCATTTTGTATTTTTTCAAATATTTTTAGTGAATAGAGGAAGGTCGAAGTGATTTGTTGCAGGAACTCGTCTCTTAGTCATTATGGTTGTGTGTTTATGTGTGATGTAAGTTACATGTTGGAATTATTATGCCATGAATATATATCTTATTGTTTAAAGAAACAAAGGATTATCCCACAATTCGTAATTACAACACTCTGTTTTAGTTTCTTAAACAATAAATGTTTTTCCTCTTAAATGACATGGAAAATTCATCCTTTAGTTAGATGTTTTATGTGTCATGTGTCCACTATTCTGCTGCTCACTCTCCTACAAGGAACCTAGTCAAAAAACATCATAAGGATTACCTAACATTAAATTATTTTACCTATTTGCTGAAAACATCAACTAGAAGTGATTCCATGTACAATGGACTTTCCTTACACCTGCCATCAAAATATTAAAACAAATCCTATTATTTCTGTTTTTAAAAACTAGCCTAAGCTCTGAAATACTCAACCAATTAATTAACCAAAAAACTCTATAGAGAGAGCCCTCTCTAAAGCTAGAAGGGCTAAATTCTAGCTTGTAAGTGGTTTGTTGTTACCCCTATAAACCTTCTCTCAGCCTAGAGGTTCAATTATAGGGTGCTAACAAGTGGGAAAAGACAAGGGGAGAAAGGAAAAAAACACTAGAAGCATCTTGTAGGAAGGGAGAAAGAAAAGAAAAGTGAAAAAACCTTAAACATGACATTGTTAAGGTGGGTAGGATACTGCGTGTCAGTATATTTCTTGAGTTGGACTAAGGGCCGATGGAAATGATGAGATAGACCTGTAAGTTTGAAAGGTTCTTGGCTTTAATGGGTAGTCTTGATTTTAGAGAGCTGACCTTGAGGATGTTTCCTATCTGTTGTTCTGGAACTAAAAGGGCTCAAGGAGAAAATTAAACGTAATTGTCATTCTCACTGGTTGGGTGGAAATGTCTTTACACGGGTTGAATTCCTTGGTAGCCTAACTATCTGATAAGTATTTTGTGTTGATAAGTTATCTTTTGAATCGAAAAGGTTACTTAAAATGGAAGTAATGAAAAAAAGTTCGTAGGAAACATTTATGTTGTAAATTATTTATGAAAAGTATTGATCTAATTTATGTAAACCTAGTTGATTGTGAGTCTATATGAAGGTTTAATTTGTTAAATTATAGTGCCAGGTAAAGATGCAGAATGGTAAAGTTTATGACTTGGAAGAGTTTATGTAAAATAGATTGCTAAGTCAACATAGATAAGAGTTTTGAATGTTTTCTTGGAAGTTATAAAAGCATGTACACAGTCCTTGTAAAAGCAGGTTAGTTCCACTTAATGAACGAAAGCATTATGAACCAAGTATACAAAAAGCAATGATAAACTGGTACACTGCAAATTGGCGATGTAAATATACCGTCAGAACAAATTAAAACCCAATAGTCAGTATTAGAAATAGTTACCCTTAAGATATATATATATATATATATATATTATATATATATATATATGAGACAAACTACAATGATTATCACAATCTTTTTAAGTACTACATGTAAGTATTCATATCAACAAACAGTAATATATATGTACATATTCATATATATAAGCCTGAATGAAAAGTTCAAGTGGAAAAAACTTATTGTGTGACAACGAAGTTGTACAATATAGAAAGGAAGCCTGAAAAAGTGTCAAACCCTCATAACCATAGTCCTATATAGATTATAGACTATGAATACAAAAAAGAAATAGGATTAGTATCACAAAAACCTAAATAGTCAACTTAAACAAATAAATTACTTTACGATTAAAGTTGCGAGGGCTCGAATGAAACTTTAAGAACATTAGAGGTTTTCTAATAATTATTTATAATAGAAGCAAATTGGAAGTAACTTGTCCTTGGCTATGAGCCATATTAATCATACATCCCACAATATTTAGATTAATCTCAGTAATCCTTCACTAGGGTATGGTTGAGTGGCCTTAAGATTATAACAATATAAAATCCAAGGGGTATATACATCGACAACTGTAACATTTTCTTTTAGAGGACGTCTAGACTGGAGAATGACTCCAACAATGCAAATACCTGGAGAGAACGTCCGAACTGGAGAACGACTACCACAGTGCAAATACTTGGAACGAAATTAAGAGAAAAAAACAAAACTTGGGTTAACGCTAAGATTATACTTGAATTTACCCTCCGGAACCAGATGCCATTCTCACCTTCAAAGTAGAATGGGGACAAACAATTAAGAATAGAAAAAGGTTGAATACGAATGGGGACAAACAATTAAGAAAAGAAAAGATTGAATACGAGAAGATGTACAATTTCACCTAAGGCTTCTCATCCTAGTTTTCGTTCCTTGTAACCCTGCTTGAGAAAGGAAAACTAGAAGCCTAGGTCAGTATTTTAATTTATTATAAATGTCCTTGGCACCCTGCTAAGGAAACAATAATTAAATTAGTTTACGTGAACTCGAATATAACGTAATAGAAATCACGAAAGAGTGAAAAAAGCTCAGTTCCTACCTAAGAATCCTGGAGTTGCTCATATGAAGCCAACAATTTCCAACCAAATGCCGGTAATGATGAAACTCCAACCTGTAGCCTAGGAGCAAAGCATTATTAGCCATAGTAATTAGAAAAGAAAAATATCTAGATCAGTCGTATAAAATAGTTAATGGAAAAAAAAGTGAATCTATTTACTTGCGTATTTTATGGTATCCGGAGCCATGCCATGATTAATCCAACCAGGGTTTTAACTAACAGTAGTGGAGCTCAAATAACAATGGGGAAAGTTGCAATGTGAAGGGGGAGTGCAGTGGGGGCATGGGTTAGTTACCCCGAAATGAATCCCAATGTCCATCAACCATCCGATTAGACCTTGATGATCCAAAGATGAAACTGTTGCCATCACAACAAAGTTAGGACATGCCACTTATAGCAAGGAATATTCCAGAATATGGTAACAGAGGCACTTGAAAGAGTTAACAAGTATGAATGGCAAAGTTTTATAAAATCTGAATACAATAACTATATATTAAATTGGCTCTCTAGATAGATACCTCGTGAGTGTATAAACATGGATACAATACAAGTTACACTTCAATCATGAGAACTTAATATATATAGGCTTTCACAATAAAAAGTGGTTTCACCCAATGAATAGTAAGATTTGAGACCTAATCTTAAAGTCTCAATCCTAGTCTTAAAACAATTAAGTGTAACTTTCTCCATTAATTATAACAAAATTTAACCATGATATGGAATAGATCAACCTTGAAACCATTGAAGACATCGGATAACAAATTTAAACATAGCGTAACCTCAAAGAATTGCGCGAGGAGTACAGCGTATTGTGACTGCGAATGTAACATTATATCTAGGGAAATAAATTAAGCTCAGAGACCTTGTTGTATTTAAAGAACGCACTAACAAAATGATCAAGAACAATAATGTGTGTCAAACACATGAATGTTAAGACAACTAACTTAAACCAAACAATATAGATAATAGATTTAATTACCATAATGACCCTAGTCACGTGATTGATTTAAAGATGCAATAAACATTCTTTTATATTATGTGAACGGGTGTTACAAATGATTATTAAAGTTTACTAAAATAAAATAATAAAAATGTAAATATGCAATTATTTTTTAATTTGATTATATATGTTAATAATTTTATTATTATTATTATTATTAAAATTTTAATATAAAAGTTTTAGGGTGTAGTTCAATTGCTAATGGAAGTAATGCAAATCTTGAGAAAATTGAGAGATTCAAGGTTCACTCCAATGACATGTCGTAAATCCAATGATTTACTAGTAAGTTAAATTTTATATAAATTTAGTATGCAATTATTTTTTAATTTGATTATATATATTAATAATTTTATTATTATTATTATTATTAAAATTTTAATATAAAAGTTTTAGGGTGTAGTTCAATTGCTAATGGAAGTAATGCGAATCTTGAGAAAATTGAGAGATTCAAGGTTCACTCCAATGACATGTCGTAAATCCAATGATTTACTAGTAATTACTTGTCAAGGATTTTTGGGTTCCTCTAGGATTTTTTTTAATTATAATAATAATATAATTAATTTTTTATATAATTAAAATTAAAATTAAATAATTATTAAACCTAAAGGCTCACTCTACAACTTAGTATGAGGGAGGTGTGTAGTTGACAATTGTCCCTTTTAAAATAAGAATAAAATATTTATTTTAAATCTATGCCAAAATAAAAAATAAAATGTTTTGTCTATATTAAGTAGCATAATATTTTATTATCTTTATAGAGAAATAACAATTAAAACTATATCTATATCTATATCTATATCTATATCTATATCTATATCTATATCTATATATCTATATCTATATATATATATATATATATATATATATATATATATATATATATAATACAAAAGAATTGAAACATTGCATATTTTTTGGTGAATTTTGTTTGAAATTGAATGAAGATGTGTTCGGATTGCAAGTTTAAGTTGTGTAGTGTACACAATCCAAGTGCACTTTAAAAAAGGTGAAATGATCCCTCTCGGTGATTATAATGGATCTATATTGATAAATAATTAAAATCATTTTTGAGAAAAATGACATATAATACGATCAAATCAAATGAAAAAGAAAGATTACTATGGCTTAATTCTTTGTCTGTAAATAGTCACTCAAAAGAAGCCATACATTTTATTAGTCTTGGTTTATATATATATATCGAGAGAGAGAGAGAGAGAGAGAAAAGGGTGCCTAAACTTATTTGGTTAGACCTTTTTTCTTGTTGTTTTCTTTTTATTTGATTATATTTTACCCTAGGATTTTTTATTGTTATAAGCATAACCACTCACAGAATTAAAATTTAGAAATATATTCATCATTAATACATTTTTTTTTCATTATTTAGATAATAAATAGTATTTAATTATTTTCATAATAATAATAATAATAATAATAATAATAATAAAAATAAAATTAGAAATTAATTAAAAATAAAAAATATATTCGTCATTATTACTTAAATTTTGTATCACTATTCATATACTAAATAATATTTCATTAATATATTAATGACTATTTTTATTATGAATTTGTTTATTATTAATATTATTTTTTTTTTTTTTCAAATTTCAATAGTATTTATTAGTATTTTTATTTGTATTATAATTCTTTCTATCATCACTAATATTAATTAATTATAATTATTATCATTTAAAATATTTTTCATAGAATGTTTTTATAGATTTATTATTATTTTTAATATAAATATATTTATTATTATTATTATTATTATTAACCTTGTAAATAAAATCAAACCTTAAGGATTTTTTTATTTTTTTCCTTTTCTGAATTTCTAAAAGAAAAAAAATGAGAACTTCTAAACCAAATTTGCAACATAAAAAGGAATAAAAAAACAAAAAATTTGGACCATATAAAACAAATATTAGATATATATATTAGAAAAAAAAGATGTGTGTTGGAGGTCGAAGATCAGACATTCTATTTTATAAAACACCACTAGTGTTCCTCACCTTTTGACTCTTGTCTTAACAACGGCTGATCCAAATACCACAATAGAATGAAAGAACAATCTTCCAGCCCAACCTCCTCACTTCTAACTTCCTTCTTATCTCGACATCCCAACTCCCAAATTTCCTCTTGACTTGACTTCACTGAACCTCAAGGTCATGCTATCCATTGGCATATACATTATATGAAGATAGTCCCACTTCCGACCACTCGACTAGCTTGAGTTTAACATCGTCTCGACTTCTAACAACCTGCCTAAGGAAAAAATATTTTATTTCCTAATTTCTTTGGAAAACACAATTTTCTTTAATTAATACTATAAAGCCTTTGAACAATCTTTAACCCTCACATTTTTACTCTAAACCGAGTGAGAAATATTAAATATTAGAGATATGAACTATTACATCAATTAAGCGAATATAGTGTATATAATTTTTTTTTTTTTTTTTATTTTCCCCTTCATCTTTGTAAATAGTTATTTCTTTCCAAAAAAATGAAAAAAAATTTGAAAAAATTAATAAATATTCAAATGTGGAAAACATAGGTCAGATGTCGGGCCTTTCTATTTCATAGAAAAATTTGACAAATTCCCGACTTTCTGACTCTCAAATACACCAACATGGGACAACATAGCAAAAAAAGACAATATATTTTGATCTCCATACCTTATCTCCTGACTACCAACCTACACCATACCCAAAAGACACTTAAGGTTGGCATTGTGGTCACTATTCACACAAATCCCAATTTAATGTCCTCATGAATTCTCACTACACAAATACCATATGATCTGAACAGAAATAAAATATATTTAATTTTTGTATCCGTGCAAATCATAATTATCTTTCAGCTTTCTCTACAAAAAAATTTAAAATAGACTGTGAAATAGCAGGCGATTATTTTTCAAAAAAATATTCTCCCAACACCCACCACACAACTTCACCTCAATTTTTGGGTGGAAGTGGTTGAAACATCTCCTCACTTGAATGGATAATCAACACATTTAATGTGAACTTATTTTTGGACATCCCAATGATTTTAACCAAACTTAGCAACTTTCCTTCTTCACACTTTCTACTTTTCATTCTTTTTTCCATACCTTTTTTATCGTGGTTCTCTGAAAATTATCCGTCATGAAAAAATATCAAGTTTAAATTCATTGCAAGCCTTTCGTTTTCTGGTAAACATGCACTATCATGCACAATTACACTAGTAAATTTGATAAATCTCATAAAAAGCTCAATTTTTTGTATTCATTTGCAAGGCACAAGATGGGAAAGAAGGTTAATTCCATGACGTCAAATCAGGCCATACAACACATCAAGGAATGCCTAAAGGGAGAAGAAAATCCTAAAACAAAGGTCTGAAATGTCAACACAACTCTCATCTCCGACACCACCTTTAAAAAACAAATGGCAGGTATGACGAAGTGGGAATAAATTTATAGTCTCTTTGAGTATAAAAGATGGTTAATTTTGAAACTTCAACTGAGGAACAAAACACTCAGATTGAAAAAATTAGAGGTACAAAACTCCACAAAGTTGTTTCTGGAGCCAAAATTTTTCATTATTTGTTGGCATTATGATGTATGTATTGTACTTGATGGCAACCCACATGTAGCAGAACAACTCTTTTGTATATGGTAACTAGGAGTATTTACAAATGTGATGAAATGCAAGGCAGCTTCAAGGAATCAGTTCAGAAAGAAACTCACTCAGATAACAAATCACTACAGTACTACAGGTTAACAACACAGAAGTACAGATCAAATTACACAAAATGAAGAAAGAGAGGTATATGATGGTTCACCATTGACCAAGCCGTGTATACACGTGGTTTCACTGTATACAAGTTGCGTATACGTACACACGCACTTTCAAGAAAGGAAAACCGGGTATACCTTGGAAAGCTAAGTTTTCAGTTCGAAGTATTTGGTCCATGGTATTTTGATCCATGGTATTGGTCCAAGGTATTGACCCTAGGTATTTGATCCAAGGTATTGGTCCTAAGTGGTTTTGGTCCATGGTATTGAGAAAGGCCTAAAACTATAAAAGGAGGAGAAGATCATTAGGCCAAGGCACTCAAGCATTGAATATCTGATGAAGAGTGAGATCTAGTATGCAGGTTATTGGGTTATGGTGCATTGTTGGATCTAAACCAAGGAGGAACCTTAGTAGTTGATGGAGGATAAGATCTAATGATGGATCGGGATATTAAGGCATAAAGTCAACTATCATTATGTGTTTTTGCTCATGAATATTTTAGATCTGAATACCGACACATATATTATTCTGTAAATGATGTGATCTAGGTATAACTGAAGTGTGGTATAGTTGCAGAATTATGAATTAGTATTTGCAGATGTATACGCTAGTTGGATTTCAGGAAAGCGCGTATACACGCAGGTTCGGCATAAGAAAGTAGCATATACCTTATAATATATGTTTTAGCTGTTGCTTTTTTTTGTTTCAATGTTCTGGGTTCTGGCTTAGGTTCTGGTTACTGTATTCTGGTGACAACATTCTCAAAGATCAGATTTATGGGTTGTCAAAGTGATTGATTGATTTGGTTATGGTTGTTTTAATAGGAGATTGATTGATTCAGATATATTTGATGATTGAATGATGTTGTTGATGGATCCAGCCTGAAAATTTATGAAACGTGGTCCCTAGAAGAAAGGAGAAGGTTGTAGCCTTCTATAGGCTGGCACCTACGTACTAGTAAACATATCAGCTAGTACAAGAGCTAGGGGGTTATAGCTCCATTCCAGTAGGAGCTGGAGAATGAGAGAAGGTTGTATCCTTTTGCAGGTAGAAGCCTGTGTATTGGTATTAGACCGCACCATTACAAAAATTGTAAACAAAATTATCTTATTATTAAAAGAAGACAGAGATGATTGCAGCAGGTGGTTTTCACCCACATTGGGTTTCCACCTTATATCATGTTGTTCATGTGTGTTTCTTATGTGTGATGATCTGTTCTGTCTTTACTGCACCTGGTTACTGTTTGTATGGTTTTGATGCACTGATTAAAGATCAATATATAATGAATTAACTGAATCACAAGTTTGTTGGATATACACTAGTTTCTCTAAACACAGTTGCGTGTACATGCGAGTTCCCTTAACGGAATTAGCGTATATGAATCTGATTTTGGAAATGAAAAATTATTAGTTTGATAATGCTAATTCATCCCTTCGAAAGAAAGTTAATTCCATGACGTCAAATGAGGCCATACAACACATCAAGAAATGCCTAAAGGGAGAAGAAAATCCTAAAACAAAGGTCTGAAATGTCAACACAACTCTCATGTCCAACACCACCTTCAAAAAACAAATGGCAGGTATGACGAAGTGGGAATAAATTTATTATTTTTTTGAGTATAGAAGCTGGTTAATTTGGAAACTTCAACTGAGGAAGAAAACACTAAGATTGAAAAACTTAGAGGTACATAACTCCACAAAGTTGTTTCTGGAGCCAAATTTTTTTGTTATTATGACATGGTTTCATGGGTCATGAAACATCTAGATATTCCTACCTATAGTACTGTAAGTTGTGACAAAAATGCTATGGCTTATTAGAATCGGTAAGTACTTTCACCAATTTACAAGCTTTGTCCTCTCAAACTCTTCTTCAACACCCAGTTTCTTGATAACTTCAACAACACAATATTCATGAATTTTGAAGGGAATCATAACAAAATTCTGAAACATTGGTTATGAGAAGATAGAGAAGACTTCGAACTTAAGGCATGAAAAAAATATTCGGTCACCATTTTTTAAAGATTTGTTAGGTTCCTCATTAAAATGTTATCTCGTCTATATGGAGAGAAAGACCTTAAGCATTGAAAATTGAAATGAATGGCTTTAATGCATAGCCTACTCAATGATTTAAAGAGTTTCTATTCGACCAAAATTCTTTCTCAAAATTTTACAAATTCCCTTATGTTTTCCACTTTTCTCCTCCAAGACATGATCAATTCTTTTGCATGTCATCCTACATTATTGATATTATTGATCTGAATGGAAAATTGTATCCACCCATGGTATTCATCCACCTATGATATTTACCCATGGTATTGTAAGTGGAATCCATCCATGGTATTTATCCACCCATGTTATTGTAAGTGACATCCACCCATGGTATTAATTCACCCATGGTATTTTCCCATCGGTGAATGAATACTGTGGGTGAATGATTGAAATAGAAAATGGCATCAACCCATGGTATTAATTGGTGAGCTCCAGTATTGTAGCAATAATTCTACAACTCCTGGGGCTTCCTGTCTCTTAATTTTATCAACCGGGTAGTTCGTACAAACTTGGAAGCGACGGTGCTGTATGCACAAGTACTAGCCCTTGTCGCAACTGTCACTTGGTCAGCTGGCACAAGTCCGCTAGGGCTTAAGCCAACTTCTATAGGCTCACAGAAGAAGCTTTATCAATGATGGATGAAAGCTAACTCAAAGGAAGGTTACTCTACTTGACAAACTGAATCAAAAGAAATTTAAAGCATGTGAATCTATGAAACCCTAATTTAACTAGTCTATCCTCTATAATGCAAAGAATGTGGATGCAACTCTTATGAATGCTGTCATTACCTCTAACAAGTGTAAATGCATGGGTCTAAGCTACTTGCATCATGAGAAATGTGTTTTTGTGTTTTTCCTTTAGGTGTGTGGAATGAGTGTGAACTTGGCCTAATTAGGGTTTGATTGTGCAGGTGGGATGTAGAAGGAAGGAAAGTGTGGGACAGGTTGGGGAGGCTAGGAAAGGTCCCTAGGGATCCTTATCACCCATCCACAGAGGTCCCTCACATTCAGAAGCTCGGCAACGAAGTGAGTGGCCTCCTACAGGGAGGCTGCAGGGGATCCTACAGGATACTCTGTTTTCTACAGGATGGCTGTGCACATCTACAGGATGATTGGCCGTGGAGGTTTTTAGGAGTTGATGGAGTGTTGGAGTGGTGTGGGAGGCTAAGGGAGATGGAGATGGACCTGATGATGTCTCAGGAAATGGAAAGTCAGACGAAGGAAGAGTGCATGCAATGGGTTGATGTTTTGGAAAGGTGGAATCAACGAGAGTGAAGGAGATGGAGCTGTACGTGAAATGAGAGAGTTGGAGGGCAAGTGAGTGAGATAGAAGGTGAATAGAACTTGCAGGTGGATGGAGAAAACGACGAAGGAAGTGGCTTGAGAAAGAGCAGTGTAAATGAAACAAATGACCTGTGCATCAAAACAAGAAATTCATTAACCTATTATGCCATGAAACCTATAAATCCGAAATGGAAAACAAGAAATGAAACTAATGCGTGAGAGTGCAGTATGGATCAATGTCGAGAATGTATGAATGGATCTTCAATACAAACGTTCATGTGGCAGCTTGCGTGGAGATGAAATGACTGCTGTTCTTTTTGGTGGCTGATCATGGTCTACACCCCAATCCCAAACAGTGAGATGGCAGTGAACCTTTACAACCTGTTTTTGTTGGAGCTCCAAGAGATTTATTCTACCAACCTATCAAACTTGAATACTGAAAGCAAAGCATCATACCAGTCCTATCTATGCTAATGAAAACAATTAAACTAACAAGCTGGAAATCCGAATTGCATAGGAAACTAAACAAACTCAAGTGCTGGAACTAATGGTAAATGCATTACAACACTGAGGAGGTCTATGGCTCTCAGGTTGGGCCATAACCTGAGAGCTATAGCTCCTTGAGAAAACTTAGAACTAACTCAAAAGTGGCCTTCTTTATTCATAATCTGATAACATGCCAAATTGGCTTACAAAAGAGAACGAAACTTGAGCTGTGCTCCAAAATTACAGTAGTAATACGAGAGTTTCAACAACCTAACCAAGGCTAAGGCCTCTATACTTATACAAAACGATGCTCCAACAAGTATCCATGATTCTAGGAGCTCGGCTGTTCAATCTATAGTTTAACTGCTGATCCTGTAGGATGATCATAAATGCTGTTTCCTGTAGAGCAGTTTTGAACTGCTGTTCCTGTAGAACAGCTGGCCGTGTATTAAGCTCGGAGGGAGGATGGAGTGGGGCTCGGAGTTCTTGGTGAGGATCACGAGGAATGTCCCCCAAGACCGTGGACAACCTCTCCTTACGTCAGCAATGCCAACTCGTTGTCTCCTTGCCACCTTTTCGTTGTCTTTTGCTCCCTTTTAATGCCAAAACCTGGAATCACAATGCATTAGCTACGTAGATAAAGTGCCTATCCTTTCTCCTACAAACAACATGAATAAACTAAGAAGTGTATGCATAAACAATAAAAATGAATGGTTTGAGCAAGCAAAATAGGCCAAAAATGAGCCCAAATTGTACCAAAATTGGGGCTCATCATCACCCCCCAGCTGAACCATTTGCTCATCCTTGAGCAACCTTGCCACTGTTCCTCGTCCTTGGCCGAGGACTCGGGACCGGAACAGGCTGTTTCTTTTCTGCTTTTGATGGCCCTGCCTTTTTTGCCCCTGATGGTGATGAGGGTGATGCTTCCTTCCCTTTTTCTATTTCTTTGAGTCGGGCTTCAGCAGGCGACTGGCCTATCTTTCGTGTCCAGGAAGCTATTTTTGGGCTCCCCTTTTCGGGGGTAGCTGATGGTTTAGAGGGGGTTCTTGCACTGGGTGAAGTAGGTACATCCCCTGAAGTGGTATGGCCGCTGGGTGAAGGCTGTGGCTTGCTCGGGGACATCCTCTTGCTTCTCCTGGCTTCAGGTGGCAGAGGGGTCTCCCTCTCCCTTTTCTCTTTCGGTTTTGGAGGTGTGCTGAGGGCAGCCAGTGCCGCTGCTGCCTCCTTATCGAGGATGTCAGCCTTCTCTTTCTTGTGTTTTGCTCCCTCGGAGCTCCTTGTAGAGGGTCCCTCCTTTTTTTGATTTCAGGCTTCCTGTGGAAGACCCTGCTTTGCCCGCTTCCAGGCCTCCTGTAGAAGATTCTTTCTTTGTCTTCGGGCTCTCTACAGGAGGCCGTTTCGCAATGACCTTCGGGCCTCTTGTAGAAACCCCTCTTTCCAGCCTTGTGATTCTTATAGGAGCCCCTGTCTCTGTCTTCGGGCTTCCTGTAGAAGCTTGTGGTTGTACTGTCGGGCTTCCTGTAGAAGCCTTTGTCTCCGTCTTTGGGCCTCCTGTAGAAGCCTGTTTTCCAACAATTTTCGGGCTTCCTGTAGAAGCCTTGGTCGTTGCTCTTGGGCTTCCTGTAGAAGCCTGCTCCTTACTGATCTTCGGGCTTCCTGTAGAAACCTTTGTCTTTGTTTTCGGGTTTCCTGTAGAAGCCTGAGTTTGCGTTTTCGGGCTTCCTGTAGAAGCCTGTGATTGCGTTCCTGCAGATGTAACTCTCACCACCTTCCCTTGCCTTGTTTCGTGGCTTTTGCGTTTGGCTTTGACTGCAGAAGCTGACAAGGTGCTTGGGCTGGCAGGGGCCACCTCAGCTTTGACTGCCCTGCTTTTCAACCTCTGTTCCCTTGCTGATAGGATGGGGGTGTCCTCTTTGACTTTGTCATCTTTTCCCTCTTCCTTCTTCTTTCGTTCCTTCTTCTGTGCTGGAGCCGGAACTTTTTGGCTTTTTCCTTTCTTACTCCCGGCTGCTGGCTCTTCTTCTTCTCCGTTAGAGGATTCCGCTTCTTCAAGCAACATTTTTATGTTCCCCGTTTTGGATAAGTTCCTAAATGATTCCCAAGCGAGGGGGACTTTATATGAGCGGAGAGCATCCTCCATGAGGAGCTTGACTAGCCCATGGTGGGCTATCTGGTCCGGAATTCCGTCCTTGAGCTTGGTGGAACACTCCATTAAGGACTGTAGTAGAAAGTAAGGAATGCTCAACCTCTGTGCTGCAAGGAGGTCAATCTGGTGTCTTAGTTCGTTAAGCAGCCTGAAGTGATACGCATATACAATGCTATATCAACCCTCACAGGTGATATATTTCATAATTTGTAGACTGACTTCGTTCCATGGCGGCAACAGGCTTGCCCTTTTTACTCCATTTTTGTCTTCGGTGAATGACTCTTCTGGTGGGAAGAACTCCTTCTTTGCTTGCTGGCTCATCTTCCGCTCTTCTTTGTCCCACGGCAGACCCATGGGCAGCTCTGTAATCTGACTGATATGCTCTGGGGTGAGGTTGAGGCTGAGACCTCTGAAGGTTACCGTGGCCAATGTCTGTGATTTAGGTTGCAGAGCCTGCAAAAATTCCTCGGCTACTTCATCATCGTAGCCCTGTAGTTTATCACAGAAAGGCATCCATTGCGCTCTAGTGAAGAGCTCAACCACTGCTGGGTTTCTCCTTAATGCATTTGAATTAGTGGGCTCTCGCATGATAAACCCGCCAGGCATGATGAACACAGTGGTTTATACCAGAGGTGGTGGATACACAGGAAATTCGGTCTTAAAGGCAGAACATGCAATGAATTTTCAGACCACAATTGATTATACAGCTATCCTGTAGGAGCGATAGTATAGGCACGGCAATCCAATTTTTTATGACCACACTGTGACTAATGGCCTTGCCACCTTTAAAAAACAATTGCAGAAGGAGTTGCAGGGTTACCTCTTTTCTGCCACCTTTTTTTACGTGAAGACTTCACCTTCCTGTAGAGCCGTGTTCCTGTAGAAACTGCTTCCTGTAGGACAGTGTTCCTGTAGAAACTGTTCCTGTAGGAGTAGTGCGCAGGCTTCGGGAAGAGCTTTAGTTGGCTGGCGGTCGAGAGGTGCTTTACCAGCGTTCAGGTAGCCGAGAGCTCGGCGTATCAACATGCAGAGGTAAGCAGAGGATCTACTCGAGTTTTGAAGTGAGGTTGATGGAGATACACGCTTAATCGAGCCGATTAGATTTTGAATCGGCGCAGCTCGTGGCGCGGGGGTGAGCTGTCCCCACCGGACCGTTGGGTGACGTCACCCATCATCCGCCTGCACATTCGTTTGTTGCCGCATTCATTCCCACAGATCTGCCGCCGCCCTTTTCGGTTAAACTTCACTTCTCGGTTGACGGGACTGATCTTCACGTGCTTGCTGCGTGTTTCTTTCGTCGTGGCTGCCACCTCGTCCTCTGACTATCCCTTTACTAACCGACGTGGCCAATCACTGGCCTTTAGGCCGCTCAACCATTCACCTTTATGCCATGCAAAACAAATCGAAGTAATAATCATGCAGTTTGATGGAGAGAAGGATTAGAACACTTACCTGCGCGCGGCTGCACATGATTTCCAGTTTTTTGAGCGATGGATCTACCTGCCGCATGTGGCTGCACATTCCTGTAGGCTCGTGGTTACAGGATGCTGGCGATGGAGTGAATGGTTCTACGTTCATGCGCCCGTGTTTGATCTCAGATGGCGGTGCTGTGAACGGTCTTCACTTGAGCAGGTTGAACTGTTACAGGATCCCCGCGAGGGGTCTTGTCACCGTTCTTTCTCCTCGGGTGTATGCTGCATGCTGGCGGTTCTGGCTTCTCGATCACGATCCCAGCGCTTCTGATGTATCAACGTGGATGTGGTATGGTTCTCGGTGCCTAGTTTTTCTTTGACAGATGCTTTCTCACAAGAACTGATTACTTTGTTGTGCTGCTGCAGGGATCTTGGTTGCATGGCGACGAGGATGGTGGAGGACGATAATGGCAATGTTCAGGGGTGCCATCATTGGCATGCATGCATTCAATCCACTCCTCAGTCGCTAGATCTTCATTTGAAACACATTTCGGCCATCGTAACCTTCTACAGGAAGTTTCCTGTAGAACACAGAGCTTCCTGTAGAAAATTGGCACTTTCCTGTAGAAGATCCGCGTCTTCCTGTAGGAAGACTGTCTGTTCCTGTAGAAAAACTGTATCCTCCTGTAGAAGATCCAAAGCATGATAATAATTGCACATACCTTAAAAAACATTGCTGTTCTTGGAGGAGGTGCTGATGACATCCTTTGCTAGCATGATGAAGGCCCCTGGCTTGGAGTGGAGAGGCTTCTTCTCCTCCCTAGAACATCTACATGCAAACCTTTTATGGTGCTGATTGCTTTTTCCTTTTTTCTTTCTTTTTTCTTTTTTTTTTTTAGAAAGACAATAGGAGCGCCTCAATGAGGTTTTCACCCCTACTGCCTGCCTTGGGCGCCTCAGAGAGGTTTTCACCCAAGGATCTTTATTTTTCTCTCTTTTCTTTTTCGAAAGACAATAGGAGCGCCTCAATGAGGTTTTCACCCCTACTGCCTGCCTTGGGCGCCTCAGAGAGGTTTTCACCCAAGGATCTTTATTTTTCTCGTTGTTTGTTTTTTTTTTTTTTTTTTTGTGTTTTAGATCCTTCAGGGTATGCCCAAAGTGGAGGCAGAACCCTTCTCTATGACCAAAACAGATTTCTCCATAGTGCTGATAAACTCTTGTCTTGAGAGAGGTCTTCTATAGATCTTCAATTGGTGCCCATTGACAAGCATGGGAATGGATTCCTCATCAATGGTTCGAATGAGGACAGATCCATTGTCATGGCACTGTTCCACCACATATGGTCCTAGCCATCTGGTTCTCAACTTCCCCTTGAAATCTTTGAATCTGGAATCATACAACAAAGCCCAATCTCCCGGCTGAAATTGCTTGTCATGGAGATGTTGGTCATGCCACACCTTCCTCTGAAGTTGAACCACTTCTGAGTGAAGGAGGGCCTGCATGCGGTGTTCATCCAATCCATTCAGCTGCAATAACCTTTCTTGCTGTGCATGGCTGAGATCTAGGTCCAGCTGAGCTGCCAACCTCAAAGTGTTATACTCAAACTCAATGGACAGCAAAGCTTTCTTCCCATAGACCAGCTCATAAGGTGTGAAACCGGTGGTGGTCTTCCAAGTGGTGTTGTAAGCCCATGTGGCTTCAACTAGGCGATCTGCCCAGTCTTTTCTGCTGCTGTTTACCACTTTGGTCAAGATCCCTTCTAGAGCTCTATTGGTGACTTCCACCTGCCCATTTGCTTGAGGATGATAGGGGGTGGAAGTCCTATGCTTGATCTTGTGATGAGCTAATAGATCTTCAACCAAGTTGGAGGTGAACTGGCTCCCTTGATCGGTCACCAGCTCTCTTGGGTAGCCAAACTTGTAGAAGATGTTCTCTCTTAAGAACTCGACCACCTTTTCTTCAGTTGCTGCTTTGATTGCTTTAGTCTCTGCCCACTTTTTCAAGTAGTCAGTACACACTATGATGTAGGATCTCTGCCTCGAAGAGGGATTGATTGGGCCCACAAAGTCCATGCCCCACTTCTCAAATGGCTCGAGAGTCACTTGAGGTTGGAGAGGCATCTCATCCCTTTGGGTCGGTTTCCCCATTCTTTGGCATTGGTCACATTGGCTAACATATCTCCTGACATCTTGATGAAGTGTGGGCCAATAGTAGCCTGCCTGCAGGATCTTGAAGGCAGTTCTCTTTGCTGCAAAATGTCCTCCACAAGGCCCATCATGACAGGTGAGGAGAATGTCAAAGACTTCCTCCTCCCTTACACAACGCCTTAAGATCTGATCGGGGCCAAGCTTGAACAGGTTGCCCCCAATCCATGTAAATGAGGCACTCTTTCTGATGATTTTGCTCTTCTCTTTTGAAGAGAGGTGCGGAGGAAACTGAGCTGAAACAAGGTAGTTTGCTATATCAGCAAACCATGGAGAGAGTACTGAGATAGCAAACAGATGCTCATCAGGCATCTGGTCATCCACCGTCCCATCTTCATCTACAGACAAATCCAATCTAGACAAGAAGTCAGCAACAACATTTTCTTTTCCTGGTTTATCAACAATGGTTAGATCAAACTGTTGCAATAAAAGTAACCATCTAATAATACGAGCATTCACATCTGGTTTATTCATCAAGTATCTAATAGCAGCATGGTCAGTATGTACAAAAGTCTGGTAACCAGTAATGTAATGTCGGAACTTGTTCAGTGCATGAACCACAGCTAAGAATTCCTTCTCGGTTACAGTGTAATTCAGCTCTGCTTTGGACAAGTTTTTGCTAACGAAGTAAATGGCATATGGAAGTTTTTGCTCAACTTGTCCTAAGGCTGCACCTATGGCTTTGTTCGAGGCATCAGTGTGGATGTGGAAAGGTAGGGCCCAGTTTGGACCTCTTAGGATTGGAGCTGACACTAACTTGTCTTTTAATTCATTCAAACTCTTCTGACAATCGTCAGTCCAATTAAACTCCACATCTTTTGCCAACAAACCAAACAATGGGGAGGCTAACTTGCTGAAGTCTTTAATGAACCTCCGGTAGTATCCTGCTAATCCCAAGAAACTCCGGACATCCCTTACTTTTTGAGGAGGTGGAACCCTCTTGATGAGAGCAATTTTGTTAGGATCCACCTGCAATCCTTGGGAAGAAATGGTATGGCCTAACACTGTCCCTTCAGTCATTAGGAATTCACATTTCTCAGGGCTAAGGGACAAGTTCATCTCGATGCACTTGGTTAGGACCTTTCCCAAGTTGGACAATGCTTCCTGGAAGTTGGCCCCATAAGGGGTAAAGTCATCCATGTAGATTTCCACTGCATCATGGACCAACTCCGAGAAGATGCTCAAGACAGCTCTCTGAAAAGTAGCAGGAGCATTGCATAGCCCAAAGGTAAGGACTCGGTAGGCAAAGGTACCCCAAGGACAAGTGAAGGTGGTCTTATCTTGGTCTTCCGGGCTGATTTGGATTTGATTGTACCCGCTGAACCCATCCAGGAAAGAGAAGAACTTCTTTCCTGCCAGTCCATCCAACACTTGATCTATGAAAGGTAGAGGGAAATGGTCCTTCTTGGTAGCTTTGTTCAGCTCTCGGTAATCTACACAGATCCTCCACTTCCCATTCGGAACCAACACTAGAGGGGACACCCATTCACTATCTGAGATGGGGTAAATGAATCCGGCATCCAACAGTTTTTGCAATTCTTCCTTGACAATGTCCTTAAGGGCTGGATTCATTCTCCTCTGGGGTTGCCTAACTGGTTTACAATCCTCTTTGATGTATATATGATGGGTACAGACCGAGGGGTGGACTCCTTTCATCTCCTTATAGCTCCAAGCAAAAGCATCTAAGTGGCTGGCCAATAGGCTACACAACTCCTTCTCCTGGGAAGGAGATAGAGAGGAGCTGATCTTTAACGCTCTCTCAGGCCCGAACTCCACACTTTTGACTCTGGGAGTGACAGGGCTGGTTGTACAAAGGTCCACTAAGGTGCTAGCTTGGGCATCCTCCACCAACTTCTCTAAAGATAGTGCACTGGAAGGTGGATTCTGGATCAGGGTCTCAATTAGATCATCCTCGGTAGGAGAATTTCTTCTAGCGGTATCTAGGGTGCACAGAGGTGTAGAGTACACCTCGTCTTCCTCTCCGTCCTCCAACCAGAGTGGTAAATCATGCTCTAAAGAGGGTTGGGCAGGAGGGTATAGGACTAGCTGTTTGGACATGGGACCATTTTTGATGGTCATGTTTCCTGCCCGACAACTTATGTAAGCATCTGCAGTAGCTAACCAAGGCCTTCCCAAGATGAGAGGATATCCAGTAAGCTTGGCCTTTGGTTGCAGAACCAGGAAATCTGCAGGGTATTCCCAAGAATCAATTGAGACCAAGACATCCTCCACAATCCCTTCGGGAGTCACGGTGGAGCGATCTGCTAACTGCAGTACTATCGAGGTCTTTCTCAAGGAACCCTGGAGATTGAGTTTAAGCATGGTATCCCTGGTCATCACATTGATGGCTGCCCCCAGGTCAATCAAGGTGTGGGGGATAATGGTGCCATTGATGTGTACATCTACTACAGGACTTCCAGGATCTAGGTACTTTGGGCAGATGACTTGTCCTAGCATAAGGTCAGACAGTTGTCCTATGACATTGATAGTTGAGGCATCTTTCTTCCGTCTGCCTGGGTGTTTGAAACACTTCTCCTTAATCAGCTTGTTATATATTGGCACATCCTTGATGGCTTGGAGAAGTGGGATTTTTACACACAACTGTTTGAGCTCACCCAAAAGCTCATCTTCTTCTGGGTTCGGTTGTGTGGTGGCTGTTAGTCTCTCAGGAAAGGGTGGAGTAGGCTTTGGTTCACTCTCCTGATGGTTTTCCTCATCCTCTGGGGGAGGAGGTTGGCGATCTGGAAGAGTCTTTCCAGATCTAAGATTGATCTCCTGGATCTCCACAGCATAGGTAGGGCATGAGGTCTCCCCAGTATATACCTGCTGAGCCTGTCTATTGTTGGGGTTCGGGTTCGGTTGAGCAGGCATCTGAGGTTGCCTTGGAGGAGCAGGAGGTAAAGGCTGAGGTTGAACTGGTGGTGGAGGCAGAATGGCAGGAGGAGTGTTGTATTGGGGCCTCCACCCCGACTGAGGAGCACTCCATTGAGGCTGCGACTGGGTATGTGAGTGATATGGATGAGAAGTAGGTTGAGTAGGATACTGAGGTGGATAAGACCATGGAGGAGGCATGGACCAGGAAGGATGAGCAGGGGGACCCCAGGAAGGCATGGGAGTCAAGTGGTTGGGGTTGTAATAAGCTTGAGATGCCCCTTGCATCCCCTGCTGATAAGGTCTAGATCCTTGAGGCCTCCTTTGGTTGATGAAGTAGAGAGGTTCAGTGGGGGCTTCAGTTCCTTGGTACATGGCTTTAAACCCAGGCAAGGTTGGACACTGATTTGTTGGGTGGTCCTCCTCACAAACGAAACACACTTCAACCGAATGCAATGGACATTCGTTCTTAGGGTGTCTTCTGGTGCACCTAGGACAGAAGACAGCCAAGGCTCTCTCAGCTTCCTCTTTCTTTTGCTGGATCCTGAATGTGTCCAGCTGCATGGCAAGGGTATGTCTCACCTCACTCTTAAGATCTTCTAATTGGTTTGTAAGCTCATGTTTGGAGAAAGGGACACCAGTGGAGTGGAGGTTTCCTCTACCTCATTTTCTAGCTGCCCTGGAATGATTTCGAAACACAGTCTTGATGTCCTCATAAGGCAGTTGGTAAATGTCCCCCCCAGCTAACATGTGAAGGGTATCTAAGAGATCTTCAGGTACTCCTCGGAGCAGAACCAACTTAAGGGATTCAGGGTCAAGTGTGCACCTGGCCCGCTTGTAACTGAGTTGGAACCTTTCCTCATAGTCCTCTAAAGATTCATCGTTTCCCATGGTCATTCGAAAGATTTCCCCCTTTGTTTCCTTGGACCTACAATAATCCCGGTACTTGGTGTTGAAGGCTTGCTGCATCTGAGCCCATGTGGTGATACTATTCCCAGGCAAACCCATGAACCAGCGTAGTGCTGCATCCTTGAGAGTAGAAGGGAAAAGTTTTAGCTTTTGTTCATCCTCAGTATAGTCATAGGTCCTACAGAGGACAACAAACTCAAATAGGAAGGTATCAGGATCCTCAGTGGTCATTCCATGGAAGTGAGGCAAAGCAGAGGGGCTAATGTTTTTCATTTTCATCTCACCATTGGTCTCTCGGATGGGGAAAGCTCCTTCTATCCTCTCATCCTCTCTATTGTCAGCCATAGCTTTAGGTGGAGTGGTCTCTAACTCTTCTTCTTCTATAGGATTTCGGTATGTCTTGGGATGTTCACCTATAGTTTCCTCTGAATCACTGTCACCACCGAAGAGTGAAGGGTGACTAAGTGATGTGGTGGGGGTGTTTGGTAGGAATTTGCCTGATCTATCTCGGTTCCTACAAGGCATGAAATGGAAAAGAATTCTCTTTTTTGATTGCTTTTGTTTTTCTCTGTGCACCTGCAAAAATGAAACAGATTGATTGCGAAATTGAAATTCTAATCTACACTTGCAGAATCGAAAGTCTAATCTATGAAAGCAGGAAATGCTAAGCTATGAAAGCAGGAAATGCTAAGCTATGAAAGCAGGAAATGCTAAGCTATGAAAGCAGGAAATACTAAGCTACTTTTGCAGAATGGAAATGAAATAAACTACTAAGCAGAAGTAAGAGTACGAAAGTAGAAGAAAAGCAACAATTACTAATACTCTGACGCTTCCCCGGCAACGGCGCCAACAAGATGGTGAGCTCCAGTATTGTAGAAATAATGCTACAACTCTTGGGGCTTCCTGTCTCTTAATTTTATCAACCCGGTAGTTCGTACAAACTTGGAAGCGACGGTGCTGTATGCACAAGTACTAGCCCTTGTCGCAGCTGTCACTTGGTCAGCTGGCACAAGTCCGCTAGGGCTTAAGCCAACTTCTATAGGCTCACAGAAGAAGCTTTATCAATGATGGACGAAAGCTAACTCAAAGGAAGGTTACTCTACTTGACAAACTGAATCAAAAGCAATTTAAAGCATGTGAATCTATGAAACCCTAATTTAACTAGTCTATCCTCTATAATGCAAAGAATGTGGATGCAACTCTTATGAATGCTGTCATTACCTCTAGCAAGTGTAAATGCATGGGTCTAAGCTACTTGCATCATGAGAAATGTGTTTTTGTGTTTTTCCTTTAGGTGTGTGGAATGAGTGTGAACTTGGCCTAATTAGGGTTTGATTGTGCAGGTGGGATGTAGAAGGAAGGAAAGTGTGGGACAGGTTGGGGAGGCTAGGAAAGGTCCCTAGGGATCCTTAGCACCCATCCACAGAGGTCCCTCACATTCAGAAGCTCGGCAACGAAGTGAGTGGCCTCCTACAGGGAGGCTGCAGGGGATCCTACAGGATACTCTGTTTTCTACAGGGTGGCTGTGCACATCTACAGGATGATTGGCCGTGGAGGTTTTTAGGAGTTGATGGAGTGTTGGAGTGGTGTGGGAGGCTAAGGGAGATGGAGATGGACCTGATGATGTCTCAGGAAATGGAAAGTCAGACGAAGGAAGGGTGCATGCAATGGGTTGATGTTTTGGAAAGGTGGAATCAACGAGAGTGAAGGAGATGGAGCTGTACGTGAAATGAGAGAGTTGGAGGGCAAGTGAGTAAGATAGAAGGTGAATAGAACTTGCAGGTGGATGGAGAAAACGACGAAGGAAGTGGCTTGAGAAAGAGCAGTGTAAATGAAACAAATGACCTGTGCATCAAAACAAGAAATTCATTAACCTATTATGCCATGAAACCTATAAATCCGAAATGGAAAACAAGAAATGAAACTAATGCGTGAGAGTGCAGTATGGATCAATGTCGAGAATGTATGAATGGATCTTCAATACAAACGTTCATGTGGCAGCTTGCGTGGAGATGAAACGACTGCTGTTCTTTTTGGTGGCTGATCATGGTCTACACCCCAATCCCAAACAGTGAGATGGCAGTGAACCTTTACAACCTGTTTTTGTTGGAGCTCCAAGAGATTTATTCTACCAACCTATCAAACTTGAATACTGAAAGCAAAGCATCATACCAGTCCTATCTATGCTAATGAAAACAGTTAAACTAACAAGCTGGAAATCCGAATTTCATAGGAAACTAAACAAACTCAAGTGCTGGAACTAATGGTAAATGCATTACAACACTGAGGAGGTCTATGGCTCTCAGGTTGGGCCCTAACCTGAGAGCTATAGCTCCTTGAGAAAACTCAGAACTAACTCAAAAGTGGCCTTCTTTATTCATAATCTGATAACATGCCAAATTGGCTTACACAGCTTCTAGGGGCATAGATTTTGACCAATCCATTGTAAAACTAACTATGTTTAACTCATTAAATTAAAAATAAAACCTTGCCAAATCAGGTGACATATGACCATCTGGCTATCTACTATGAACCCCTCTTTGAGTGGACTCTCATTAAAATCAATGAATTCACATTATTGAACTAGTCTACAGTACAAGTGGCATCTTTATTGTCCCTTGGGAAAAAAAATTCTTGGTTGTGTAGAAATTGTGCTTAAGACATTAACGTTTATTATTAGTGTCACTTATTTGTATGATGTATCTTCAAGTGAAGGACCTGAAAGACCTAGTTGTAAACCCTTAATACTTAGGTGATATGAAAGTCTCAGAATTCCATTTGACTGCTAAATATGAATACTAAGTGGAGAATGCTTTGAGAAGTTAGAGACAATATGTTGTTTTACACATAAACTATTATCTGTAACACTTTGGGAAGTTAGAGACAATACGCTGCTTTACACAGAAACTATTATCTATAACTTAGAAGAAATGTAGAAGTAAGGGTTTTAAGTATAGGAGTGCTCTTTTAAGGAATTTTAAGTTCATCCACATAAGTAAACAAAGACCTGCAGCTTCATTAATAGACTTAAAGAAAAGAATACATATGATGACACATAATAGAGAAGTCACAAAATCATACCCAACAATGTGTGCAAAACTTCTGATTCTTTCATTAATCAACAGTTTATCAAAAATATAGTAGCCTAGTCTCCACGTTCTTCAAAATTCGAACCCTTTTTCTATAATTTTTCCTCTTTTTATACATCATGTGACAGTTGATAATCACCAAAACTGTCAAACTGCTTAACTATCTCCTAACTGTCTAAAGTAAAACTCATTATAGAAAATTACATTGGGGGGTAAAGGACACCTCATTCTCAAGAAAAGAAAATGACAGGAAGTAACTGAAATTAGAATATAACTGATGATGGTTGCTCACTATTCAAATCTGTGGCTTAACTGCTGATGAAGTTTCTCTGTAAATTTTCTGATAATAACTACATTGTTTTAACACAACGAAACTGCATCTTTGCAAGATTCCATGTGTGGTTTTGGGTTATGGGCCCACGTATGTATCAGAAATGTTCTGATTAGCAAAAACAAAAAGAAACCCTTATGGCCCACATATATATCGTAGGTGCTATGATTGGCGGAAATAGAAAGAAACCTAACTAATCATCGTTCCTTTGGAGTTTCAGTCATCTGCTTCTAATTCTAGTTATTCTACTAAAACAATGGAATTGGTTTATTTACGCGGAATATGGCTTACCTTGAAACTGAAAAGAATTTAGACTTTGGGTCATAATCTTATTGTGTCCACCTTTTCCACAGACCTTTGCCTTCCCCACAGACCCAATAGGAAACAAAACTACAGTTAAAAGATTTCTTGGGTCTGAAATTTATAATAAAACCCGAGAACTTTTCAACGCGATATCCATCAGATGTCGTCCCTTCTTGATGAGCGGCTGTGATTGGTCCAGACTTCAACGGATTAAACCACATTCTATAAACCATCACATCTATTTTCCAAATTAAACATCATCCTTGTTAACCACGTGATTACCATTGGATTTTCATTCTTCAAGTGAACGGCCCTAACCAACTGAGGTTTTAACTCGATTTTATAACTTCTCGCGTCCGATTTTGGAGTAAACCTAACCCTTGTTAACCGTGTGATTACTGCCGGATCTGTTGCCTTCCAAGTGGGTGACTTAGATCTTCTCGTAGGTTTCTCACGTTCAAAAGCCATTAATAATATAAAATAAGTCACTTCTTTCAAATTTGCTTATTTCCTTTTATTTCTGTTATAACATAATATTGGATTTTATTTTTCATTTTTGTGATAAAACTGAAAATAAAATTAAAATGAAAATGGATGCTACAACATCTGGCTCCACCTGCGGATAACGCTTTTGCCACAAAAGCACTAAGAACTGCAAATCCGTGCCTTCACCTCGGGCATGGAGTCAAATATTGCTTAGCCAATTTAAATTCTATTTAATTTGTACAATGAATTCACTCCGGTATCTACAATGACGGGATGCTTGTGCTTCAGAACTGGAACTAATTTTTGGGGTACTGCCCATTGACAGGCAGCTATAAAGATTCACCATCAAGATTCTCCAGGAAGAATGTATTATTTGTCCTTGCTTCTATAATTCTGAATGGGCCATACCAGAGAGGATCAAACTTCCCATGTTTTCCCTTATCTTCTCTTCTAGTATCCCACCTTAATACTAGGTCACCAACTTTAAAATCAATTTCTTTGGCCTTTCTGTGAAAAATACTCTTCATCTTTGATTGATACATAATCAAGTTATCTCTTACCTTATCCCTACTTTCACTCAACTCCACTACCTTATGCATTCTTCTTATCAGAGCATTGGGCTCTTCTTTTGCCTCCTGAATAATTGCAATTACAGGCTTCACAAGTTGACTTGGGAATAGAGCTTGAGTTCCATACACTAACTCAAAAGGTGATTTTCCTATATTCCTTCTTGTTGTCACTCAAACAACCCATAGAGAAAACTTTAACTTTGAATCCCAGTCTTTCTGATTCCCTGCAATAGTTTTCTTAAGAATCTTCATCAATGTTTTATTAGTGGATTCAGCCAATCCATTTCCCTATGGATGATAATATGTTGAATGAGATAAAATAACATTATACTTCTGACAAAAAGTAACAAACTTACTTTAACTAAACACTTGAACATTGTCTGTTATGATTTTGATGGGACATCCAAATCTGCTGAAAATATTTTCCTCTAAGAACTTCATCACCACCTGGTCATTTTCCCTTATAGTAGGTATAGCTTCTACCCACTTGGTGAAATAATCAATAGCTGTGAGAACTCACATGTGTTGTCCACTTGAAGGTGGGTTAATTTCTCCAACAAAATCTAATCCCCATTGTCTGAATGGTTCTTCTATGAAGACTAGGATAAAAGGCAAGGGAGCTAACCTTTTCTTCTTAGCAAAAAGCTGACACTTCTGACAACTCCTGACAAACTTATATGTATCACCAAATAGGGTGGGCCAATAAAACCCTGCCTGGAGGATTTTATGTGTAGTAGCCTTCCAAATATAATGTCCACCAGATAATTTGTCATGATAATGTTTAATGGTTTCTGCAAATTCATCCTCTGTTAAACATAACAATAAAATTCCCACAAGATCCTTCCAATACAATCTTCCCTCAACAATCACATCTGGTTGTTCTTTGATATTTAATGCTCTATGTTTGCTTCTATCCAAATATTGAGGAAAAGAGAGAAAACATAAATAATGGACTATGTGCTTGTACCATTCTGAACATAAAAACTTATACCTGGTCTTCATAACTGGATTTGATTTTTCTTCACCATCTTCAATTAGTTCCTCATTTGGAGGTGTTAGCAAGTTGATTCACAATGCCTGAAAATTTGACTCTGTCACCATCTTTTCTAATCCCTTCCCTTTCACCAGATTTGTGGGTTTTATGTCCAAGGTCATACTCTTGAATCTTGGCTATCTATTTCCCTCTTTTTCCTTCCACATCCCTCTAGACTAAGACATCATTTACTACAACATTTGGCACATAAGCAATGATCTGTGACTGCAGCACATAAGTCCTAAAGGCCTTTAGGGATTTTACCAAAGCATATACCTATTTTTCAAGAATATTGTACTTTAGTTCAACATCTCTGAGAATATTGCTAAAGAAAGCAACTGAGTGCTCCTTTTCTTCATCATTTTCCTGTAACAAAACATCAGCTATTGAATTAGGTGATGCAAATGAAAAAACATGAAAAGGCTTTTGATAATCATGGCCAATTAAAACTGGAGCTACTTGTAATGCTTCTTTAATCCTTGAGAATGACTCTCTAGCTTCCTTGGTCCAATGCACTTCATTTTCCTTCTTCAACATATTAGTAATTTCTTTTACAATTTCAGCATAATGGGACACACATCTCCTTAAAAAGTTTATTTTTCCCACAAAATTTTGAATGACTTTCTTACTCCTAGGCAGGGGTATTTTCTGCACAGCTTGCACCCTTGCTGGATCTATCTTCACTCCATCTCTAGAAACAATGTGCCCCAGTAGTTTGCCCTCTTCTAGAGCAAAAATAGACTTCTTAAGACTCAAGGAAAGCCCAAATTTTCTATTAATATGGTCTAGATGCTCCTCATCGGACTTAGAGATAACGTTGATGCCATCCAAGTATATCACTATAAACTTATCTCCCACAAATGCAATGTCCATTTCCCTCTAAAATGTTGCACCTGCATTCATCAACCCAAAAGGCATTTGAGCATACATAAAGGTTCCCCAAGGAGTTGTGAATGTACTCTTTTTCTGATCTTCTTTATCAGCAACCACCTTGTTATACCCAAAGAACCCATCCATCATGGACATTCTGAATGATCCAGTTACCTTCTAAAGCACATGATCCATTTTAGGTAACGAATAGTTATCTTTTAAGGAAGCCCTATTCAAATTTCTAAAGTCCACAAATAGCCATATTTCTCCATTTTTCTTCCTTACAGGCAGTAGATTGGCCACCCAGTCAGAGTACCTAAGTGGAACTATTATTTTGGCATCAAGCAACTTTTTGACTTCTTTCTCAATCAATGGTAAAAGCACAGGGTTTATCTGCCTGACTTTCTGCTTAAATGTTTTAATCCCTTCTTTCAAGGGAATCTTTTGCTAACTAATACTTACATCATACGTTTTGATATCCTCATAGGACCAAGAAAAAACATCAATATAGTCCCTGAAAATCTTAATATATCTCTCCTTATAATTAAGTGGAACTCCATTAAATAATTTGACTAACTTGAGCTCCTCCTCGGTTCTAATATTGTGATCTTGAATCTACTCATCCTGAGGAATTTTCTCTGAACTAATAGCTACATCATTGGAGTTAAAAAGTATTTCAAGAGGGACAAGTCCCCTTCGCAGAATATTATCTTTCAATTCAATATTTTTTTGATTAACTATAAAAATTTTCAAACCACTTACTTTTGCAGCTTCTGTTGCTTCATCTCCATCTTGATCAATCTTTGTGCCCTAAAAATATTCATTCCTAGTCAAGAATTCCTTAATCTGTTGATCATCCTCAAAAATCTGCCAGTGTTTTATATTATCCAGAACGAAAGGCCTGTTCCTCATTTCAACCTCATATCTTAGCTTTGGATTCATAGGAGGCCTAAAAGTACTAGCAACCACCACCAAAGAGTCTGCTAATATATTTCCATCTATTGGAATAAACTATATGTTGAAAGCCTCAATGAAGTTCTCAACCAAATCGCATACTTCATTTCTGTATGCCCTAAGCCTGGGGTGTTTTGTTTGACAATGGTTCTTTATTTTCTTTATAATTAGCTCTAAATCTTCAAAAACAAAAATTGTCTAGACTCCCATTTGTTTTGCGGTTTGGAGAGAAATGATCAAGGATTCATATTCTGCCACATTATTTGTTTCCTCAAACTCCAATTTAAAATAAAATCCGATCATATTACCTCCAGGTGTAATTAGAAGGAAACTAGTACATGTTCCTTCTTTAGAATAGGCTCCATCAAAGAAGCACTTCCACACCCCTTTTGTTTGTAGCTCTATATTTACACTAGATGAAGTAAGATGCCTCTTGTTATCTTTAGCCAACTCTACATTGTCATGCAGCACGAAGAAAGAAAAGTCATCTTTTTCTTGGCTATATACAGGTGAATTACTTACTCCATTCTTTGTGATTGTTTTTACAAATCGTGTTTCTCTATAAAACCTCCTTTCTTCTCCACCAAAAATTGGTATGACAACATAAGTAAAATCTAGTTTCAAAACACCACCCAATTTAGCCCCCCATGACCTAGATAGCAACATTCCAAACCTATCAGGGATATCTGCTACCACTACATCCATCACCAAGCTTCTAGCTGGGATCTGGGCTAGTGACACCACCATATCTTTAATGACCCCCAGACACTTGACTTTATTTGAATCAAAAGAATACAGGTCTTTGTAAGGTTTAGTAACTTGTAGGTTTAGTTTTTTCATCACTAATAATGGCATAAGGTTGTCTGAAGCTCCTGAATCAAACATACAATTATGCAAGAGGAAATCATGAATCAATAAAGAAATGTAGAAAGGAGGTGTTGAAGAATCTACCTCCTCCACATGTGGACCAAAAACCACTACTGGTTTATCTTCTTGCAGATTCATAGTGTCATTTATATTTACATTCTCTTTTAGATTGATAAACTCAGCAATCTCTCTTTGATAAATTGGTGTTTTGACCAACTCTGTGAGGGGCACCTGAATTCTGATTTTTTCTAATTCTTTAGTAAGATTAAACACATGAACCTATTTAGTATTCCTTTCATTCTCATCTTCACTTCTCTTCATCACTAAAACCTCTTGTGGAATGGAAACAAGTTTTTCTAAAGGAATTTTTTCACTTCTATCTTGAGAAGACTCACCTTGAAGTATTTGAGTCTTGCTATTTGTATTCTACTATTTCTTTCCTTTATTCAATTAGCTTGCAAGTTGTGGTTCCTGTGGAGTCGCCTTTTGTAGGGGAGTTGGAACTTGCTGCTCACCTTAATTTTCTTGAACTCTAGATATTTTCCTTCATCCCAAGTCATATTTCTTATGTAATTCTACCTGCATAAAATTAGAAAACTGCTTCCAATATTCATCAATTTCGTTCTCCTCATAGATGGCATCTGTTTCAATATATTCATATTCTTCTCCCTCAACACCTAGTTCATCTTCATCTACTACATATAGTGTGGAAATATGATCATCATGGTCCTTGGAATGCTTTTGTACTTCATGAGGATCTGCCTCTAGGTAAAGTGGTGCTTGAACCTAATCTTGGTCTTTTATATCCTTCTGTAAAATTTGCAGAGGTTGTCTTCTATACTGAGGATTAAAGTTTATGTTTTGTTGTGCTTACCTTTGAGAATTCTTACTCTCCAATTCTAATTTAATCAATTTATTAGACAAATTTTTAATTACATTATTCATATCCCCCAATGTTTGACTTTAAGACGATTCCACTTTAGCCTTTCCCTTATCTTGGATAGGCTGTGTCTCTGGTGTTTTACCTGTAGCCACTAGATTTTCCTCTATTTCTAAGGCATCAATCTAGATCTAATCAAGGGTTGTGGATATTCTCTCCCTCAAAGTGAATCCAAAATCTGATTCAAAAGCCCCTGCAAAAGTTATTTTTGCACCAGCAGGAGGGGGCTTAATCTCCGCTGGAAGACTATTGTATAGTTTATTGAACCTTTTGATGAATTGTAAAACACTTTCATCAAATTTCTTCTTAATAACATTAAACTCTATGAGCGAATACCCATGGTCTCCTTTCTCTCCCCATCTTTGGGTGAACAGGTGATCCATCTCTTCCCATGTAGGAATAGAGTTATTAGGAAGCCCTTTAAACCACTTCCTTACTTCTCCATCCAAGGATTACACAAAAAGTCTTAAAAAAACATCCAAGTGTTCAACATTGAGATTCTCTACAAAATTACAAAACACTGCGATATGCTTCTTGCTATTTGTTCATCCTCCCCTGAGAAACAAGGAAGAATCTTCAAGTATTCTTGAGGCATTTGATTCAACTGTTGTGGAAACTCAATAGGTGCATACAAGCCTGGAATTTCAAATCCCTTTTGCCCATCAAACAAAAATTTCATGACGTTTTCACATTTTCGATGCCCTCCATTTTACATTCTAAGTAAATTTAGAAATGTCAACCTCCCTAATTAGACAACCACTTTCCAAATTGTTTCATAGAGTGCAGGATGCCAACTAAAAACTACAACCTCTACCAACAAAAAACTACAACCTCTGCTCAGTTAAGAGAAATACCTTGTTTTCACAAATGTTGAGTGCATTGAATATTACCCATCATTTTCACAAATGTTGAGTGAATTGAATATTCCCCCTGCACACACATTGGAGAAATTAAATAAATTGATACAAAGGAGTTATCAATTTCTATTGCTTTGAAACTCCAATATATGTCTATTCGAGTTTTAGGGTAAGGAATGCCTCGAGTTTTGGTGTAAGGAAAGCCTTCTTCGAAAACTATTGGAACTTAACCCAATGACTACATAATTATCAATTGCCAAATGTTTATTTCAGTTCTGAAGTATCATCAAGCTAAATATTTACAAGTCTAAAATAAAAGCTAATACCTTTGACCTTTAACCAGTCAACAATAGACAGTTATGCCCAAAAATTTCTCTCCAGTCCAAGGTGAAAGAACAATGAATCATATCAACCTAAAGCTTTACAGGTCCATAATAAAAGCTAATTCCTTTCTTTAACCAATCAACATAGACAATTAAGCCCAAAATTTTCTCTCCAAGTGAAAGAACAATGAATCATTTATGTGGAACTGTGAAACGATAATCAAAAAATATATCTAACAATAATCAAACATGTATCTAACTACGTATTCATGTTATATCTAAAATAATGGTGGAGACTTTCCAATAGTAGATCGCTTTACAGTTATCCCTAAAACGCTTTCATTACTTTATGTAAATAGATAGTGAGAAATAATAATGAGAGAAATTAAACATTCAGTCTAGGGAAATACGCATTAATAGTCTAGCGAATAAAATTGAAGTCAAACATTCCAAAGAATTATGCAGAATAGAAACCTAATAGTTAGGTAAAATACTCATCGAAGACACATGGGATTGGAGAATTCTTATAACTTCCTAGTTGAGGAGAAAATTAGAAGTCCCACTTTAGCATTGCAAGCACCAAGAGCTCATAAGCTTTCTTCAGTAGCCGATTCCTGCACAAGGAGACAAGGATGCATACAAGGATGGGACTGTGAGCTTACTATTTCTGTGCACATTCCAAATCTAATGGAAACCCAATATGATGATAACTAAACAAGCTCGTGAACCGAAAAAGTTTAGAATGAGAATCCAATAATAAAAAGGGAAAAATAATACTAATTACAGACGTATACCAACTATCTTCTGTTCATAGGGGTTTGGTATCCTAATAAATAGGAGCATAAATACAATGTTAAAATTCTCACCAATCTATTGACATAAAGTTAATGTAATGTACTATGATTTGTACGTATAGTTGAATGAGGTATTATAATATTCATAATATTCTACTATAGGCTATCTTTACTTGCACTTAAAGTATTAGAGATTTTGACGGTTTAAATTTAAAATTGGAAGTCATTTTGACAGTTTACTTATTATAACACACGTCAAATTTGACAGTGAAAAATTTTCAACAACTATCAAATACATTCTGAAATCCAAAATATGTCTTATGGGACGTCAAATTCCAGGCCTGCGTGCATACCTATTCAACGAGAATGCAGGTGCTACCATGTATTCTCCTGAACTTACTGAACCTTGAGCACTAGCAGATGTAGAACCTGACTGAGGAGTAAATGGGGTATGAAAAGGTGGCAAGGTAGTTATAGGTTCAGGTTGAATAACTATAGCAGATACTGAGAAAGAAACAGACTGTAAAAATTGTTCTTGACAGCTGGGTTCTTGAAATGAAGTGAATTTAAAAGGTGACTCTTGGTTAATAAAAGGTGAATGTTTGAATGAAATACGTGATGAACTACCTCTAGGTGCAGACAGTGTAGGACTTGGTGTAAATGGAGTTTTAGGCCTTCCAACCCTCTTGGAAATTAATCTCTCAGGGTCTAAAAGGGATTGAACATTTTGTTGTGAGGTATCTGACCTCGTATGTGGCCTCTTTGAAGCTAGAGTTATTGCTTTTTGTTTAATACAACCAATTATTTCCTCCTCACTGAACAACCAGAGGAAAATATTAAAAACCTGGGGAAAAGTGTTATTGACTTCTTTCCCCGATAGTGACGCCAATTAATGTTGTCCCTTAAGAAACCAATTTCTTGGCTATGTAGAAATTATGCTGAAGACATTAATTTTTATTATTATTGTCACTTATTTGTATGATGTATCTTCAAGTGAAGGACCTAAAAGACCTGGTTATAAACCTTGAATACTTACGTGATAGGAAAGTCTCAAAATGCCATTTGATTGCTGAATATGAATGGTGAGTGGAGAATGCTTTGAGAAATTAGATACAATATGTTGTTTTACATAGAAACTATTATCTGTAACACTTTGGGAAGTTAGAGACAATATGTTGCTCTACACAAAAACTATTATCTGTAACTTAGCAGAAATGTAGAAGTAAGGGTTTTAGTATAGGAGCACTCTTTTGAGGAATTTTAACTTCATTCACATAAGTAAACAAAACCTTGCAGCTTCATTACTATACTTAAAGAAAATAATACATATGATGACACACAACAAAGAAGTCACAAAATCATACCCAACAATGTGTGGAAAACTTCTAATTCTTTCATTAATCAACAGTTTATAAAAAATACAGTAGCTTGGTCTCCAGGTTCTTCAAAATTTGAACCATATTTCTATAATTTTTCCTCTTTTTATACATCATGTGACAGTTGATAATCACCAAAATTGTCAAACTACTTAACTATCTCATAACTATCTAAAGTAAAAGTCATTACACAAAATTACATTGGGGGGTAAAAGACACCTCATTCTCAAGAAAACAAAATAACGAGTAACAGAAATTAGAATATAAGTAATGATGGTTGCTCATTGTTCAAATCTGTGGCTTGACTGCTTTTGAAGTTTCTCTATAAATGTTCTGATAATAGCTAGACTATTTTAACACAACGAAACTACAACTTTACAATATTCCATGCATGGCTGTGGATTATGGGCCCACGTATGTATCGGAAATGTTCTAATTGGCAGAAACAAAAAGAATCCCTTATCGCCCACATATATATCGGATGTGCTCTGATTAGAGGAAACACAAAGAAACCCGACCAATCACCGTTCCTTTGGTGTTTTGGTCATCTGCCTCTAATTCTAGTTATTCTGCTAAAACAGCGGAATTGGCTGATTTACGCGGAATATGGCTTACCATAGAACTGAAAAGAATTTAGTCTCCAATTCATAATCTTATCATGTCCACCTTTTCCATAGACCTTTGCCTTCCCCATGGACTAGATAGGAAACAAAACCGCAGTTAAAAGAATTCTTGGGTCCGAAATTATAATACAACCCAAGCACTTTTCGACGCGATATCCATTGGATCTCGTCAATTCTTGATGAGCGGTTGTTATTGATTCGGACTTCAACAGATTAAACCACATTCTATAAACCATCACATCCATTTTTCGAATTAAACATTGTCCTTGTTAACCAAGCTATTACCATCGGATTTGCATTCTTCAAGTAGACGACCCTGATCAACTGAGGTTTTAACTCGATTTTATAACTTCTCGCGTTTGATTTTGGAGTAAACCTCACCCTTGTTAAGCACACGATTACCATCGGATATGTTGCCTTCCAATTGGATGACTCCAATCTTCTCGCGGATTTCTCACGTTCAAAAGCCATTAATAATATAAAATAAGTCATTTCTTTCAAATTTCCGCATTTCCTTTTATTTCCGTTATAACATAATATTTGCTTTTTTTTTTTTTTTTTTGCGATAAAACTGAAAATAAAATTAAAATGGCAATGGATGCTACAAAAATCTTTGCATGAGTTACTTATGAAGAGTTTATTTTGAGATGCAAAGGTTCCCTTTCATGTCTTCCAGGTTACCTTCCAGTCAAGCAAAAAACAACATTAACAGAAAGACTTCTTGAGTGATGTGGAGGTTGATTAGTCTCAGCACCCAAGGGGAGCTTCGATCCTTCTCCAACCACAGCATTCAACGGCTCTTCGAAAGAAGCCAATTTATCCATATCCATGTACATGGAAATCAGATATTCACCCTTAGTTACGTCATCAGAGACTATAGGCATGTCAAAACCAGCAAAACCAAGATCACCATCAAACATGATATCATCCGGCAAGCAAAACGCAATTTTTGACTAAGCCCTGCGATGGCCTCCTCTCTAGGGTTGAACATCCACCATCCTATTGACGTCAATAATAAAATTCTGTGAAGGACCTAGATTCCCTGAGGGCTCTGTAATGCCGGAAGTACTAGACGAGCTCACAGGTTCTTGCATAGTCACATCCATGGCCATTGAATTCCCCGAAGAATGCAATAAAGCTAGCTTTTCTTTCATAGTTACTGTGAATGCATTGGTAGAAGATGGGTAACCTACATACATAGCTTGTTACACTTACTATGATTGAAAAGGATTACTGAGTGAATTCCCTCTAGCAGTCTTCGGTGCATTGGTTGTGGCCATGTTCATCTTCAAACGCCCTACGAATGCCTCGTAACCATCCCCTAACCCTTCCATTCGAACACACACTTTCTCCTGGCTCTCGGGGTAACGATTAACCAGTTAACCTAATAATCTTCACCTATGCTACACCCAACAAAATTTCTTCATTTGGGTGTGGGGGAAATCCAGCAGCAGACCTATTCTTCACCCCCATCATAAAATCTGAAACAATTTATGAGGGTTTCAAAAGTCGATTAAAGAATTCAAAAGTCTATTAAATTAAGCCCATTTGCATGTGAGTATATGAAAAAATAAGTACAAAAATAGAAATCCATATTCTTCCAGATCTTAAAATCAACTTTATAATTGAATAATCGTATACCTTAGCTAAAACTGAAGACCAACAAAATAACCTGTAAATGCCCTAAATATTTCCCTAACCGAGCCTTCCAGCGACTGGGCAAGGGACAGTTGAAACGCCAAGGACAGGGAGAAACTACGTGATTTTACTTGAGTACCTAAATTCAGGGTTTGTGCCATTGAAAACAAACTATTACATATGTTGCAATATTCTTGTCCCCACACTGCAATCTCACAATATTCTAGCATTGCTTCTCTTGTAGCTCTATCACTAAGAACTTCAAACCAACTTTGCAGCAATAAGGATTAGTTGAAAGTTAAGGTTCACAAGGTCATTAAAGTTCTTAAAAAAAAGAAAAAAAAATACCTCCGTGTGGTCCCTCCCATGAGTGCCACATGCCTCACCTCCTTCTCCATAACATAGCATGCAGGGCATAAACCATGCCACTTAACATTGTATCATGGTAATATGTCTGATAATATGTCAATACAGGAGGCAGGTCACTGAAGGAAGGAAAGCTCGATGAAGTTCTCAGGGGAAAGGGAGTGAGGCCGCTGAAGATGTGCTCCTGCTAGCCTAGGTGCTACTACCCCTTACCTCTGGAGAGGCAAGTGAGGACCTGCTACCATGTTCCCATCACAAATAGTTGTTCCCAAATAAGCTCTGTTCTTCTCACGGGTCTCTATCTGCTCCCTGCTACTGGCATTGATGCTGCTACCTCTATCTTTGGTGGTTTCTTTACCTCTGATGGGGCCTTAAAGGCATGTAAGGGGGTAATCCTAGGCCTTATACAAAATCTCACCTTAGCCTAAAAGGGTGTATGTACTTTTGCCTTCTACGCTTTGTCTCATCGAGCCTTAAAGATCTGCCCGGCGGAGTAGGTGACCCATGACTAGAATAGTAGAGATGAGCAGCAATAGTAGCTTCATTGATGCAGAAAAGGTAATTAAAGTAGGGTTAGGGTGTGGAATAGCTATTGTAGTTGGGATTCTGACTACAATCATGTTGGCATCTTATGTGTGTGTGAGAGTGCAGAGAAGAGGTTATATTAATGGCAATAAGATGTGCAGCAGTGCAACTGTTGTTCCTCAGTCTTCACCTCTGTTGTATCTCAGTCTTCACCTGTGTCTGTTGTTTCTTGGTCTTCACCTGTGTCTGTTAATGAGGAAACTCCCATTAATGTCTGTGAAATTAGTTACAGTGGAGAATGGAGCACTTCCATTGAGGAAGCACAACAAACAGACTTCGATTGAGGCAAGAGTAGACTTCCATTGAGGAAGTGTTGCAACAATAAGCTTCAACAACATCAAGAAACATGAGAAAAGTTAAGAGAGCTAGTCGCCTCCTCATTTTCTTCGCAGTCTTCATTTTGTTCGCAGTCTTCATATCAGTTTCATATAACTAGAGAACAAGGCATCAAGGCATCAATTAAACTTTGGTAACTTAGAAGTACTGTCAAACGAGCACTAGTGGGTGCTTGTCACACTCAGTCTAGCGAGTGCTTGACGGGTCTTGAGCTTCAAATGATCAGATATATGAACTTATGTGAAGGCTCAGATCTGCTTCGGCTTCTTTTGCCAAAGGTCCGGTTCCAAACCTGGACAGAGATCTTGAATAGAGAGCTTGAACAGAGAGCTTGAAGTAGATCCACAGAGAGCTTGAAGCAGATCTAGTCAGTGAAGTAGATCTAGTCAGTTAAGCAATCGATTGAGCCTCAAGGCCCTCAGAGTGAAGTTATTTGCATGCATCCATCCACCTGGAATCTACATGCATCCACGTGTAGTACCTAAAGTTGCCCCTCCACTGCAACAACATGAAGCTGCTGCTCCACTGCAACCATAACAAGCAACTCAAACTATGTTAAGACCACTGCAACCATAATGTTAACACCACTGCAACCATAGGAAGCAACTCAAACTAATTCTAACATTAGTTTCGTAGTCCAAAACATTTTAAAAAAATGAACAACCTAAAATCAGAATAACCTATAGTCTAGCCTCTTCCACCTCAGGAAGAGGCCAAATAAGACCATCAATTTCAATGACAAGGTAAATAATGAACATGAAAAGGTAAATAATTACCCATATCTTCCTCAATTATCCATTTTGTTCTTTATATTCATTTTTCATCCATTTTCCAATTACATTATTATTTTCATTATCCATTTTCCCAACTATTTTTAGAATTTTAACTAAGAAATTATTTGCATGTGGAATTACTCTTTATCTTTCTCCTCTCATTACTTATCATTTTTATTTATTTAGGTAATTTTACTTGGCCATTGTTTGCATTAATGTGGTTTGTGAGAAGCCTTTTTTTGAGTTACTCTCCTACATGATTATTTCCTGCATACCTATGCTTAATCATTTTACCTCTATGTTGGTTATTTTCATCTAGTATTAGGTGTTATCTTTGTATACTTAACCATTTCACTTGTATGCATATTAACTTTGTTCACCATTATTCCCCTTCTTAACCCTATTTGTATTTACTTGGTCATTTTTCACTTACAATTTTACTTTTATTACATAGTCATTTTTTCCTTACCTACCTGTAATCATGTAATCTCACATAGTTCATTCTAAGCTATTCTCCTCAACCATATTACTCTCACAGTCTACGTACATGGCTCCATATTATTCTCCAAACTTAAATGATTTTCATACATTCTCATATCTTAAGCCCTTTCCCCTTTTATTGGGGGAAACCTCCTCCATATTATTCTCCTCAACCATATTATTCTACCATTCCACATACTTCACTCCATACTATTCTCCAAACATAGAATATTATTATGAATTGTCAAATACTAAGAGTTATAAGAGTTCTCCCTTTGCTTGGGATGGGATGATGCCTGGAAAGAATTGATTTGATACAAGTTAGTTGGCTTGATGATTGGGCATTGAGGTGGCAAACAAAAATTTACAATCCACACAAGTTATGAAAGGATCCACGACTCTCTCTGATTCATAAATAAATAATGTAGGGAGCATATGTGCTTTTCAATTGTTGCAAATGTCCTCCCACAATACATGTGGCTATATATAGTAGATTTACGAATCAAAAGCCAAGATTTTATGTGCAGTAAATCAATGGTTACCAAATGAATAACTTTTAGAAGCCATAATTTGAGTTCCCGAGAAAACAAGAACTTGTTGGAAAGCTCGTGGTGTGAAAAACAATGTGGAAATGGTTTCCATATTGAAATTTCTTCAATCATGTAGAAAAAATTAAATAAAAATAAAGACCATTCATGAATTATTAAAAAATTACTTGTTTAAAGGATAGTTATTCTAAAGGAACTTCGTGATGTTTAATGTAAGCCCTTCTTGTGGGAATGAATGGACTTAATTTAATTAGCATAGAGAGGTAAAATTCGTAACCATGAAGAAATCCCAAGAATATGAAGAAAGGATAATTATAAAAAAATATGGAAAAACATTTAAAAAAAGAAAGACATCTTTTTAACATAATAAGTAAAGGATATTTTTAGCTGATTTTTCTCATATATTCTTCTGAGTTTGAAATCATCTATCTGTTCATTTCAAAGTCATGATAAGAGATGATTTTTACTTAGTTTTTTCTCGGTATTTTCATATACATGGTCCATGGAAACTTAATTCAATGCATTTCTGTTTTTTTTTATTTTTTTTAAATAAATGTATTTTAAGTTTCACAAAGAACTCTCAAGATTTCATACCTAACACACGACTTTTTAACTTTGAATTTTAATGTTACGATTCCAAGTGTGTAACTCAATTCATCCCTACTCTTTTAATCGAAATGTCATTGTTAATACCATTGTCATGAGGAAAGTATTTTTAGTTTTCACATGCAAATTTTTTAGATAAATATTTGCAATCATATTTATTCTCTTTTCTTAATATGAATAAAATGGTCTCTTTCACAAGTAAATTTGTTATATGACAACTTTATGGAAGATTTGTTATCTCTAGAATCATTTAAAGATTGAAAAAAGTCTCTATAAATAAAGAGAGGAGAACCACATATACAAGAAAACAAAGAAAACGTTTTTTGTTTTCCATACAATTTTATGTCAATATTGATAATTTTTCGTTATGGAAAAAAATAATGGAAACTATTTTTAAAAATGATTGTACTTACTAAAATATTAAAAAAGAAAAAAAATGTAACTATTGCAAATTAATATGTAGATAAATTATCTTCATTGAAAAATAAAAATATATTGTTAGATTTTAGACTTGTGTGATCTATATTGATAATAGGATTGCTTTTTGGATTAATCACATTCTTGATATTTGGTTAACCTTTCGAACCAACTAATGTGGTTCATCCTCAGGACAAAGGTGAAAAAATCAATCTTTTCAATTGTTTAAATAGCAGAGAAGAATCCTTGCCCAGAATTAACCTTTATGAAATATTCCGGGAATTAAACGTTATGAAATAGTCATTATGAGCTAGTCATTAAGAAAAGGTTGTTAAAAATTTAGTGAATGAAATATAAAATTAATTAATTAATTAATTATATATTCAATAAACTAAATTAAAAAATTAATGGGACAATATTTGTTTATTAAATATGTTTCTTCATTTTCATAGTTATAAACTAAATAGAGAAGGGAAGAAGTATTTATGTTTTATTAATTAAATTTTTAATTAATTCTATTTTCAAAGAAATAATGCAAAATAATTATTTATAAATAGAATAAGAATCAAATAATAATAAAGTTAAACTAATATTGAAAATAAAAAAGAAAACTAAAACGAGTTATTATGCATTAAAAAAGAAAAAGAAAGGAAATGAGACAGAAATGAAAATTAAATAAGATAACAAAACTTAAAGGATAGAAATGAAAACAGTGGAGTCGAAAGTGTAGGTGTAAGGACCTGCGGTTCTTACCACGAACGAAATGCGAAGTGCGAAGGTTTGGCAAGCAAAAGTGCGCACGAGCTGGCAAATACAACCGAATGAACACTTGGAGCGCGCGTACAAGTAAGGAGCGGTTGCATATATTTATAAGGATGGACGAGGGTGTTGGTTGGATAGGCCGACCGGATGAATTAGCTAAACGACGAGTCGGCTGGATAAGAAAATACAGGTCGGCCATCAATGGCACGACCATCCATGAAGCGTATATATTGGCGCGTTAAGGATGGCATTTGGGCATCATTCGAACTTCGCTCATCCAACGAAGGAGAAGTGCGCAGAACAAGTATAGCCGCAACAATAGAAGGGAAGGCGCAGAACGGTGATGCGCCCAACCTTGGGCGAGGCTACACGAAGAAGAACGCATTGTCTCGGTTTTGGGTGAGGGCACGGGTAGAGGTCGCCTGCCGCTCGGGTGAAGGTTGACACGGGTTCTTGGGTGGCTCGGGTGAGCGCCCGACCGTCGTGTAAACATAAAACGGTGGAACGTTGGTGAAGCCGGGTGAATGGTGGAACATTGGTGAAGTCGGTTGTGCGTTGGAAGAGGGTGTCTTGGTGACTTGGTGAAGTCACCTGCCCGTCGTGCACAAAGAAACAAGATTCGGTTGTGAAGTGCGGAAGGCAACTCATGTGAGGGCGCGCCTACCCAACTTGGGCAAGGAAATCTTGGTTATCACACGAAGGTGTGATGAAGTGTAAATTTGGCTAAGTATGAAACTTGGTGTTTCCAAGTATACTTTTAAAACATTGTAACTTTGTAAAGTTGAATAATATATTATTTGGGCAGACTCATTGTTTAGGGAGTTGCCCCTCCCTTTATACTGTGCAATTGTGTTCTCTTGTATAATTTCTGATGTTAATGAATGTGTATGGGTGTTCATTGGTATAAAGGAAAAATTAATAATTATTTGGTTGCGAAACACAAACTAAGTAGGACATATGGTTAGGCGTAGTCCACGAACATAAGTATTGGTGAAAAGAAAGTGTTCGGTGGTGCCGCACCTCACCAAGCGTGGTTGAAAGACTACCGTCGCCCTGGAGGCGTGACAGTTGGTATGAGAGCAGGGTTGCTCGTGACAAAGTACAGATGGTATTGAAGCTAATTCAAGGTTGAAGAAGCTTGACAGTTGGTGACAGTGGAAACAGGTACTTGCAGGTGAAGGAAGCTAGTTTCACATACAAGTGGAACAAGGGCTGGTTCATGTCTTGCAGGGAACTTGGAGAAGGCTAAAAGGAAAAGATGGTGGATGAACCTACGACAGGTGTGTCTAGCCATAATGCAAGTGAAGTCTTCCGGAACAAAGTGTTGGAACAGATGGGTCGATGGAGTTCTAACTGGGTTTCAATGAAGGCTGAGAATATGAAGATTCGGGAAGGTTGTTCGGAACTAAGGAAGGAACTTGAAGAACTCAAGATCCAATGCAGAAGTACGATGGATGATGAACTCAGGGAACTTGACAAGGAGATCCAATGGAATGGTCTTGATCTTCAAGAGCTCTTGGATGAAAGAGCCCGGTTGAGGAAGAAAAGTGCCATGGTGGAGACCGAAATCAAGTAGCTTGAGGAGGAGATGAAGAAGAAACTTCTTGGTAAGAAGGTTGTTGTAATTGAGCAAGATGAGCTCGACTACATTGATAGGCTGGGGACTCACTACCGTAACAATCCAGAGGATGTTCGGAAGCTTAGTTCTATGAAGGTAGTCAATGGGCACTTGGTTGGTGCACTTAAGCAGGATGCGATGGAGGACAAGCTTGAAGGAAGTCAAGCTAAGCTAGGATCGAATTGCTTAGAAGAGCCAAGCAAGGAAGTGAAGTACCTTAGGAGGAATGTCAAATTGGAGCACAAGCCAATGGACACTTCTGAGGCCAAGTTTTTGAAGAAGGTTGCTAATGTGAGACACAAGATAAAGCTAACAGAAGGAGGTGATGCCTTGAAGCTAAGTTTTGTACAGGTGACCATGAAGGGCAAGAGATTTGCAGCTTTGGTGGATACGGGGGCTACTCATAGCTTCTTAAGTAAGAAGGCAGCAAAGTCTTTTGGGAAGAAAGCAAAGATGGAGAGGGAATGGAGTGATTTCAAAGCAGACAACTCTACTATGAAAGCTGTTATTGGTGTGATGGAAAACACTTAGGTGAGAGTGGGATCATGGTTTGGAAAGTTGGACTTGAGGATCATGGACATGGATGATCATTCTATGGTGCTAGGGCAAGATTTCATGAAGCTTGCTCAAGCCATACCAATGATGGACCGAGACATTCTCTTGATCACAAGTGAGGAAAGAACCATGATGGTTCCGATGAATAGAAGGAGTTGCTTGGGGTATAGACCGAGGATGAATTCTATGACCTCGTATCCCAAAGATCCGAATGTGAAGCATGAGGATGTGGAGCAAAGAGGACTTGGGAGTACGACTCAAACAACAAAGGAAGGGAAGTTGATTGACTTCATTGCAAGAGCGAGGAAGAAGAAGGAAGTGAGAGGACAATCTCACGAACCTTGGAGCACTTGACAGAGACATCTTCTACCGATGATCTTCACAATGGAGTTGCAAATGAAGGGAGTCCAAGTACTACTTCAAAAGCAGTGGTTAGAGAGGATTATGCAGGTAGAGATCCAGCTAATATAGTGGACTTTTGCAGGTATGCTATGGGCATATATGACTTTCAGTTAACAAAGGACAAGCTAGGTGAGCTTGGGTGCACATGTGAGGAGGTTGAGGCTGTGCATAGATATTTGAGGACACAGTATCAATCTGATACATGGGTGGATGAGAGTCAGGGAGGAAACTTCCTAGCCCTCCTTTCTCTATAGACAACCTTAGAGATGGGTTGGTGTAGGGACCTTGTTTGGGAGGGGCTACACCAACTTAAGCAAAGGGCCTTGGGAGGAGGCTCCTTTATGATAGATTGCAGACTTGGATGCAGATTACCAGATGTTGGGATGGAGTCTACATGGGTTGGACATCATGGACAACTAGAGTCATGGACATCAGGTTGAGGACATGAAACATGACAGTTATGCAGGGACATTATGCAGGAGCATGTGTAGAAGTGTCATTCATGGACATTCTATGGGGACTGTCGGAGCAAAGGATGTTGTGCAGGTGCTGTTATGATATGGAGATGTATGAGCCAGTGGAGAGGTTGTACACTCTTGTGTAATAAGGCCATGGGCTGAACATGTTGCAGATGCGATGGAGTTTCCATGGACCTGAGCATGGGAATTGGACAGATTCTTGATGAGTCTAAGATGTAGCAGAAGTCAGGGAAAGACTGATGGTGGCATAAGGATGTGCATTCTTATGGTTTGGGCATATGGTTGGATTAGCTACCCAACTAGTTCGAGTCATGAGGGGTACCAGTGTGCAGAGAGATGTTGCTATTGAGGTCGACATGGTGACATGGGTATCTTCAATGCAGATGAGATACTTAGATTTTCCCGCATGTTCGGCTAAAGCTGAGGAATGAGATTAGCCACTGTGTCTAATGTCTGTTGCATGTTCTTGGATTCTTTGGTTGATGGATCCACCAGTTTCACCAATGTAAGGAACCCCACATGAGCAAGATATTGAGTATACCCATTTCATGTCTTTAGGGTTAACGGAGTCTTTAAGAGATCTCAGAGAGTTTCTAATGGTTAATCATTTGCATCATAGGAAGTTAAGAGAAACCATTGAGATTGAGAAACATATGATCAATCTCCACAAAGATGATGGCTGGAAATTAAGGAGCTGGATCCCTGTCTTTTCCTCATGACTTTTTTCATTTCTATCCTCTAAGTTTTGTTATTTTATTTATTTTTCATTTTCGTCCCATTTCCTTACATTTTTTTTAATGCATAATAACTAGTTTTAGTTTTCTTTTTATTTTCAATATTACTCTAACTTTCTTATTATTTCATCCTTATCCTTTTTAGAAACAATTATTTTACATTATTTCTTTGAAAAAAAATTAATTAATTAAATATAAATAGAGGTTCCTTCTCTATTTAGTTTGTAAGCATGAAAATGAATAAAAATATTTAACAAATAAATATAATCCTATTAATTTTTTAATTTAAAAAAAAAAAATATTTATCACTTTTAAAATCGTATAAACATTATTCGACGGATTGGTGATGGAGAGAAGGATAGGTAGTAAAGCTTAGGACTCGGTTTATTGAGAGGAGGACAAGTCGTAGATCCCTAGAGGTAGGTTGTAGATCCCAATGGTTTACTAATAGCTAGTTGTAAGGTGAGTTGCTAGGTTCCTCTCTAATATTCTTGAAAAAAAAATCCATAAACACTAGGGTAGTCATATACATTAAATACTTGGTAGATGTTGATAGGCATCAATCCATAATAAACTTCAAAACAGTTCTCAAAACCTTTACAACTCTACAAGGATTCTAAAAATAATTAATATATGAATTAAAGATATATAGATTTCAAAAACAAACATGGCACAAGATTATTAACTACAGAGATTTATCTCATTATTACGGAGATTATTTATGTGTAAATAGATTTTGTTAGAATATCATGCACAAATGTTATGATAGATTCTTAATGTGTAAATAGACTTTGTTAGAATACCATGGACCAATATTATAATCTATCAATACCAGTTGTCCAAAAAACCATAACTCACACTTATTGATATTATATTTTTTTTAATTAATCAATTTAAATTAAAATATGAAAAAACATAAATATTTTGAAGAGAAAATTTATTATTAATAATTAAATTAAAATTCTAAAAAACCCTAATCCAAAATAAATACCTTATCAACAACTATATTAAATCTTCATCTTCATATAAATATCCACATATATAACCATCATCTCATTCTCCATCTTAATCTAATTATGGAAATTTATAAAATTACGAATTTAATCTTATATTTTGAATGAATAGCCCTTCAAAAACATTTAAATATATTTTTAATGTACAGGTACAGGCTTGGAAAATAATTGGGTTGAAAAATGTGTCTAGATACAGACTTCCTTGTGAAAAAGCTTGAGTTTCGTACGGTTGAACAACCATTGATTTTAAAATAAAACAATCGCAAGACCTCAGTCCCCATTGCCTCGATCATCGCGAAGAGATTTTTGTTGAACTAGATATGTAATCCTCATCCGCCACTGTTGCACGGAAGATGTCGGGGCTGAACCAACTTCTCGGAAAAAGCATGACAGCTCACTGTAGCAGAGTGCCGGACACTAATCACGAATGTCGTCGGTTTGAATTTTGAATGAACTACGTGTTTGGTTCTTTTTCGAGGAACCTGATCGTATATCACTGTAGCTGAGCAGCTGATTTCGACTGCGAGTGTTAGATTTACGTGGGTTCAACTGGAGTAGGAATGTGGAATCACCCTCACCTTTACATTTAAATGGTATAACGAATTGTACTTTATATATATATTTTTTTTGATGAGTCCAATGAAGGATAAAACTTTCAAAAGCAACAAATAATTGAACTGTCAATTTTCATCGCTGGATCCCAGGAATACCCTTTGAACGAAGCAAAAGTTGGATTTGTTAGGAATCTTTCACCTCATGCGAGACTTTAGTCAAAATCTATAACTTGGGCGATCCTCTAAATATTGTATGGCTGGTAGGGTTCGGGGTAACTAGGTTGTGTAGTTGAAAAATCAATAAAATCCAGCTCTTTACAACTGTTAAAACACAAATATCGGAAGGAAGAAGAATAGCTCATAGGAACAAGGCTCTCTGCTGTATCTATTGTTTTGTTTGTATCGCAGCATTTCTTTGCAGAGATGGCCTCCTCCTCGAAATTTTCTCAGAATAAACGAGGGAGAGATGAGTATTCGAATGGTGGGTTGGCTTTGCCTGATGCAAAAAGAACCTATAGCCTAGGGTCCGTGCAAGGTAGTAATACCATTGCTTTACTTGAGGAAATCAATATTACGCATGCTATTAACGGTAATCCAAAGGAAACCTGTACTGCGATTCAGCTCGAGGACGAGAGGCAGATCGGGGTTATGAAATCTCCGGACGATGAAGTCGGATTGAAGGGAGATGAGTATGGTATTGATCAGAAGGGCAGTGCTGAGATCGGTTCAATTGAACAAATAACAGACCACGATCATAGACCTCGGTTGCTGGTACAGGAGACATGATTTCAGAAGAATATTTGACATATTACGACGAGGTTCGTGCAGAGCTCGGCTTCTTCGTGGACCATACTGCCGAAGAACTTGGAATCATCATGAACTTTCTGGACGGAGATTCAATGGCCAATATGTATTCCGATGCCGTGTATTGTTATAGTGAGAGTACGGCAGTTTTCTCTGAGTCTCTGTGGGAGGATGATATTTGGCAGTTGAATGGAAATCGAGTCTCTGAAAATGATTGTCATTAAGCACCACGGCAAGAAGAATTTGGTATCAGTAGAGGCGAGTTTCATGAAGTTTGAAATGATTGCAGACATATCCAGCCTGTGAACACCACTATGGAGGCCCGTAATGTACATTTGTGAAAATTTGAATCATTTTGTATGGAAATAAAGAATACTGTCAACTGGGAATGTAGCTTTATTTCCGAGTTATTTTGGTAGTGTTACTTTCGCAGAGCTGTCGTTATTGTGAAGCTGCGATGACGTTATCTTTGAAATTTATTTTCAGCATTTCGACAATGTTTTTCTAAATTATATTAGGTTGAGAATAAGTTTATTTCCTAACTCAAATGTTGGACGAAGAATACTTGAATAGATATTTTAAAATTTTAATTCAATTATATATAATTAGACAATGTTTTTCTATTTTTTTTTTCTACCTCATACTAATTTTATTCTATTAAAAGAGGACCCCAGCCTTAGCCGTTTTGTACATTTTTCATCAGGGGTATTTAAATTGCCCCATATTTGGGGAAACCAGTTTGCCATAGCAAAAAACCAAACATGTGACCTTGACCCAAAACAGAAGAGCAGAAGAAGTTTTGACATGACACAAAAAGATACACGTGAAGTAATGACCGAACAGCCTTTCGTTTAGACAAAAAACAGACACAGCAAGTGACTTGACCAAACCGGTTAGCAGTTGAGAACTTAACTAAAATTCCTTTGATTTGACCCTTTATTTAACTGAAATTCCTTTTAAATTATATTTTTGATAATATTTTTTGAACTTAATACCCCTTAAAATCATTTGTATTACTTTCTCAACCTATGATTAATTATATATATATATATATATATATATATAGGTATATATATATAATAATTATTAAATAATTTAAATAAATTATCCTTTTAATCTAACCATTAACCCTAACTTTCACCTTAATAACCGAATATTTTAACTTTAATCATAGAATATATATATTTATATATTTGTTAATAAATAAGTTAGATAAATAAATAAGTACATCTTCAACCTTAAAATTATTTTAACTAACTTCCATAAAAATAAACTAACCATTGAATTATTATTGAATAAAAATACTAGTCATCTTATGATTTTAATCAAAATATATATATGTAGAATACCTATAATAATTATTTAATAAATTGAATAAAATAAATAAATAAATAAATTATCAAACCAACCATTAAAATTATTAATCCTACCTTTATAACCTATTATATATATATATATATATATATTATAATTTAATTTAAATTAAATAAATAGATTCCCTTTTTATAACCAACCTTTTTACCTAATTCAACTTATTTCCTTAAGAAAGATAATAATAATTATAATTATAATAATATCATTAAAATAGTAAATAAGAATTTGACCTGGGTCCGAAGGTCAAAATTAGCCGTTAATTTAGCCATTGGAGTCTCTGCTCAAACTATTTATCATGCTAAGCTGGATCTGTTTCTTCAACTTGTCCTGACGATGAACCACACTAGTTGGTTCGAAACGCGTCGATAAATGATATTCCATGTGATTTTCGCCGAAGAATCTTTCTTAAGTTGAGAACTTAGTTGACGCGTGGGTGGCAGCTGATGCCACGTGGCTTCATTTGGGTTCATCCTAGTCTAGAGTCTCCTCAACTATGCGACAAGCATAATGATACCAAACCTCATCCGCTTCAGCCACGCTGCCTTCCGCCATGCCACCTTGTGGCTCCCTCTCAAGAAAAGTGCCACTCGTACTGCCAGCCATAGGCATCAAAATAGACGCTCCAACTAAGCTGCCACCTGGTTGCTGACTGTCATCAGTGCGACCACCTTCTGCATGCAAACTGCCACTCCGAATTCCCCTGCCTTCTTCCTTTGGAAGCATCCCAGAGTCACGGCCTACTCCATGACTGCGCTCCTCCTGATGTAGCATTTCAGAGCGACCCAGTGGAGTGTCATGCTGCTCACTTTCTTCAGAGAAGACAACGGTTATGTTGGCAGTGATGATAGGTTTGTTAAGATTGCTCTGAAACCTGAATTGCGTCGAGTGATGGGACGAACTAGGGGGTAGAGGAAAAGTAGTAGTATGGAGCCTGAAATCGCTGTGCTCAACAATTGAAGCTTGCCCACGACCCCATTCGCTGCGAACGTGAGGATAATTCCTGTGACAGGAGCTAGGAGGGGGAGGATTTTCATGGGGAGGAGAAGGTGAGGCAGGTTCGTAGCTCTGCGCTGCCTGTGAGCGAGCGCTGCCACCTTGAATACCACCCTAGACTCCTCATTCTATGACGGACCATGTTAATATGGTGGGCATAGGATGATGCGCTGGCCACCATCTGGCTCGTCCGAACGCCGCCGATCAATCGGTTCTTCACTAAATGCTTCGATGGTCACCTGCATCCAGGTGCGCTTCTTCTTCCTATGCCATTTCACTCTTCACTAGTTCCTTAAGTTCCAATAACTAGTGTTCATTGGCTAGAGTAGAAAGTGACCCTGTATAGAGATCCTTCCCACTTTCCACTCCTATATTAGCTAAAGAGGTCAACTACTTTATTTCCATCCCGACGTATGTGCTTGAGATTGACCGCTCTGTGGGATGATAGCCAGATTTCAATAAGTTCTAGTCGACTCGCCAATCTCCAACTATTGCTCACTTTGCTTGATGGTGTTCCCTACAAAATTTTGTTGGCCATATTTATAAGGATCTGCGAATCACCTTCTATAACAAACGGGAAAAAATCATGATTTTGAGCTAGAAGGAGTTGCTGCCATAAACCTTCATTATTTGTGTCCCATCCATTTGAGCCTAAGTAGGATAAAAGGGGAGCTCCCTTATGATCCCTGAATATTCCCCCAAATCCTATTTTGCCTGGATTCCCCTTCGAGGCTCCATCAAAGTTTAGCTGGATCATGTGATAGGGAGGCGGAAGCCACTTATCTAGTGTCCTGCTCTTAGCTAAAGTTTTTCCTTTGATTATCATCGCTTGATTCCACTGAAGGTTCCAGTTTGCCCATATGTTTTGTTCCTGAGGGATGGAGGGAAAGTCCTCCTCATGCCATGTTTGAAGAAGTAAAGTTTCCCTGATATTTTGACAGATAGTATTCCAAAGAATTTCCAAGGGCGAGGATTGGTCCTTGAAGATGCGTCAGTTTCTCTCCTTCCATATTGTCCACATGAGAAAGCCAGGGATAAGCTTCCATAAGGAGTTTAAAATCTTGCTCTTAAATGGATTCTGAGCCCAGTTGCAAACAATGGAGATAATGTCTCCTTGGATCCGTCCGTCCTTTTGGCATCGAAAACTGACTTTTTCCCAGAGTGTGTGTGCTAGTGGACAAGAATGCATAAGATGCTTAGTGGATTCCTCTTCTTGCTTGCAGTTGGGACAAATGGAGGGACCATGGAAGTTTCTCTTCCGGAGATTGTCCCACGTAAGGATTTTGTTTTGACATAGAAGCCATAGAAAGGTGGACACTTTCGGCGAAAGACTAGGGTCCCAGACTTTGTTCTAGAGAGGGTCTTTAAAGGCATGTTCCTTTATGATGATGTTTAGGCCTCCTGAGTGGTGAAAGTCCCTTTTTCTTCATAGCCCCATCTGAGAACATCCTTTTTATCTAAATATTGTATTCTCCTCTTAGTTAGTTCTGTACCAAGAATCTGTTGAGCTGATTTCGTGCCATGTCTTAAGATGTGGTCCATGCATAGCCATTGCCTGTACGCCTGTGTTATGGAAGGACTCCAGAATTGCTTGACTTTGTCTAGTGCCTGCATTTTCGGCTCCAGAATTTGGTGAGGTGAGATCAAATCCTTTAACTTGGGTTGCTGTTGCTAGGAATCTTCCTAGAACCTTGTTGTATTGCCCTCCTTAACTTCCCAGAAACTATGCTGCTGAATTAAGATCTTGTGTTGCTTGGCTGCATTCCAGATTAGAGATCCTGGACTGACTTTTGAAATTCGGATTAGTTCTTCTATAGGTCGATTACTGGCATATTTTGTTGTCCAGAGGGTGGCCCAGGGGGTGAACGGTGAGGTAAGCCATTTCCACCAAATGCGAGCACCCATGACCATGTTACTGTGATAAGGATCACGAAGTCTAGTTCCACCTGCAATCTTCGGAAGACAAACTGTATCCCATTTAACCAGAGCCCATTTACGATTTTGTCCCGAATTGCCCCACAGAAAGGATCGCTGGAGATGTTTGATTTCTTTGAGAACCCATTTGGGTGCGGCCAGGATCGAGAAGAGATACAACAGCATAGATTGGAGAACCACCTTGATTAAGACTAAACGACTGGCCATATTGAGGGCCCTATGAGTCCATGAGGAGAGGCACACCTCCAGTTTTTCTAAGAGCACCCTCCAAGATGAGTGTTTCAGAGCAGAGTCAGTCATGGGAGCTCCAAGGTATTTGGAAGGGAGAGCAGCAATTGTGAATCCAAGAATGCGGGCGATTGAAGCTTGGGTGACAACAGGGGTATGAAAAAAGAATATTTGGGATTTGGCTTTATTTATTATTCCACCAGAGGCATCCGAAAAGTCTGTCAATAGAGATTTCAATTGACATGCTTCCTGGACTGAAGGATGGCCAAAAGGCATGTTGTCATCCACAAAATACTGGTGGGTAAAATCACGGGTGTTAGAAAAGGAAAGGCCTCTTAATTGCTGGGATAGCAGATCATTTTTTATGCTTCGGCCAAGACCTTCTGCCATAATGACAAAGACAAAAGGGGATAGTGGGTCTCCCTGTCTAATTCCTCTAGAAGGACGAAAAGGAGAGGAGGGAATGTTATTGATGAGTATAGAGAAGAAGGAGGAGGATATGAGACTCATTACCCATCTTACCCAGGGGAGAGAGAAACCAAAGGCAAGTAGAATTTTTTGAATATACATCTAGCTTAAACTATCAAAGGCTTTTGAGAGGTCTATTTTAAGGAGCATACTTGATTTTTTGGAGTGCTTCAGGGAGTGAATGATTTCATGTGTTAGGATGATGCCATCCGTGATCTGCCTGCCTTCCACATATCCTGATTGCTCTGGCAAAATGAGTAGTGGTAGCAACGATTTGAGTCTTGAGGCAATGATTTTGGAGACGATTTTGTAAATGACATTACACAGGGAAATAGGATGGAATTTGTCAGGGGTGCTGGGTTGAGCTTCCTTGGGAATGAGGGCAATGAATGTAGCATTCATGGCTGGAAGCATCCACCGCGACATTTTCGATTCCTCAACGACCTACCAGACCTCCATTTTAATCAGATCCCAGAAATTGTGGAAAAGATTGTAAGTAAAACCGTTAGGGCCAGGTGCCTTCCATTCTTTTAATTGACATGCTGCATTTTCCACCTCCTGTAAGTCAATCGGCCTGAGTAGAAGTTGATTGTGATCCTCTGTGATCACTGTTGGAATGTTTTTTGTTATTTTTCTATGGTCGGTGATCTATCAACCTTTGGTTCTTGATGAGCCTGTTTGAAGTAGTTGAGAAGTTCTTGTTCGATATCTTCATGTTTTTCCACTTTTACCCCCTGCTCATTTTGGATGTGAGTTGTGTTATTATTCATTCTTCGTTGAATGGTAGTACGGTGAAAAAATTTTGTGCTTTTTTTTGCCTTCCTTGAGCCATTTGATTCTCGATTTCTGCCTCCATAGTGTTTCTTCTTGTTTTGCTCTCTCTGATATCTGAGATTCAAGAGCCTTCTCCTATTCTGAAAGTTCCTCTGATCTGCCTTCTGTGATGATCCTTTGCTGCAGTCGTTTCATATCTTGATCAAGAGCCATTTGAGCCTGGAAAATGTTACCAAAAGAAGAATGGTTCCATTGTTTTATTTTACTCTTTAGATTTTTAAGCTTTTGCTAAAATTGAAACATTTTTGAGCCATTTGGAGGAGAGAAATTGTTCCATTCCGAATTTATTAGACTGATGAAATCCGGTTTTGTCATCCAAAAGGCTTCAAAGCGAAAAGGCCAATGGGTAGCATTTCCTGGGCTTGACCATTGGAGTGAAATTGGCCAGTGATCGGAACCTGAGAGCGGAAATATTGAAGCTGAGAGATCTCCTCCTAGATGAATGGATTTGTCTAAGAGTAAGAATCTGTCCAGATGAGAAGCTATCTAATACGAGCCTTCTCTTTTATTATTCCAAGTGTAAAGTCCATTACTGAATGGCATGTCGATGAGCGAGTTGTTGTGAATGAAATCTTTTAAATTATTACTTTCCTTGTCTAGTTTGTTCCCTCCACACCGTTTTTCTTCCAAATTGGTTATCATATTGAAGTCGCCTCGAGTGATCCAGAGCGGATGAGTTCTTTCAGCATTGAGTAAAGATAAGGTATTCAGAGTGTTTACCTTGTGCATAACCTCCCGGGGAAAGTAAACATTGGTTAAATGACCATGTATATTGGTCCTTGTGATGTGGAAAGTGGCTTGCATGAAATGCTTGCTTGCATGTATGTTATTGAGTGTAATGGCTCTTGCGTCCCAGATGATTGCCAAGCCAACTAAAGCACCAAAGGCATCCACCATGGCTGCAAGACTACCTGGCCAGACTTTTGCAGCAGTTCGGTCCAGAGATGTAGAGTTGCATTTGGTTTCTTGGAAGAAGAGGATTTGAGGCTTCTCTTGCTGTATCATATTTTTAATCATTCCGGGGCCATTAAGCCCTCTTATATTCCATGAGATTAGCTTCATGATGGAATATTGTGTAGAGAGTTGTAATACTTTGTAAGCTTGGAGTATCTTCCTGACTCCACCAGCATTTCTCTGATGCAGATGGTTCGTTGGAGATCTGTTTTCCTACATCTCTTTTTGTTGTCTTTGGTAGTGTTTTTCCCATCCCAAATACCTCCAAGTTGAAGGCCTAGGGATTTTTGTTGTTGTGCCCTTGAGAGGATTACTTCCAGATTCTCTAGCTGTCTCTCTAGAATTTTATCATAATTTTTTGTTTTCCATGCCTGCTCTAGGCCAAGAATATCCAGATCCCCAATATATATGCTCTCAGGTTCCTCTTCCATGTTCTGGGTATCATTTATTCCTTCTGTTGTGTCTGTTTCCGTTGTAGAGGCGGGCTGCATGTTATCTACCTCCATACCCTGAGTGTTCCAAGCTGGGACTTTGCTAGGAGCAGAGGAGGTTAGATCTATAGGTTGTTTATCTTTTTGGGATTTCTTGGAACCGTTATGGGTATATTGCTTATCCAACTTGGGTCCCTCCTCTGAGGGGCCAGGGTTTTCAGTATTATATACATCCTGGCGGGCCAACATTTCAAAACTATTTCTCGTGGAAGGCTTGGATGAACTAGCATGAGGCATCTTAGGGTTTGAAGAAGGTTTTTTTATTGTTTTTCCTGCGATTGGTGACTCTAGTGAAGCCATCTGAATCAGGATTATCAGAGGCTGAAGGGGTCGAGAGCTTCTGATTTAAAGGACAGTCACGAAACAGATGGCCAAGGGCATGGCATCTCCTACATCGAAATGGGACATGTTCATAGTCTATTAACTGAATCCATTCAACATCGTCATGATAGAGACTTACCGCATCTGGAAGCGCCTTGCTGAGATGCATATATACACAAATTCGAGCATAGGAAGTGTATCTTTGAAGTTTTGTCTCCTCCGTGATTTTGATAAATTCACCTAGACCATTGCCAATGTCTTGTAAAGACTCTTCGTCCCAGTATTCTAGAGGGAGGGAGTAGAGACGGATCCAGACGGGTGCCCAGCTAAGATCTTCTTTGTCCGGATTAAATCGCTCAACCCAGTCCCTCAGATACAGGCCTGTTGCATTGAAGAAATAGGGCCCTCCATCTAGGACTCTATTTTTGTCTTCTAAGCAGTTAAAGATGGCCGTGAAGAAGCCTTTGGGCCCCAACTGCAAGGTTATGTCTCCTTTCGGCTTCCACTTAGCTGCGATCCAACCATGCAGCACTTTCTCTGTAGGCCATAGTCCTATGAATTTGCCAATCAGGGCATGATCTCTCATATATTGGATCTGAGCATTGATCCGGTGACTTGGGAGCTCTATCTTCGGTCGTTCAACAACAACTGGCTTACAGGTGGTCAATGTTACTTGGGGATGCTCTTTGTCATCTGTCTTGGCAGTTTGTGGATATATTCCGGCTCTAGAGCCATCTTGTTCATTTTGTCTGAAACCTTCCTCATGCACTTAAGGAGTTTCATTTTCACTAGGGGGAGGCATAGTGTCCTCCCCCTAGGGGGGATTCATGATTCACGCTACTTTCCTTGTCATTTATGGTTTGTCGTTTTGCTGGTGATATTTGTAGTGGTGCAGAAGTCTGTACAGGTCTGCCATCGCAGGTCCTTCCACAGCCCTAAATCGCCATTCCAGAGCAGTTTTATGCCTTCCAATGTTTTTCTAAATTAAATTAGGTTGAGAATAAGTTTATTTCCTAAATTAAATGTTGGACGAAGAATACTTGAATAGATAATTTAAAATTTTAGTTTAATTAGACAATGTTTTTTTAAATTAAATTAGGTTGAGAATAAATTTATTTCCTAAATTAAATGTTGGAGGAAGAATACTTAAATAGATATTTTAAAATTTTAGTTCAATTATATATAATTATTAAGTAGATGGTAATAATTTAATTATGAAGTAGGCGGTAAAAATTTAAAGTTCTATGTAGATTAAATGTTGGAGGAAGCATAATTGAGATATTTTAAAATTTTAGTTCAATTATATATAATTATTAAATGGATGGTAGAAATTTAATTATTAAATAAGTGGCAGAGATTAAACCTCTATGAAATATGACTAAATATTCATGTAAAAGCATGTTAATGTGTATCACTTTCTCCCTTTTCCTGGCAAAGAAGTTTTATAAAAATAAATGGAGTTGGAAAGTTTACTCTTAAATTTACAAAATCATCAAAAATTAGGTGGTTGTAAAAGAAGACAAAACATGTCAATTTAAATTCAACTTCATGTCATATTTTTTCTAAAATTTAATATATATTTTTTATCTAATTTATTCATTTTCTTTAAAAGATATCATTAATATTTTACATAAATTTTTAAGTAGTGACAAAACTGTGACCCCCCATTTCTCTATTGATTTATATTTTTCAATTCCAATTTCTTTAAGAGATGTGTTGTAAACATTCTAAAGATTTCTAAACAAATTTAAAAATAAAAAGTAAGCATATTTTTTAATTATTATTAAAATACTAGTAAAAATGATCATCTTTTCATATATATAAAACCGCGACCCAAGAAACTACTCATTCAAGTTTATAAAATCAATTTTTTTTTAATATAAATTTGAAAATAAGATATAACACAATGTTAAAATTATTTTTTGAAAATTTTTAAAATATTTTAAAATATTTTATAATAAAAATTTTAATTATGATTATAATAACATATTTTATATTATTCAAAATATAATATATAAAATTATTTGTTTAGAAATTCTAATTCTATTTTTATATATATTTTTAAAGAGTTTTAGCATTTCATTTAACTTTACATAAAGTTATTTATATTTTGTGAGTGATTAACCATAGTTTTTACCAATATTTACTATGAGTTGACTTATCTGCAAATTTAGTATTTACTTTTTATAACATTATTTATATTTTCTAAACCCATTAAATAGGTTCACTATAGCTTTTACTAAAATTTATTGTGCGTTAGCTTTGTTACAAATTTAGCATTTGTTTTTATAATTAACAAGTATGAAACTCATTTAATTGATATTTTTATATTATTTTTTTTAATCTTTTTTCATTTGTGTACTTTTTTGCTTTTGCCATATAATGAGACACATTAGCATGCTTAATAGCAGTGTTGACACATCAAGATTTTAGATTTATCTTCAATTTATTTCTAGTTTTTAATGAATTTATCTTAAATTAATTAATTAAAAAAAATGTCATATCAACTTATATTATATTAGGCAGATGGTATTGGTGGTATTGGTCAATCATAGCATTGTAACAAAAACTATTTACAAAATAAAAATATCAATAATAAAGTAGAATGAATCTCAATAGTTAAAAATATTATTATAATAATTTTTTTTATAATCAATAATAATAATAATTTAAAAATAATTATAAATTTAATTAAATTTTATAATTATTTTTAACTAAAAAATATATTAAATAATAATAATATTCTTTATATATTGATATCCGGTTTTACTAACCATTTAATTTATATAATTATACTATTTTACTTCTATAAATTAATATAAATTCCCTATATATACATACCAAATGAATTTTCCAAAACTGCATAGAACCTACACTGTCAGCACATTTTTTATTCAATTATAAATAGTACAAATCTTAACCGTTTACTATAGTTTATTTTCCCTTTTACCATTCTCAGCGTTTTATCGGAATTTATCACCCAAAACCAGTCAAATTGTGCCCTTTTTCTATTATTTAATAGCACAAATAAATTAATAGTCAAAACAATCTCAATTTTATTGTAAGAAAATATAATTGCATCAAAATAGAATGACCAGTTTAACCTTTCTTGTCATTCATTATGATGACAAGCCTTGGTTCTTTGTACAGCGCCAAGTTGAGTAAATTTTGTCCTTGGCATGCGAAACCCTGAAGTAAACCTTCATCCTTGGAAAACGTCCAACTCAGGAATATTTATCATTCCTTACCATAACAAACCCTGGTTTCTCTAGGACGCCCAAACTCGGCAACGTTTTCGTTGTTATCTGTATACAACTGGCAGGATCAACCAAGTAACCATCAAAGAAACTATAACTGGTTTAACTATTCCCAATTTCACAGTCCAATTCATATCCAAGAAACTCTAAATTATCATAGGAAAACCTAAATTTTCTAAAACGCCCAACTCATTACTTATCCTAACAAACCCTAACTTTTCTAAAACACCCAACTCGGCAGAGTTTTAGTTTGGCACCACAAGTGACATAATTGTGTCCGCTTAAATTAACAAACTCTTACTTATCATACCAAAAAAACCCTAAATTTTCAAAAATGCCCACCTCATTATTATTATAACAAACCCTGCTGAGTTTTAGTTTGGAACCACAATTCACATTGTTGTGCCCGCTTAAAGAATTTTTTTTGCGCTTTCCGACGGGCCATCGCTTTGGATGGAAAAACGATTTCTATATATATCTTATGACACCTCAAGGGACGTACCATAATGAAAGGTCATATTTTAAATATTTTTGATCGGAAATATGGCACGTCATCATGAAGATCGATTTCAGGTACCTTTTGTAACATCCCTGTGGTAATAAATTAGCATAAATTATTGAGTTATGAAATAATAATTCTTTTTAAAAGAAAAAGATCACGAATTAGTTACAAAAACTAATTTTTATTATCTATAAAGCTATCATTTAAGAATGGCAGAGCAGGGCGCCAATGGCTGCTTGGAATGGGAACTGATTCTTGGATTCGGAACGGTTCTTGAACTCGGAACTGATTCTTGGTATGAGAAACCGATACCCTTTCCGGATTAATAAAGTCTCTTTTCTTGGTGGAGGGGGCTCGGTAATCGTGGTAGGAAACACATATTTAAATTTGAACCATTGAAGCAGATCATCGTGAAATCTAGTCACGCAAACCGAACGCCCCACCACACAATAGTGGGCTGGTTGATATTCCTCCACGTGTAACATAAACTCCAAGTCCATATAAACAAAACAATTCCTCATACGGAGGGGGGGAGAGCTCCTGCAAGATAGTTGCACATATCCGGCGTCAGATGCCAACGAATTCCTTCCATGAGAACGAAGATTTCAGTCATGTCTCTGGCTCCCTTCAGCCTCGGCAGAGCCTTTAAGAATTCCATGACGCATCGCCCTGCAAAACGAAAGTGAGGCTCCATAATCCCAGGGACAGGCGCCCGCTTCGAATCCCTGGAGCCCACCTCGCCCGAGGTAGACTGTTTGGGACACATTAAGTTGAAGTCGAAATGGAGTAAGTCGTGCAAGAACAGATCCGAAAAGAAATCCGGACGAAAGGCGAAGAGTAACGTGCTATCCCACATCATGAAGTTCATCTTTGGCAGCCACGGAGCGGCCAGCGATGGTGATTGTCCTGCAGGCGAAGGTTGTAGGATGCCCTACCCTTGCTAGGGCAACTCAAACGTTATGCTTCGAGTTCATATGACGCTAAATTTAACGATATTTATCCTCGGGCACACCCACGAGTGGATCCATCGGAGTCACCATTTAATAGGAGTATTGGGGGCTCGGATTGAGGGAGCCATTTCAACGTGATCGTGGGCTTGTTCGGCGTCCGGGTAACTGAAGTTTTAATTCTGCAGGTTCGGGATTTTTGGATGAAAGTCATTTTTAGTATTTTTGTAACTGAATAATATTTCATTCGGAGGGAGGAAGACACACATATGTATTCTCCTCCGTTCCAGAAGAGAGACGCATGTATTCTCTTCTGTGGGTATCAGCTCGAGAAGAGATCAGTTGCAGAAGATATCCAGAAGAGATCAGTTGCAGAAGATATTGTTTACTTCTTTTAAGAGAGCCTAGTGCGCGGCTGTAGCGGTTATCATTCTTTCTTTGATAGATAAAGAGATCTTGCATCGAGGAATAAATGGTTGTGATTGAAGATGGGATCTTAGTTATAAGGCTGATCTATAGAGGCAGAAACACACATTTAATTCCACGGTTAGGTTCTTGGTAAAGCTCAATTTATTTGGTTGCCTTTATTGACTACTAATAACTAGGTAGGCTGAAGCCTTTTACTTTGCATGTTTCAATATTATACATGCACTATGATCTGCTATGTGAACGTGAATAAGGAGAACTCAAGCTATTTTCTTAGTAAAGAAAATATATCCTACATATAGATCAAGATTGTTATTCTGTCTTGCTTGCTCATGCACATGAGTAGATATTAAAAGATCTCTTTAAAGGTTGATTATTGTTTGAATGATATTGTAACTAATCTTGTTGCCAAGATTGTTGATGACTGCATTGACAGGAAACGATGGCAGATGGTGCCAAGGAAGTGAAGGAAGTGATGATTAACGTTATGGCAGGAAAAAGGATTATTCGTCCATGAAGATGAAGTCAAGCTGCAGTAATGCCCATTGCTAGAACAATTATTGCCACAAGAAACTTTGCATGTGGCGGTATGTAAATAAAAGATTACATGTAAATGGTATTAGCTTTTAGCTAGTTGTGTGACAGCATAATGATAATTCATTGTAAAGATTTTAAGAAAATGGTTAAGGGATGGAATCCCTTATAAACCATTGAGTGAGGGGTGAAAACCCTCACGAGGGTTTAATAAGAAGATTAAACGTTTGCTGGTTTTCACCCTAGGGGGTTTCCAGGGTATATCTGTGTTCAATGGTGTGATTGATGTGATTGCCTTTTGTGTCAGATGGATGATGTTGAATCCTTGATGTTGATGGTTCTTTATTAGATTACATGATTATCTAATATGGTTAAGGATATCAAGAAATGGATGCATGGATTCATGAGACAGTTTATGTTATTACAATGATGGTTAAAGGTTATGCAATGGTTATGAAACTTACTGTCTTTGATGGCAATTTACTTGATGTACCAATGAATATTATATTTAATGAATATTATATTTAATGGTTAATGATGAATTGAGGAGTTGTGAATTGGTTAATTACTTGTGGTAATTTGTTCGAAAAATTCTAACTCCCTCGCTTTACATGCGAGGTTACCGGGGATGTGACACCTTTTATCTGATATTTATTGAATGAATTGCTATCATCTGATTTAATAGTTAATACTTAGGAGTGACTTTAAATTCATAAATGATAGTATAATTTTTTTATAATATTTTTTTAAAATTTATGTAAATTCTGGTTATTATAAATAGTTTTTAATTCAGGGGTTTAGTATAGATGGAGATCAGATGCACTGTTAAGTCACTCGTGATGTGAAAGTTACTAGTTAAAAATTCAGTAAACAAAAATCCAACCATAATAAAGATAAAAAACTAAGTTTGCAATCATCTTATGACTAATGCAACAATACTATATATATATATATATATATATATATATATATATATATATATATATATATATAACTTTTAATAAATTTGGATATATTTTTATGTTTATTAAAATTTAAATTAATATATCGTAATATTTTATAAAATTGTGGTTTTGAAAGTTTAAATTCTTTCGGATGGCAGTTGTTAAGGTAAAAAATTAAGTTTGCAATCATTCATGACTACAAACAACTTGTATTAAAATTATATATATATATATATATATATATATATATATATATACACACACACACACACACACGATTGGTAGGTGAATGAAATCTTAAACGTGATAGGTTATTCTTGATCTCAAGTGTAGGGTGGAGGAAAGGTTATTCTTGATCTCAAGTGTAGGGTGGAGGAATTTTTTTCTCAGAATGGAGCTAGGGTTTAGAACAGAGAGCAACAGGAGGAGCGAGCTGGTAACAATGGGGTGGCTAGGAGGAGGGAGTTCCACTCCCTCCTAGAGCAATGAGTTTGAATGGATTCAGGAATCCCTTGGAGGTTGGAAAAAAGAAGACAGACTCAAAAGAACCAGAAAGTAGCAAAGCGGATGAACAGGAAGAATCTCACGGGGTGGTCAGACGGGAGGAGTGACCAGAGGTCACCAGTCAGAAAAATATGTACAAATCTGCAGCAGGACCTTGTAAGCCCAAGTCAACCATTAAACCCCATGTGGTTTTGAATCTTCTTGCACTCCAGGAGCACAAACATCACATGGCAACTTATGCTATTATATGCAAGCTTATGGGTATATGGCCCACAAATAAGAATCTGTACACATGGATAACAAACAACTAGAAACCAAAGGGAGATATAACTCTGCATCTAGGGTCCAAGGGTTTCTTCACAGTGGTTTTCACTAGCCTATAGGACAAAGACAGAGTGTTTGAAGGAAGACACTATTTCTATGCTGCTGCAGGACTATATATGTGACCCGAGCTAATGAACATTGTCCCGGAGTGAGAAACATTCACATCGGTCCTGGTATGGATAAGACTTTACTCCCTACCTCTAGATTATTAACTGCCTGAATCCTTAAAAACTATAGGAAATAAATTAGGACATTTTCTAAAAGTTTCAGAGGCAACTCTGCGAGGAAAATATACCTACTTCACATGAATATGTGTGGAAATGAATCTATCAGGAGCACTCCCGGATGAAGTTGTCATGTAAGTTTATGATGAGGAATGGGTACATGCGATGGACTATGAACATGTCCCTTTTAAATGTCAGAAATGTCATGAACATGGGCACCTATTTAGGGACTGCCCACAAAATAAAAGGGAGGATAATAGGAAAACCAACACAAGTAAAGATCCTGAAGGATTCACTAAGATGGGAGGGAGAAGGAAAGGAGGAGGAAGAAAGTACCAGAAAAAACAGAGTGAAAACAAGCTATCAAGTCACAACAGTTTTGAAATTTTAGAAGAAGAAAGGGGGAACATTAAAACAGTCATTACACTAGACAACCATCCTAAAAAGAAGGAAAAGGAGGACAACGTGGAAATAATACAGGAAAACAGAGAACAACAGGAAACAATACCAACCAACATGGATCTAAGCAGGGACCACGAGATGACCCCAAGTGAAGTTGGGACAGAGGACCAAGAACTACATAAGATTCTTGAGAGGGAGAACCTTGATCTACAAAAATTCTTAAACCAGGGAATGAACAAAGGGATAGACTCCCAACCACAAGAGGAGTTTGACAAGCGAGGACCATAGAGGGGTCAAATCAAAACATACTTGCCCGGAATTAGGTGTTATGAAAAATTCATTATAAGTTATCCCTTAGTAAAAAAGTTTTTTAAAATTTAGTTAATGGAATATAAAATTAATTAATTAATTAAATATTTATTTATATATTCAATAAAATAAATTAAAAGATTAATGAGATAATATTTATTTATTAAATATTTTTATTCATTTTCAATGTTATAAAGTAAATAAAGAAGGGAGGTAGTATTTATGTTTTATTAATTAAATTGTTAGTTAATTTTATTTTCAAAGAAATAATGTAAAATAATTATTTCTAAATAGAATAAGCATGAATTAATAATAAAATTAAATTAATATTAAAAATGATGTCTTTCTAAAAATATATTCGCATATTAATTGTAAAATATATATCCATATTAATTCAAAAATATTTATTACACTTTTTTTAACGATTTTTTTAAATAAACAAATAACATCATATTTTTAAATATATAAATAAATTTTTGGATTTAAAAAAAATACATTTATCCCTTTTTAAAATTTTATAAACATTATTCCGATTGGTGATGGAGAGGAGGATTCATGATGGAGAGGAGTATAGGTTGTAGAGGTTTATTAGTAGCTGCTTGTAAGATGACTTGTTAGGTTCTTCTCCAATATTATTGAAAAAAAATCCATAAACACTATGGTATTCATATACATTAAATAGTTGGTAAATTTTGATAAGCATCAATCCATAATAAAGTTCGAAACAATTTTCAAAATCTTTACCGCATTACAACAATTCTAAAAATAATTAATATATGAAATAAAGATATATACATTTCAAAAAAAAAATATGGAACAAGATTATTAACTACAAAGATTTATGTGTAAATAGAATTTGTTAGACTATCATGGACAAATATTATGATTTGCCAAGGAGATTTTTAATGTGTAAATAGACTATTCTTAATGTATAAATAGACTTCGTTAGAATATCATGGACCAATATTATGATTTTTCAATACCACTTGTCCAAAAAACCATAACTCGCACTTATTGATATTACATTTTTTAAATTAATAAATTTACATTAAAAATATTTAAAAACATAAATATTTTAAGGAACAAATTAATTATTAATAATTAAATTAAAATTCTAAAATACCCTATTCCAAAATAAATGTCCCTATTAACAAATATAACAATCATCTCCATCTTAATGTAAATATCCACAAATATAACCATAATCTCATTCTCCATCTTGATCTAAATGTACAAATTTATAAAATTACAAATTTAATCTATATTTTCTGAATTCAAATTTCTGTGATCCATATTAAATTAAAAAGAATATCTATATAAATCACATAAAACAATATGATTTTTAAAGAAAAAAATTTTGATAATATTTTCAAAATATCTTTTCCCACCAACCATCAAATTAAATATCTAATCTCATACGAAATGAATTGCCCCTTCTTCAAAAAAAAATTAAATCTATTTCCAAGATACAGCTACAGGCTTCCAAAAGAATTGGTCGAAAAATGTCTGTAGATACAGACTTCCTTGTGAAAAAGCTTGCGTTTCCTACGTACCAACGCTTGGATAATCATTGATTTTAAAAGAAAACAATCGGAAGACTTCAGTCTCCATTGCCACGATAATTAGGAAGAGATTTTTGTTGAACTAGATTCGTAATCCTCAGCCGCGACGAGGCTGAACCAACTTGTCCGAAAAAGCATGACAGGTCACTAGGACAGGTAACTGTAGCAGAGTGCCTGACAGTAATCACGAATGTCGTGAGTTTGAATTTTGAATGAACTACGTGTTTGTTCCATTCTCGAGGAACCTGCTCGTATATCACTGTAGCTGAGCAGCTGATTTACGAGTCCAATGAAGGATAAAACCTTTAAAAATATCTCTGGATCCACGGAATACCCTTTGGAGGAAGCAAAAGTAGGATTTGTTAGGTATCTTTCACCTCATGCGACACTTTAGTCAAAATCATCTTTAACTTTTACGATCCTCTAAATATTGTATGGTTGGTAGGGTTCGGGGTAACTGGGTTCTGTGTAGATGAAAAATCAATAAAATGCAACTCGTTGCGACTGTTAAGCCATAAATATCGAAAGGAAGAAGAATAGCTCATAAGAACAAGTTTCTCAGCTGTATCTATTGTTTTGCTTGAGTTGCAGCATTTCTTTGCAGAGATGGCCTCCTCCTCGAAATTTTCTCAGAATAAACGAGGGAGAGATGAGTATTCGAATGGTGGATTGGCTTTACCTGATGCAAAAAGAACCATTGCTCTACAAGGTAGTAATACCATTGCTTTACTTGAGGAAATCGATATTATGCATGCTATTAACGGTAATCCAAAGGAAACCTGTACTGCGATTGAGCTTGAGGACGAGAGGCAGATCGGGGTTATGAAATCTCTGGAAGATGAAGTCGGATGGAAGGGAGGCGAGTATGATATTGATGAGAAGGGCAGTGCTGAGATCGGTTCAATTGAACAAATAACAGACAACGATCCTGAACCGACCTCGGTTGCTGGTACAGGAGACATGCATTCAGAAGAATATTTGACATATTACGACGATGTTCGTGCAGAGCTCGGCTTCTTCGTGGACCATACTGCCGTAGAACTTGCAATCATCATGAACTTTCTGGAGGGAGATTCAGTGGCCAATATGTATTCGGATGCCGTGTATTGTTATACTGAGACTACAGCAGCTTTCTCTGAGTCTCTGTGGGAGGATGATATTTGGCAGTTGAATGGAAGTCCACATTCTGAAACTGATGGTCATTAAGCACAACGGCAAGAAGAATTTAGTATCAGTGGAAACGAGTTTCATGAGGTTTGAAATGATTGCATACATATCCAGCCTGTGAACACCACTTTGAAGGCCCCTAATGTATATTTGTGAAAATTTGCATAGTTTTGTATGAAAATAAAGAATACTGTCAGCTGGGAATGTAGCTTTATTTCCGAGTTATTTTGGCAGTGTTACTTTCGAGCTAATGTTTTTCTAAATTAAATTATGTTGAGAATAAGTTTATTTCCTAAATTAAATGTTGGAGGAAGAATAATAATGTTTTAGGTTGAGAATAAGTTTGTTTCCTAAATTAAATGTTGGACGAGAATAATTGAATAGATATTTAAAATTTTTAGTTTCAATATATATAAGTATTAAGTGAATAGTAGAAATTTGATGATTAAAGTAAATTGTAGATCAAGAAATATGTTACAATTTTTATAATTAAGTGGATGGTAGAAATTTAATTATTAAGTGGATGACAGAAATTAAATTTCTATGAAATATGAGAATATTTGTAATACTATTGGCAGTACTATTGGCAGATCAAGAGGTTAGATGTATCTTCAAGTTATTTCTATTTTTTAACGAATTTATCTTAAATTAATTATTTAAAAATGGCATATCAAGTTATATCATATTGAACATGTAGTATTGATGAGCCATAATATTGTAACAAAAACTATTTACAAATTAAAAATTTCAATAATAAAATATAATAAATTTCAATAGTTAAAAACATTATTATAATATTTTTTTCTTAATAATAATAATAATTTAATATAAAATTATAATTTAACTAAATTTTATAATTATTTTTAATTAAAAAGATGTATTAGATAATAATAATACTTCTTATATATTGATGTGTAACTTTATTAACCATCTAATTTATACATTTATACTATTCTACATCTAGATAATATAAATTATGTATGTATACATACCAAATGAATTTTCCAAAACTCCATAAAACCTACACTCGTACCACATTTTTTATTCAATTATAAATAGTACAAAAGCTTAATTGTTTACTATAGGTTATTTTCCTTTTTACCATTCTCAGCGTTTTATCGGAATTTATCACCCGAAGTCAGTCAAATTGTGCCCTTTTTTCTATTATTTAATAGCACAAATAAATTGATAGTAAAAACAATCTCAATTTTATTGTAGGAAAATATAATTGCATCAAAATAGAATGACCAGTTTATCCTTTCTTGTGTTTCATTATGATGACAAGCCTTGGTTCTTTGTACAGCGCCACGCTGAGTAAATTTTATTCCTGGCATGCGAAACCCTAAAGTAAACCTTGATCCTTGTAAAACGTCCAACTCAGGAAAGTTTATCATTCCTTACCATAACAAACCCTGGTTTTTCTAGTACGCCCCAACTCGGCAACGTTTGTCGTAATCACTATACAACTGGCAGGATCAACCAGGTAACCATCAAAGAAACTATAACTGGTTTAACAATTCCCAATTTCACAGTCCAATTCATTACCTATCCAGCAAACTCTTACTTATCATAGCAAAACCTAAATTTTCTAAAACGCTCAACTCATTACTTATCCTAACGAACCCTAAGTCTTCTAAAACACCCAACTCGTCAGAGTTTTACTTTGGAACTTGTGCCCGCCTAAATTTTCTAAAACGCCCAACTCATTGTTATTATAACGAACCCTAAGCTTTCTAAAACGGCCAACTCAGCAGAGTTTTAGTTTGGACGCACAAGTCACATAGTTGTGCCGACTTAAAGAAAAAAAATTGAGCTTTCGAATGAGGCCATCTCTTTGTATGGAAAAACGAATTCTATATATATCTTAGGACTCCTCGACCGACGTACCATAATGAAACGTCATATTTTAGATATTTTTGATCGGGAATATGGCATGTCATAATGAAGATCGATTTCAGTATCTTTTATCTCATATTTATTGAATGAATTGCTATGATCTCATTTAATACTTAAGTTAATACTTAATACTTAGGAGTGATTTTAAATCATAAATATATATATATATATATATATATATATATATATATATATAATAAATTTTTAAAATTTAAGTAAGTTTTAGTCATTATAAATAATTTTTAAATTAGGGGTTTAGAATAGAGAGTAATGAGATGTATTGATAAGTCACTCAGTGATGTGAAAATTACTAGTTCAAAATTTATTGGACAAAAATTCAGCCATATTAAATGTCAAAAATTAATCTTGAGGTCATCTCACGATTTAGACAACTTTTATATATATATATATAACCTTTTAATAAAATTTGATAAATTTTTATTTTTTTTAAAATTAAAATTAATATATTGTAATGTTTTATAAAATTGTGGTTTTGATAATTTTAATGCTTTTGGATAGCAGTTTCTAAAGTCAAAGATTAAGTTTACAGTCATTCATGACTCGATAACTTTAATATATAGATATATATATTATAAAATTTTAATGAATAAAATATAGAAATATGAAAGAATTAATAAGAAATTTTAAATAACAAATTCACAATTGAAATCAGAATTATTTCAAATAATTAATTCTACCATATACATTAATATTATAATAGTGTTATGGTTTTTTTAATCATATTATGAGGTAGAACAACCGTGTATTATGATTTATTTTTGGGATAAATTGTAAGGAGTGCAAAAGGTTAAATTAAATAGGTGGATTTATTAAAAGATTATAATATTTTTATTTTATTTTGTTATGGTTAATTAATAAGTTGGTTGATTAATTTGGGTGAGGTCCAAATCAAACTTAACACTTCTATTATAACAACAAGAGTATATTCAAGCTCAAACTTAGATGCTACAACTATAACAACAAGAGTATATCCAACTAAGAATTAATGTTGTAGCAAGGACCTAGACTCTAAGATGGTGGAGGAATCTATTCCTTGATATTTATAGCAAAATGACAAAGGTGTGGCCCATGAGATTTCAACTTCAAGTGGAAAAGATAACATTCCACTGTGCCAACCACTAAGTTTGAACTTCAAAAGGAAGGAATAAACATTCCACTTTGCCAACCACTAGGTAGTGGGACTAAAAGACATAAAATCATTTATTTACAAACTTGGATTATTTAAAATTGTAGACCTGGTCCAGATCAAAAAATCATTAAACCTAATTTAACAAATTTAACACCTTAAAGATAAAATTGTTACACTTTGACCACTTCAATTCACAACTAAATTAGTTGTTTAAATTATTGTGTTTCTGCCCTTAAATAATTAAAATGCCCAGGAAAATAGAGCCTCAAAATAGTGTCTTTACTTTCGTTTTGGGGCTCTATTTTCCTCGGTATTTTAATTATTTCGGGGAACCATGGAATAAAATTGTCGGATAACATTCAAATTGTAACAACATTTATTTCGGGGAACCAAGGAATAAAATTGTCAGACAACATTCAAATTGTAACAACATATCAACACACTGTGCTTACTGGCCAACCGATTTAATTTTTTTTATCGACTGTAAATTGAATTTGGCGAGCGATATCTAGTTTTAAACCAGTCTATAGAAAATCCAATTTAAAATATGTCTGAAATTTATTGAAATGGATTGGGTGCAGATGTCGCACAAATAATTCAAAAACCACGGGGACAATTAATGCAATATAAAATTCTTGTGTATCAAATTTCATTCGAGTAATGGTTTGGAAGTGACAAGAGATTGGAGTCAATATTCTATACTTTAAAAAAAATTATAGAAATTACTTTTTAGCACGATGACAAATCCGTTGACAAAGTAAAATTGGAAAAAGTAAAAGATATTTTTAAATTTCATACATAAATTAATATTCATAAATAGATATAATTAATATTTGTAATTATTTATTTAACAAAAAAATAACATATATGGGTAGTTTATAGCTTATAGGTTTTGGAGGTTTTTGTTACATATTTTCTAGTTGAATTAAAACCTAGTAAGGATTTGTTGGCATCATATGTTTGAGTTGTGAACTCTCCAAAATCATAGTGTCTTAAGGTTTGCGAGGGTGCTTAAATCCAACTTTGCAATGAAAATGCATTTTAAACAACAAAATATCAAGACTTGATCAAAAAATATTTCTCTCGCCAAAAACTCCATAAATATAATAGTTTTCTATCTTTTGGGATAACTATTGTATTTCCTTGTAGAATGGATTATACATGGATATGGTAGATATGCTAGGTCACTATTTCACTAGGAAGATAGGACCATAGCCAAAGGTGCACTCTTTGCAAAGAGCCGTAGGCAACTATAATAAGAAAGAAGACGAAATAAATGATACATATAAAATTGGAAAATAGAATGGTCCATGTAGTCAAAATGAAAAATAAACCAAAGCATAGCAAGGCTAAGCTAGGGATCAAATTCTGTAGTAGCACAATGTTGTAGCAAGCGCTATCTACCACGAGAAAAGTGCGAAGTTGTTGCTTAATGCGTTCCAAGCGCTTATCCATGTCCCTCATGTGACAATGTAGGTGCTCAAGAGAGTATAGAATGTCTATTAGGTGCGTGAAGTGATCCATTAGAATTCTACCAAGGTGAAACTTCAAATGCCAATATAGGTCAACGGTGTACGTGTAATGGTCAAAACAACCTCGCTTATGTGTCCAACATCTGTAAGATAATTAGCAAATTCAGGAAGAACCTTTGTGTCCAAAATTTGTTGCTATTGTTAAGCCCCTTCACATTACATATGAGATAGATCCTCTTAGATAAACCCTCGGGTGAGATCTTGAAGCATGGAGTTTGATTCCTGTAGTCTATTGACATTGAAAATATGTTTCTTCTCTCAATATATTCCAATTCTTAGACCCTAGCCTATTCCTCAGTCCACGATTTTTGAAGCATACAACGAGCACGTTATTTTCAACCTGTTTCAATAGGATTTTATGAAGTTCTATAGGATTATTGACCCTAAGAATACATAGGAAATTCTAGTAAAGGTTAGCTATTTCCTCATCCCATTCTGCAGTGGCCATCCTCCCTCTTGGAAATTTGGTTCTCTGGGTGGTTAAACCTCAATTCCTAGGAATGACTCCCCATCCTTTCAATGAGTACAAACCTATAAAGAAAAATAATGTAATGTAAATTAAAAAGGTCCTTACATTACCACATTAGGTTGTTAAAGAGGTGTGTAATTTATTCTATTCTTAATATACTCTTGATATATAATATTTTTAAAATATTAATAACTAAAATAAATAAATGTAGATCATAATTCAAATATTTCAATATGCATCATGAGTAAAATATTTTACTATCAGCTAAAATATTTTAATGTCAAGTATAGAGAGAGAGAAAGAGTGAGACATTTCTTATTCTGGTGATATGTTCCTTCTAATTCAAGGTAAGAGGGAGATTTGTAGCTAGACAGACATTTAGTAGTTTAAAATATATTAATAATAGAATTAGTTAAATGTGTGTCTTTGTGTATGTCTAGAAAGAGAAGGATTGTATCGTATGGATATATGTCTTCTACTTCTCGGTATGTACTAACATTTTTGTGTGGAGAATGTGGATTGTAAAAATCTCCTTAGAGTTAAAATTCCTTTTCCTAATATTTGCACTAAAAAAGAAGTTTATATCTTCAGATATTTGATACCTGCACTCGTAGATCCAAAATTAAGATAAAATTCCTTAACATCGAGAAAAATCAAATCTATCAAAGTAAAAAATAAGCTAATATCCTAACCCATGATCCAACACTTATAAATTCTAAAGTAAAATAAATCTCTACTAAATATTCATAACGGTATGTAATATTTGGAATTATTATTATTTAACCCAAAATAAATTAATTTTTTTTAATTCAATATTATTCATTTTTTAACCTACTAGTTTTTATATTTATTTTTAAATTAAATAAATATTTATTATACCACATATTTTAACTTTATGTTTCTCAAGATTCTTATAAATATATTAGTTAAAATCTCCTTATAGTTAAAATTCCTTTTCCTAATATTTGCACTAAAAAAGAAGTTTATATCTTCAGATATTTGATACCTGTAAACACTCATAGATCCAAAATTTAGATAAAATTCCTTAACATCGAGAAAAATCAAATCTATCAAGGTAAAAACGTTTGCTTAAATTTTGCACTAAAAAATAAACTTATATCCTAACCGATGATCCAACACTTATAAATTCTAAATTAAAATAAATCTCTACTAAATATTCATAACGGTATGTAATATTTGGAATTATTATTATTTAATCCAAAATAAATTAATTTTTTTAATTCAATATTATTCATTTTTTAACCTACTAGTTTTTATATTTATTTTTAAATTAAATAAATATTTATTATACCACATTTTAACTTTATGTTTCTCAAGATTCTTATAAATATATTAATGGTAACATATTTATCCTAAAATTTTAATATTTTTGTAACTTTAGTTAATTATAGTGGCATTCCAACATTTTTTTTCTATCAAGGTTTCATTAACTAAAATAATTATTATCATTACCATAGTATCATACTTTACCATACATCTGCTATTTGTTAATTTTACCATACTTTACCTTATTCGGCTATACATATATTATGAAATTATTGCTAAATATTTTCCTTGTAGTTGGAGGAGATTACTAATGAAATGTTTTAATTCTGCTTTCTTGTATTAAACCTAGGATGGGTCTGAACCTTAGCTTAGTTGTTATATTGTTGGCAACGAACGTGTGTTACAACCATCGAGGTCATTTAACTTAGGCATACTATGCTTTGTTATACTCATATGAGTCGTTTATCCATCGATCCTTTTAGAGTCTCCAGCTGTATCACATTGCGCTTCTTCGTACTTGTGCAAATAAGTTGTCATTGATCCATAGTTCTCCCAACGTAGGTTATAGATCGATGATACAGAGGCAACCTGTACCGGTATTGGGTAACTACCCCTCTCCTACCGCACCGTATTGTCTTTAGTTGCATCCTTCGACCCATTGAGTGGCCTCTACAAATTGGATTTTGTAACCGGGAGTTTTGTTCTGCGAAGGATGCAGTCTCTACGTCATTAGGCCTTAATCCTTCATGCCTTAATTTCACGAGTTATGCATTCTTGAACTCAGTTAAATTTCTCCGTTGAAAATACTTTAGAAATGTTTATAATTAAACCCTCACATAATTATGTTCTATGTCCCATAGTTCGCACGAACTGGTCGTTTTCTCTTAATTTTCTTGAGTTCCCACGATTCCAGCAAATATTCCCCAGGGTTTTGGAGGGGTTCACACCAAAGGCTCTTCCACCGATTTTCTAGAATATGTGCGGGGTCACTGTAAGGGTAAAATTGTCCCTCCGTAAAACCCTAGCATTAATTAGTAACTTTCAATTTGACTCTTCTTTAGTGTTAAATACTGAGTACATTTCGTACAGTGACGTGTGGTTTGACGATAAGTTTATTTGGGCAAAGACTCGGAGACCATAGTCAAATCTCGTTGAGTACACTTGCGAGTTGTGGTGGATACTCAAAAAGCAGATTCCCCATCCTCGCCTTGGCGTCACGAGAGTCTTGCTTTGCTAAAACCATAGGATCTTTGTATATTGAGTTGCAGGTAGTTGGATGTACTCTTGGTGTTATAGTGGTAGCTACGAGGATTGATCCTTGGTCTCCCATAGATTAAGACTGACAGTGACCAATTCACCATGTGGTTAAAAAAAGAGAGTCTTGCTTTGCTGAAACCATAGGATCTTTGTATATTGACTTGCAGGTAGTTGGATGTACTCTTGGTGTTATAGTGGCAGCTACGACGATTGATCCTTGGTCTCCCATAGATTAGGACTGGCAGTTACCAATTCACCATGTGGCTAAAAAAAAAAACTGAATACATTTCTTGATTGTTCAGGTTATTTGGAGCAATCTTGCTTCTAGTTTCCTTCTAATAGTTAAAATAATTCTCTTTCCCTATTGCATTTACCCCTTTCCTTGATAATGTTCTTTAATAAAGTCTCATTGTTAAAGGATTTTCTTGTTTGTCACCTGGTAGGTTAATGTTCCCCTCCCGGACAAGAATGGTTACCTTATTCTTTGAATAATTTTAGAGCTTAATGTTATAGCACAAGTGCTTATTTTTTTCCTATTTTGTTGTTCCACGAAACATCGAACAGGTGACCTATGGTCACTTATATCTTCTCAGTCATGGCTATGGCAACGACTCATCATACGATCTATTTTAAAAACTTTTTGCTCTTAATTCAGACTTAAGGCCATGTGGCCCCATAGGAATTTTGATTAATAACATTGGAACCCTACCATAAGGGCCATTTCTTTCTAGGGTTTTGTAATTGTTAGGCCTAGTCAAGTTATTATGATTTGTATGGGTTGTTTAGTGTTGCATATCTTCGAACAATATTTTTTCTTTAAAGACACGTCGTGACTATCCACCTCCTTCCCATGACTTGTATATATAGTAGTTTGTTGACAATATAATGTGTTCTTTTATTATGATTTTAGTTTGTTTCTTTGTTAAAGGCTTACACGACCTACTTGTATTTTCCAAATTCTAAACTATTTTAATTGTATGGTAATTACTCTTGTAGATTCAAACCTATATTCAGGGCTTGTTTATTACAAAATATTACTTGACGATTATATGCAATATTTATATGGTGATTATGTACCTTTGTGTTTAGTGTTTCCTTTTCTTATTGATTATTATAAGCCTCCTCTAGTGTGTCGAAAGGATGTGGGTGCATTTATCCTTCATTATGAGTAATGAAACCATTTAAGCAATGATCATTTGCAAATTTTGTTAATGCAATCTTCTTTTTTTAAAGCTTACAATTATATTTTCTCTTTTCCATTTACAATGATATCTTTGTAGGGTTTGGAAACTTAATATAGGTGAGAGCGATGGATGAAACACATAGTTTTCAAGAATTTAACCAGGTACGGAGACTTGGTTAGGACCTGCCTACAAGACCCATTCATTCTTTCTATACCCACTTCCTGGATTCAGAACCGTGACTAGGTTATTGGCTACTTATCTAGCTAGGTTTGGTGACTAGCGTGACTCACATTTCAACAATGTTTATGCTATTTTACATCTTGAAAATATTAACATATTCATCTTTGGAACATGAATCAAAACACCACATAATAGTAAAATAAATTGTTTTCATATGAACTAAAGCACATACAATAGAAAATACATATCATTAATTTGTTCAACCATACCATACTACCACGAAAATCATAGTGGGTGGAAGATTGCTACTCCCCCGATCCAATTTCACATCCTAAGCAGGCAATCTGACAGATACCATACATACTAGGTATAATCCATGACTTCTTTGACCACGCTAGGTCTAGCCAATGATTTCACTAACCACATAGGGTTCAGTTTGGAATTCTGCTATCCATACTAGGTCCAGCTCGAAAATTCCTCTTCGCAGCGTCTTGCCTCCCTCAATAATGTCATATTATGAGCTAACTATATTTTAATTTCCTCTCATGGGCCTCCTCCAACTCGACTCAAGTCCACAAGATTGCCTGAGGCCTCTTCCCATTTCATCCTCTTCACCAACATTTTCCCTAACTAAGATAATCTATTGATAAGGTGAGGAAATTTGGGCTAGTAAATACCACTTTCTTACATCCTTTCTTGGGATTTTCGTAACTATACTTTAATCGTATGGGGTAGGAAATTCTCTTTCAGCATCTTTCTCCACTATAATTTTCATCACTGACTAGATGGAACATTTTATTAATGTAAAATTAGGAAAAAGCGTTTTATGTTCATCATTTATTCATAATTGTCCCTTAGCATGGCCCACAATATGTAAATTAACTTCTTCTTTTTTTTTTTCTCGGCAAAGCTATCTAATCTATTATATTATGTACAGGTAAGCATACATTCAAAAAGACAGGCTACCCAGGGCCGACTGTGGCGCCTGGGGTAGCTTTACTTGACTCAGAATTCGCCCTCGCAGGGGCCAGCACTTTCCACATGACAAAACACGGAGTTGTTCCAGGTCATACCAAAACGGCCCGCGCAGGGGCATCAAACAGACAGACGCGTAACAGACTTTGCAAGGCCTACTGCCTATACTATAGTGAACGTGAACATAAACAAGAACTGAAAAGATACAAACATAGATATTTAGCTTAATCCAGGCCTCGACCGAGACCCAAAATCTATACCAGACCTGAAAGAGAGAAATTTATGACATGGTGTGCCGCTGGGACTAATCTTTAGGTTTTTCCTCAATAATTCTGCACCAGCCTTGGCCTTCTGGGATGCCTGCCCACATTGCCATAGGGTCCTGCGCTGTGGCCGGCGTCTCCTGCTCTTGAAGTCGGGTAGGGGACTGCTGAAGCTCCTTCTCTGGATTTCCCTTTGCAATTGTCGGCTGCACCACTGGGCATTTCTCCCCACTGCCCTCTGGAAGTACCTCAGCGGAGACCGGTGCATTCCTTCTTCGTTCTCCTCAGAAACCTTTGTAAAAAGAACTGAGATGTGTGCGATAATGCCAACATTATCCCACGAGCTGCCAAGGG